>CM033714.1:3262934-3862934 GCA_019671005.1 Hibiscus mutabilis | reverse complement strand
TAGAAGGTGCAGTGCGTAGGGAGTAAAGATTTACAGGTAAAGAAGTGTGCTTTGCATGAAAATTATGTTTATTTTTCGTGTTAGTTCGAACCGAAATGACAATTGTGTAAGAAAAAATTCTAGAGTTTTGGAAATAGTTAGTGTTTAATAATGCTTTTGAGAGATTATCGTTGATGGGTTTAATAGTGTATAATTAGTATAGTGGAACACAACAATTTCTATATAGTTTTAGGATTAGATTTGGTGATATTTGTTATGAATGTGGAGGTTGAGAAAAGTTTCATGCAAAGTAGCATCGATACTGTTCGACAGATACCATGTTGGGTGAGAGTTGGGATACAGGGAAGGGGAATAGTAGGGATACTAAACCCAGTGATATCGAGACTGTTAATATAATATCGGTGTTATTCGTCAGATACCGATAGTGGGTGAGAGTTGGGATAAATGGAGTGATATCGGGACTGTTGATATAATATCGGTATTATTCGTCAGATACCGATGCTGGGTGAGAGTTGGGGTACAGGGAAGGGAATTAGTAGGGATACTAAACGGATTGATATCAGTATTGTTCGTCAGATACCGATGTTGAGTGAGAGTAATATCGGTATTCTGATTGTAGTACCGATATGGAAAAAATTGAAAGACATCGAATCAAAAAATGGTATCGGTAGTTAATATGGATATCGATACTAGTGGTAGTAATTTTCACATATGTAGGTAGAAAATGTTTTTTAACACGGAGACATGTTATTAAATTTATATGTTATGATATTCATTAATAAAATGTTTTGATGTGTTTTATGTGTGGTATAAAGTTATGTGATATTTAGTGAACTTATTTTTTGTTGGTAGGTGTATGAGCATGGATGAAAAAATAAATGTGGATGTAGAAGCTACGAAGGATGAGATGGTCGCGGTGGCTGAGGCCCAAAAACCTGTGTCTGGCTTTCTGTACTTCTAGTAAGTTAAAGTTGAATTTGTATTGAATATTTGAAATTGGTCAATTTATTAGATTGAAGTATAAATATGATAACTTTGAATGAATGTATGTATAGTATAAATGAATGCAAAGGAAGAAAGGGTGGGAAGAAGAAAATGACTAATGAGGTAAGTGTGAAATTTGGAATAGTTTAATGTGATATTTAATTTTTCAATAATGTGTAAATGAGGTAAAATAGTAATATATTTTGAATGATATAGGTGAAGAAAATATTGGGAAGGAAATGGGCCAAAATGACTGATGATGAAAAAATGTTGTATATTGATATGCACTTATAGCAGAATGAAGCATATTAGAAGCAACATCAAAAGACAAAGATACGACTACTGTTAAGAAGGTAAGAGTTGCATTAATTCATAGACGAAGTAGTTGAGCCTAAAAGTAATTGTTAGTATTTTATAGATATCTAATGTTGATGTAAATAACTGTATGTTTGTACTAGGCATGCACAAGGTGTAGCATAAAGAAGTTGTCCAAGTTGTTTAAAGAGATGAAGAATAAAAAGATGGATGGGTGTAGTTGTAGAACTTGCGTTTGGGGGTTTACTTGGATTAAAATCTTGAGAAATTTGTCGCGATCTCTATCGTGACTTAGTGGAAAGCTTTGATGTTGAAAGGTCAATGATGCAGTTTAATGGCCACAATATTTGTGTAATGGTGGAGGATGTGGAAGCTCTTTTGGGGCTAAAAAATGAGGGTCTTGATGTTGGACTCGTGAGTGAGAAAGTTAATGGAAAAGAACTAGGTTTGAAGCATAAAGTCAGCCTGAAGGTTTCATATGTTGATTTGGAGGCATAAATATTAAGTGGTGAATATGAGGGAGATGAATTAAAAACGGGGGTAATTCTGTACATTGTTGGTGTGTTTCTATGTCCAACTTCGGACACGGTGACCTCTACAGAATTTTTTAAGTTACTGTGTTGTGATGGGTTGAAGGGAAAATTGAATTGGTGTAAGTTTACCTATGAGAGGTTAATTGATGGTATATCGAAACATAATTCTGGTGAAGGTCAAACATACGTGACCGGGTGCATAGCAATCTTAGAGGTAAGATGGTAGTAAATTGATGTATTGTGCTAGTAGTATACAATTTAGCATGGTTTGAGTTTGAATAGTAATGTTGTGTGTAATTTGGAATGTATGTGAGATTGTATGATTATTGGAGATGAGTGCCTACCAGAGGAACTTGGGTTACAGACCGAGTAGCCCGCATTCATGCAAGGGGGAGAATGAGGTGAAGAAACTTGTTTCCCGTATTAAGGCAGTCTGTCCTGGGAAAAAATTAAAGGTAAGTAACCTGTTAACGATATAGTGTGTAGTGAAAAGAAATGTCATAAATTAAATATAATAAATGAATGTACTTTGTAGGTTATTGGGTCATATGATGGTCGTAGTGAAGAAAAGAAGGTGGAAATACAAATGTCTCTACTGAAATGATAATGGAGGCATTGAGTAAGGTCATTTCAGATATGAATGAAATGAAAGAGAGTATTAAATCTGGACTACAAAAGCAAAGTAAGATTGAAGAGATAGTGGAGGCATTGAAGGTTGAATCGAAGATGGTGGTTGAATATGTGGTTGGTTTGAGTGCCAACATGATGTACTTGAAGAAGGCTTTACGTGTTGATGAAGAGGATGCGTGCAAAGAAAATATTGATGTTCATGTGTCGAAGGCGAATGAAGAAGTTCGTATTGACGAAGATGTATCTGTTGACATTAACATTGGGTTGGAGGAGAATGTAGTTGTGGCAACGAAAAAGAGAAAGGTAATAACGAAAAAGAGAAAGATAAAACTATCATTTTAGTGTAAAAATTAGATGTCAATGTTTAGTGTTGAAGTAGTATTAACATATATGATATTTGTAGGGTATGTCGATTGAGGAAGCAGCTTCTAAGGATAGTCGATGAGGAAAATGAGGACGAAGGAAAACTTGAAAAATGCATTAAGTAATGACAATGATAAAAATGTTTGGTATTGATCATCGTTATTTAATGTAATATCCTTATATTCGTAACGAATATTGTGTTTGTAATGATACATAAATTAGAAGATGGTAATGGGCTTTTCCATTTGACTAGAACTTGGTTTGGACGTTTGAGTCTACTTGAACTTTGGCATTTAATTTAATGTAATGTTTTATTTTGAATTAGATGGTTTATTTAATTTTGTTTGATTTTATATAAATATCGGGATAAGTAGTTTTTATGTTAATGTTGTTACCTCTGTATATATATATATTATACGATCAAATAATTTATGTGCAAGGTTGAAGCGTTTCAAGTACTGACCTATGTCAAAATAAGTGATAGGGTGGGGCCGTCTGCAAGAGGCACGTGTGACTACATATGGAATATGCATTTGCCGGAAAAGTAAGGCATCCATTGTTTGTGTAATTGCAAGCATCGGTAATAATTGGTAACTAATAGATTTTGTGCAGCAAAATCCTCATACATTTTGGCCACATGTATGTAACCGTAAGCGATGATGATTCGTTACGTCCCGGAGAGTGGGTTAATAATTTGGTTAGTATAATTTATAGCTTAAGCAATGAAATGATTTAATTTAAATTAATAAAGTCATATAAAATGTTTAAAATGGTTTTGCCTTATTTCGATTATTGACATTGTTGGGTGGACTATGGTGGTTGAAGATATAGCAACGAAAAGAAGTGCAAGGAGAGGGTTTCTCTCGTGCTGTTTAAGTGTAAGTTAACTATTTCCTTTGTTTATGTATAGTAGAAAAAATACATAGTTGTTTTTGGAAGCTTAATAAATAGTTTTGTGAAACGTAAAGTCAACTTCTAAAAGAGGCAATGGATGGTGGACAAATTGCTCATTTTTGGGTTAGGCATTTCAAGAATTTTGGGACATTGTCAGACTGTAAAATGGTAAGAATAAACTTTGGTCCATAGCAATTTGTGCGTTTTTATTTTAAACTTATAGTATTTACACATTGTTTTGCATATATTTATCCCCATTAATCACAACAACCAACATTGGTTTCTGTGTGTTTTTTATATGGGTCTTCAGTAAGCAAAGTTACTTGATAGCTTACCAACTACCCGAGGCAAAGCTGGCAGAGTGATTGTTGTGAAGAAATTGGTAAGATAATGACTTGTAGCATGTATAAATGGTTAGCAAATGTTTTTGTACGAAGTACGTAGTATGCGAAAGATGATGTGTTTGTTCTTGTAGATTAAAACATTAGGAGAATGTTTTGAGAATGAAAAGTTCGTTCAAGTGTTTGGCTCACCACGGGTGCCACTGAAAAAGCTGCACGTGGTGGTGCCTAACGTAAAAGTTCAAGATAATGGGTATACTGTGGCATTGATTTTCGATGTTTAATGGTTACAATTTTTTTGGCATGTTAGTAATAATGAAGTTAGTTAATTTTGTTATGATTAATGACAGAGATGACTGTGAGATATTTGTAATTAATTGGATGCAACATTGGCATAAGAAACGTATGGAGGATGTGGTACGTGCATGGGTATGAGTTGTTTTGTTTGTCTGAATATTTACAATTGAATATGGTCATTGAATGACTTGTTTAATTATTGTGTACAGAATGTTGGTGAATGAGATAGATTATTTCTGTTATATGATCTCCTCAACAATGAAAGAAATTAAAAAATGTGTGAAATTACAAGTAGTGTAAAGTCACATGTGTTAGACTTACAAAGACAGTCGTTCACGAACTGTGCAAGCATAGTCCGACCAAAGTGGTAGTGGATAATTACGTTCGTTTTTGTATTTGTAATATCGCATTATTTATTATCTTTATATTAATGTTAGTTCATGTTCATAACCATATTTTTATGAATGTTGTTAACTAACAGATTCGATTAGGTGTTGCGGTATGACCTTTTTGTAGGGATGATTGGAAGGTGCTAGGGACCCGACCCTCATTTTTTGTATGGGTTAGATGCAGGTGTGTTATGTATAGTTAGGAGAAACCACAAAATACATAAATTATTTTGTATTAAAAATACCCTATTAGATATAGTGGGAGCCCGTTTTGTATCGAGATATAGTAATCGAAGTGTAGATTGCTAAGAGGTCAGATAACACTGCATAGGTTTGTAATATGGTGAATAATACCGATAGTGGCATTTTTTATTGATACGGTAAGGCCAAATATGTTCATTTATATACAAGTTTCGTGCACAAATATCGGTACAAATACAACAAAATTGATACTTTTCGATATTTCTTTGTTGGCAGAATGGTAAAAGTGTACCGGTACTACGAAGAAAGAAAATTTACATAATAAGTTAATTTTTGCAATGTAAGAAAAGTCTATATACCTTGGGGGTCGTAACAGATAGGTTTTGTCAAAACACAACAACATTATCTAACGCATAAACTGCAAAAAGTTAATAATTAGTAGAGGAGAATGGAGTAAGTAATATATATCAAGTCAGAAGAAAATAAATGTCAATAGGAAGCATATATTACCGTACAATGTGCATTTGCGGATATACTGAAAACATGATCGCCTTCATTCCATGGATGAGATTGATTCTAATTGAAGCATACAAGGTAAAAGAAAGTAGCTAATAATTTATTACGGATTAGAATGATAAAAGAAGAGTGACCCACAAATTCGTCATGTTCGTAACTTGGGTCAATGTATGGCGAAAAATCCATGTCGTCCTAAAAAAAAAGTAGACATTGGCCCCTCCAAAGGAAAAATAATTGGAGCTTCAAACCAGGACACGTGTTTTTATTGTGGCCCTCGTTCCCACAAAATGAATAATGACGGGGTTTAGCGTTCGACACTTGCTTTTCTTGCATTTGTTTTTGTTTTGCTTTTTTCGTACAGGGTCACGAACGTTGTTTTTATGCAACGCATGAGAAGCTGAGTCTGTCATTGTACATGATTCCTCCAATTCTTGTGTTAATCTGAATATGTCATCTTTGGTTTTTCGAAAACTCTCGTCAATTTCAGAAGCTTTATAGCATAATTTAAAACAACCCGATTGGAGAGATGCGAATCGAGCCATTTGCTTCATTTGAGGAGGGACATTGAAGTCTACAAAAGACGGGGCAGAAATTTTCACTTCTCGTTAGTATCAAAGATTTGGAGAGTGATGTAAAATCTTGTAGCTTAAGAACATACAGTTGATGTCGACATGGTATACCAAGTGTCTCAAATTTGCGACAGGTACATGTGAGGCTCTTTGTTACCACATGAAGAACACTTCATACAGTTTGTTTGGGTCCTTGTACCTGGTCAAACGAAAAATATGATAATCCCCTAACTCGACAATTAGATGTAATAGACGGTACAAAGTCTCATGTTTAAGTTCGGTCTAAAATATTTCGAAGAACTCTCGTGTATATAGTTCCACTGCACTCTCTTCTAGGTCATTCAAATTTCTAACTTGAAAAGGCTTAGTGTTTGCACTGTAGAAATCTGCCTTTAATTCCGTTACGCGTATTGCAGTAATGTCGTTTTCAATTGCACGAACAAATTCTATATACATCTTCTTAGACTTGAGAACAATAGCCAACGAAGCATTCATAGACTAGCACCTTTGTGCTGACCGAATATTTGCGAATAAGTGACCCGTAAGATATGCTTGTGCTCACAAATATGTTGTGTGATTTTTTTTATTATCCATGGATGGTGTTCGAGGTTAAATTGTTGAACAATTAATTCCACTCTCTATCAAATTCTTCAATCGTCCACCAAGAGGACATGCATCTTGTAAATGCATTAGTAAATTTTTCGTCACCTATGTTTGCTTGTGCATTTCGAGCAAGATGCCAGGAATATATGCGACGTCGAGCAAAAGGGAAAATAGTTTTATAGCCCTGGACATTGCCCTGTCACTATCTGTGACCACGGATACTGGACACTTATTAAACATGGCTTCTAAAAATTTCCTTAACACACATTCAAATGTATCTGCAGTCTCGTCAGCTAGAACTGCAAAAGCAAAGACTATTGTTTGATGGTAGTGATTCACACCAACTATAGGCATAAAGGTCAACCATACACATTATCCTTATACGTGGTGTCAAATGCAATGATATTACCAAATCATGAGTAGTCGGCCCTGGACGTTGAATCACACCAAAATAGATTATGCAATCCCATCGACTCATCGAGACTATAGTTTATGTAGAAACCGTTATCTATCTCTTTCTTACAATCAAAGTAAGCTAAGTAGGGTATTTACATCACCTCACTAATTTCAGACCTTGCGGATGCATTAAGGGAGTTGTATAGGTCTTTTGTTATAAAACCAACGTTATGGAAACCATCGGACTGTTGCGTGAAATAATTCATTATATGTGTTGTTCCCACCCAATAGATTTCAATGCTCTAGCCTTAACAAGTTGTGCATCATCAACTTTTATATTTGATCGAAGAAACGGGTGCATCAATTCCTCACAAAGCGGATGATTATGTTCGGTATAGCAAAATGAAATCTCTCACTTACCTGAATCCTTCGACGTAACATGTACTCTAGCCTTGCAGCCGGTTCGTGTCAGAGCTTGATGAACACGTTTACGTTCACACTCTTTTACATTTGAAATCCTAAACCCTGCTTTTGAGCATTCAAATTGTTGTTGTTTGAGAATACCATTTTTATGCACCCTAGTTGATGCCCGTCGTACACTAAAGCCGTTTTTTTTTTGCATAATCCTTATAAAACTCCCATGCATCATTACGAGTGTCAAAAACCATACCTAGTATATTCTCTGGCACAACACTTTGATCACCATAGTAGGGACTGTGAAGATGGTTGGCCTTGCATTGCGACCGTGTCCTCCATAAGCTCGAAGTAGGAAAAAAGTATAACACATCCACCTAGTGAATACGTTACAAACAACACAAAAATAAGTTTATGGTTTAAAAAATCATGGTTTTAACATACAACTAATTATTTTAGCACTTAAGTTTAAGTAAAGTGTCAACAAACCTTTCCTTTCAAAATCAAAAGTTTTTAGTAGTATGTATCTGATGAATGTAAAATGAGGAAGAAATTGTTATTAACAATTTGGGGATGTTGTGTTCTTCGTTCTCTTCCTCTATAGCCATTTCTATGCTTGTTATGACTATTTAACAATATTGGTCACAATAAATACAGTAGTTATAAAAGTAAATGGTGTAATTAATAAGGTGAAAATTGCGTACCTACACAATTTTTTACACAATAGGTAAGACATGTAGTAACAAAGAGCGTAGTGTCAGTGATTCCGGTACTTCTGTATTTTAAAACGATTCCAGTGGTCGCTTATCATATCGATACTTCCATCAAGTACTGGTATTGCACCTACCATATTTGTATTACTAATTCAATATTGATGTTCTTAATACAAATGGGCGTAAAATCCTTAGATTTAACTCGGTATTAGTAATTAATACCAATACCATTACAATTTAATACGGGGACAGTGAGATCATTTAATACCGATAGTATAAAACCGTACCGGTATTAGAGCTACCTTACCGGTATCGTAAGAACAGTACCGATGTTGTTCATACAAATGGGCTCAAAATCCGGTGACATGTACCGGTATTATTAAGTAATACCGATACCCGTTTATGGTTTAATATAGGGACAGTGAGCTCATATGATACCAATAGTGTAATATCGTACTGTATTAGGTAAAACATACCGGTATCGTATGAACAGTTTCGATGCTACTTATAGACCTTTGAGTTTATCAAAAAAAGTATCGGTACATCTTCAGTATTCATACTACATGGCGGGACTATAAATAACCCGGCAGTTCCCCCCCCCCACTTTGTATTTTTGAAAACCCTACTCTCCCACGTCTTTCCAACTAACACCCATAAGGAACGAAATTTTAGGGTTATTTAGGGAAGCTTAAGGGTTTGAAACCATTGTCCATTGTCGTTCTCAACTTAACACAAAAAAATACAGAGGTAAATCTATCTTTCTTGTTCTTCATTTATTTCTTTAGAAAGTAAAACCAAAATAAGAAAAGGCTTTCATTTTGTTTGCAAAATGGAGTGGGCATTGCAAGATGTTAATTTCATGAAGTAATCCATTCAGAATCAGACGATTAGAACGTTATACCGGGAAATTTTAATGCCAACAAATTTCACTAATCGTGTGCTCCCTTTTTTCAGGCTTCAATTCTGAGTTACAATGTCTAAACGTAACAAAGGCCCTTCATCATCAACACAGAACGAGAGTACCATTAATTCCTTATGCTTTAACGAACCGGGAAGGCAAAATTTGCTCAGTCGGTTTGTTACTCACTTTGAATCTTTTCCCTTGAGAGATGAACGAATTCCTTGTGTTGTAACCTTGAATGATAGAACTTTAAATTTCAAATATTTGCCCCTGCTGAAGGCATGGAAGTTTACCAACACTTTCAAACTCAGTCCTCATGTATATCATGTTCTAGTTAGGGTCTTCTATTCGAATGTTATTTGTGTCTTAGACAAGGACGGGGAACATACAGTTGCTATTAAGTCATACGTCATGAGGAAAAATATCTTGCTTAATGCTGATGTTATCGCTAAGCATCTTGGCTTAGAAAATGTAGGTGAAGACAATGAAAAAGTATCGGTTAAGACTCACTTATCTATAAACACTAGTGTCAACCAATTAGATATTCGTGATAGGTTGTTGCACCTTATGGTTTTATGGTGGTTTCGACCGTCGATCGGAATACTCTTCTTTTAGAGTCTTAGATATTTGGTGGCTACATTGATTCCAAAATGCTAAGCGAATCAATCTTGCCCAAATAATATTTAGTGAACTTGTTGATGTTGTTAACTACGCAACCACCAGGCGTATTAAAACTCTTGTTTATGGTTGTATTCTTAGTAACATTTTCATAAAGAGGGTATTGATTGCTCACTAGATGTCGCCCTTCCTTTGGGAACCCCCATAAATCTTAAAACTTTAAAGAAATGCCATTTTGAGCGTATGGGAACCGAGTGGAAGAGAAAGGGGGAAAGACCGGTAAATGAGAGCTTAGAGAATGTGTTGCGTGATTTTGATGACCCGGTTAATGACCCTCATCATGATGTTGATGATAGTTTCGCTGAGCATGTCCTTCTTCCACACTTTCATGTCATGATTGAGGCCTTTGATATGAGATTTGCAGCTATGCAATCTCATATTTATGGGAGACTTACTGACATTCAGAAGCAACAATTGGCCATACAATCTCAAGTGGAGGAACTTTGTGCTGCTATTGTTTCTCGGTTGGACACTTTGTCTGTTCAGGCTGCTGCTCCTTCTCCGGACTTGACTAGCCCACAACCGTCGTCATGACTTCTGTTGATAATACTTTGTCTATTTTGGTCCTTTATATTTTGTTTCGGGTGATGTTTTAATATGGATGATGTGGTACTTATATTTGGTTATAGGTATGCTCCCTCTATGTGCTTTTTGTTTATTTCGATATGTTTCAGTTGAAATAATCTATTCTAATTATGGTTGTTTTTGGGTTGCAATGTTACTTTATTTTGCAACATATGGAATTTGGTCATTGTATCATATTCCAAGATTTTGTTGTAAATCTTTAAAAATTTCCCCAAAACCAGACTACCTTATTAGTACCAATGCAACAAGAATAGTACCGATGCTATACTATTAGTATCGATGCAATATAAAGAGCACCGATGCGGCAAGATCAATACCGATGTGACAAAAATAGTACTGATGCAACATGAACAGTATCGATGCAACATGGACAATACCGATGCAACTAAATAATATTTGTAGGTCTTGTGAGACATTGTGTAGGTATTGTAAAGAATTAAGTAGGTGTTCTGAAACATTGCAGAGGTACGGTTATTTACAACTAAGTTTATAAAGAACTACGTAGGTGTTGTGAAACATTACGTAGGTATGGTTTTTCTCATATCTTTTCTAACATATGGATTAATCTCTTGACATGTAAGGTAGTTACAACATTTCCTACCAAAAGTTTGGTTGGTTTAAGATTAGGAGACGTGGATTAATAAATTTGGTAGTTACTTCTTGCACTACACAACATATAAAGAATTGCGTAGGTGCGGTGACACAATGCGTAGGTATGGTTTTTCTCATGCGTTTTCTAACATATGAAGTAATCCTTTGACATTTGAGATAGTTACAACATTTTCTACCAAAAGTTTGATTGGTTTAATATTTGGAGATGCGGGGTAATAAATTCGGTAGTTACTATTTTTTCTACAACGAATATAAAGAACTACGTAGGTGTTGTGAATCATTGCGTATATATGCTTTTTCTCAGGTGTTTTCTAACATATGGAGTAATCTTTCGACATTAGATGTAGTTACAACATTTCCTACAAAAAGTTGGATTGGTTTAAGATTATGAGATGCGAGGTAATAAATTCAGTAGTTAGTCTTTTTACTACAACGAATATAAAGAACTATGTAGGTGTTGTGAAGCATTGCGTATGTATGATTTTTCTCATACGTTTTCTAATATATGGAGTAATCATTTGATATTTAAGATAGTTACAACATTTCCTACCAAAAGTTTGGTTGGTTTAAAATTAGGAGATGTGGGGTAATAAATTCGGTAGTTACCTCTTTGAATACAACGTATATAATGAGTTACGTAGGTTTTGCGACACATTGTGCAGGTATGGTTTTTCTCACGCGTTTTCATACATATGGAGTAATCTTTTAACATTTCAAGTAGTTACAACATTTCCTACAAAAAGTTTGGTTGGTTTAAGATTAGGAGATGGGGTTTTTCTCGGTAGCGATTTTTTCGAATATAAAGAACATAGGTGTTGTGAAGAGTAATCGTTTTCTAACATTTAACATTTCACATTTGAGTTACAACATTTCCTACAAAAAGTTTAAGGATTTTGGTTTAAGATTAGTTCACTACAACGTATAAAAAGATGTAGGTGTTGGTAATGAATGGTTTTTCTCATGCGTTTTCTAACATATGGAGTAATCATTTGACATTTGAGGTAGTTTCAACATTTTCTACCAAAAGTTGGGTTGGTTTAAGATTATGATATGTGGGGTAATAAATTCAAAGATTACTTCTTTCACTACGTAGGTGAATTAAGAGGTGATGTGACACAATGCGTAGGTATGTTTTTTTTCTCATGCGTTTTCTAACATATGGAGTCCTTTGACATTTAATAAAACATTTCTACATTTGAGTTTAAGATTAGGAGAGTAATAAACATTTCCTATAACAAAAGTTACGAGGGTTAGTTTAAGATTTTCGTTTTTAACATATGGGTAATAAATTTCGGTAGTTACAACATTTTCTACCTACAACGTTATAAAAAGAGATGTGGATTTAAATTACTTAGGTGTTGCTTTTTTTACTACAACGTATAAAAAGAATTATGAATGGTTTTTCTCATGCTTTTTTCTCATGTGTTTTCTAACATATGGAGTAATCATTTGACATTTGAGGTAGTTACAATATTTGCTACCAAAAGTTGGGTTGGTTTAAGATTATGATATGTGGGGTAATAAATTCGATAGTTACTTCTTTTACTACAACGTATATAAAGAATTACGTAGGTATTGTGACACATTGCGTATGTATATTTTTTCTCATGCGTTTTCTAACATATAGAGTAATCCTTTTACATTTTAGGAAGTTACAACATTTCCTACCAAACGTTTGATTGGTTTAAGATTAGGAGATGTGGGGTAATTAATTCGGTAGTTAGTCTTTTTACTAGAACAAATATAAAGAACAACGTGGGTGTTGTGAAGAATTGCTTAGGTATGGTTTTTCTCATGCGTTTTCTAACATTTAGAGTAATCATTTGAAATTTAAGGTAGTTACAACATTTCCTACCAAAAGTTGGGATGGTTTGGTTTAAGATTAGGAGATGGGTAAAAATTTTGTAGTTACTTCTTTTTGGTTTAAAGATATAAGTAAATGACATTTAGGTGTTACAATATTTCCATTGCGTAGATATAGTTTTTCACTTGTGTTTTCTAGCATATAGAGTAATCCTTTGACATTTGAGGTAGTTACAACATTTCCTACCAAAAGATGGTTTGGTTTAAGATTACGATATGTGGGGTAATGAATTCGGTAGTTACTTCTTTCAATACAATGTATATAAAGAATTTCGTAAGTGTTGGAAATATAAATGTTTTCTAACATATGGAGTAATCATTTGACATTTTAGTTAAAACATTTACTACCCATTGTTATGGTTTAAATTACTATATGTAGGTAATTTTATATAAAGAATTACGTAGGTGTCGTGATAAATTTTATGCTTTTCTCATGTGTTTTCTAACATATGGATTAATCCTTTGACATTTGAGGTAGTTGCAACATTTCCTACCAAAAGTTTGATTGGTTTAAGATTAGGAAATGTGGGTAGTTAATTTTTTGGTAGTTAAACTTTTTACTACAACGTATATAATTTTTTATGCATTTTTAACATATGTAATCTTTTTGACATTTGAGGTAGGTACAATTTTTTCTACGAAAAGTTTGGTTTTTTAACATATAGAGTAATCGGTTTTGACATTACAACGTATATAAAGTTACAACATTTCCTACCAAAAGTCATGCATTTTTTAAGATTATTTGACATTTGTGGTAGGTAATAATTTTACCAAAAGTTTATTCTTTTTATTAGAATGTATATAAAGAATTACGTAGGTATTTGTGAGGTGTTGTGACACATTGTAGGTATGGTTTTTCTCATGCATTTTCTAACATATAGAGTAATCATTTGACATTTAAGGTAGTTACAACATTTCCTACCAAAAGTTTGATTGGTTTAAGATTAGGAGATGTAGGGTAATTAATACTTTTTATTAGAACGTATATAAAAACAACGTGGGTATTTAGTTAGCATTGTAGGTATGGTTTCACTAGTGTTTTCTAACATATAGAGTAATCCTTTGACATTTAAGGTAGTTACAACATTTCCTACCAAAAAGTTCAGTTGGTTTAAGATTGAGACATGTGGGGTAATAAATTGGTAGTTTAGTTTTCACTACAACGTATATTTTTAACATGTGACACATTGAGGTATGGTTTTTTTAATGTTTTTTCATATGAGTAATTTGACATTTGAGGTAGTTACAACATTTCCAAACAAAAGATGGTGTGGTTAAAGGATTGGTTGGGGTAATAAATAGGAGTTATGGGGGTAAGTGATGTGACACATTTGCGAGGTATGCTTTTTTCATTTTTTAACATATGGAGTAATCTTTTTTTTTAGGTATTTACATGTATATCCTACCAAAAGTTTGATTGGTTTAAGATTAAGAGATGTGGGGTAATAAATTCGGTAGTTACTCTTTTTACTACAATTAATATAAAGAACTACGTAGGTGTTGTGCTGTATTGCGTAGGTATGCTTTTTCTCATGCGTTTTCTAACATATGGAGTAATCCTTTTACATTTAAGGTAGTTACAACATTTCCTACCAAAAGTTTGGTTGGTTTATGATTAGGAGATGTGGGATAATAAATTTGGTAGTTACTTCTTTCACTACAACGTATATAAAGAATTACGAAGGTGTTGTGACACATTGTGTATGATGGTTTTTCTCATACATTTTCTAGCATATGGAGTAATACTTTGACATTTGAGGTAGTTACAACATTTCCTACCCAAAGTTGGGTTGGTTTAAGATTACGATATGTGGGTAATAAATTTAGTTAGTTTTTCTTTTACTACAACGAATATAAAGAATTACGTAGGTGTGTTGTGAAGCATTGCGTAGGTATGCGTTTTTTTCTCATGACATTTTCTAACATATGGATTAATCCTTTGACATTTGAGGTAGTTACAACATTTCCTACCAAAAGTTTAATTGATTTAAGATTAGGAGATGTAGGGTAATAAATTTGGTAGCGTTTTTACAAAAGTTTTTTTTACAACGATATAAAGAATTACGTAGTTGTTGTGACATATATAATGAATGGTAGGTTTTTTTTTTCATGGTATGGCATTTTAACATATAGAGTAATTTTTTTGACATTTGAGGTAGTTACAACATTTCCTACCAAAAGTTTGGTTGGTTTAAGATTAGGAGATGTGGGTAATAAATTGGTAGTTACTTCTTTCACTACAACGTATATAAAAATTACGTAGGTGTTTGTGAGGTACATTATAGAGTAAGCATTATGTTTTTTTACCAAAAGTTTGATTTTTTAAACATATGGAGTAATCTTTTGACATTTGAAATATAAAGGTAGGTTTTTACAACATTTCCTACCAAAACATGGTTTGGTTTAAGATTAAGATATGTGGGGTAATAAATTTGGTAGTTACTTCTTTCACTACAACGTATATAAAGAATTACGTAGGTGTTGTGACACATTGCGTAGGTATGCTTTTTCTCATGCGTTTTCTAACATATGGAGTAATCTTTTTGACATTTGAGGTAGTTACAACATTTCCTACCAAAAGTTTGATTGGTTTAAGATTAGGAGATGTGGGTAATAAATTTGGTAGTTTTTCTTTTTTTTAAACTACAATGCTTTTTCTCATATAAAGAACTTTACATTTAGTAGGTGTTGATTTGAAACATTATGAGATGTAGGTATGGTTTTTCTCATGTGTTTTCTAACATATAGAGTAATCTTTTGACATTTAAGGTAGTTACAACATTTCCTACCAAAAGTTGGGTTGGTTTAAGATTAGGAGATGTGGGGTAATAAATTCGGTAGTTACTTCTTTCACTACAACGTATATAAAGAATTACGTAGGTGTTGTGACACATTGCGTAGGTATGGTTTTTCTCATGCGTTTTCTAACATATGGAGTAATCCTTTGACATTTGAGGTAGTTACAACATTTCCTACCAAAAGTTGGTTTGGTTTAAGATTACGATATGTGGGGTAATAAATTTGGTAGTTACTTCTTTCACTACAACGTATATAAAGAATTACGTAGGTGTTGTGACACATTGCGTAGGTATGCTTTATCTCATGTGTTTTCTAACACATGGTTTAATCATTTGACATTTGAGGTAGTTACAATATTTCCTACCAAAAGTTTGTTTGGTTTAAGATTAGGAAATGTGGGGTAATAAATTTGGTAGTTACTCTTTTTACTACAACGAATATAAAGAACTACATAGATGTTGTGATGTATTGAAGGTATGCTTTTTCTCATGTGTTTTCTAACATATGGAGTAATCCTTTGACATTTAAGGTAGTTACAACATTTCCTACCAAAAGTTTGGTTGGTTTAAGATTAGGAGATTTGGGGTAATAAATTCGGTAGTTACTTTTTTCACTACAACGTATATAAAGAATTACGTAGGTGTTGTGACACATTGCGTAGGATGGTTTTTCTCATGAGTTTTCTAACATATAGAGTAATCCTTTGACATTTGAGGTAGTTACAACATTTCCTACCCAAAGTTATGTTGATTTAAGATTACGATATGTGAGGTAATGAATTCGGTAGTTACTTCTTTCACTATAAGGTATATAAAGAATTACGTAGATGTTGTGATACATATGTAGGTATGCTTTTTCTCATGTGTTTTCTAACATATAGAGTAAATCTTTGACATTTGAGGTAGTTACAACATTTCCTACCAAAAGTTGTGTTGGTTTAAGATTAGGAAATGTGGGGTAATAAATTGTAGTAGTTACTCTTTTTCTACAACGAATATTTATCAGTGTTGTGCATAAGTTTTTTTCTAACATATGGATTAATCTTTTTGACATTTGAGGTAGTTACAACATTTTCTACCCAAAGTTTATAATTAAAGATTAGGATATGTGAGATAATAAATTAGGTAGTTAACACTATTTAATATAAAAGAATGAGATGTTTTCAATGTAGGTATTTTTCTCATGTGTTTTCTAACATATGGTAATCCTTTGAATTTAAGTAGTTACAACATTTTCTACCAAAAGTTTGTTTTGGTTTAATATTAGGAGATGTGGGGTAATAAATTAGGTAGTTACTTCTTTTTCTACAACGAATATAATGAATTATAGGTGTTGTGATACATTGTGTAGGTATGTATTTTTCTCATGCGTTTCCTAACATATGGAGTAATGCTTTGACATTTGAGGTAGTTACAACATTTCCTACCAAAAGTTTGATTGGTTTAAGATTACGAGATGTGGGTAATAAATTCGGTAGTTACTTTTTTTACTACAACGAATATAAAGAACTACGTAGGTGTTGTGAAGCATTGCGTAGGTATGCTTTTTCTCATGCGTTTTCTAACATATGAAGTAATCCTTTGACATTTAAGCTAGTTACAACATTTCCTACCAAAAGTTCGATTGGTTTAAGATTAGGAGATGTGTGGTAATAAATTCGGTAGTTACTTCTTTCACTGCAACGTTTATAAAGAATTACGTAGGTGTTGTAACACATTGCGTAGGTATGGTTTTTCTCATGCGTTTTTCTAACATATAGAGTAATCCTTCGACATTTGAGGTATTTACAACATTTCCTACCAAAAGTTGGGTTGATTTAAGATTATGATATGTGGGGTAATGAATTTGGCAGTTACTTTTTTCAGTACAATGTATATAAAGAATTACGTAGGTGCTGTGACACATTGCACATATATGCTTTTTCTCATGTGATTTCTAACATATGGAGTAATCCTTTGACATTTTTGGTAGTTACAACATTTCCTACCAAAAGATTGATTGGTTTAAGATTATGATATGTGGGATGTGCGTATTTTTTTCAAGACAATGTATATAAAGAATTACGTAGGTGTTGTGACAGTATGCTTACTCATTTTTTCTAACATATGGAGTAATGACAAGTTACAAACTACCAAAAGATTGATTGGTTTAAGATTGATGTGGGGTAATAAATGCGTCGGTATGCTTTTTTTTCTACAACGAATATAAACATATGAGCAGTAGGTATGCTTTTTCTCATTCGTTTTCTAACATATGAAGTAATCCTTTGACATTTGAGGTAGTTACAACATTTCCTACCAAAACTTTGATTGGTTTAAGATTAGGAGATGCGGAGCAATAAATTCGGTAGTTACTCTTTTTACTACAACGAATATAAAGAACTACGTAGGTGTTGTGAAGCGTTGCGTAGTTATGCTTTTTCTCATGTGTTTTCTAACATATTGAGTAATTCTTTGACATTTAAGGTAGTTACAACATTTCTGATCAAAAGTTGGGTTGGTTTAAAATTACAATATGTGGGGTAATGAATTTGGTAGTTAGTCTTTTTACTACAACGAATATAAAGAACTACGTAGGTGTTGTGAAGCATTGCGTATATATGGTTTTTCTCATGCATTTTCTAACATATGGAGTAATCCTTTGACATTTAAGGTAGTTACAATATTTCCTACCAAAAGTTGGGTTGATTTAAGATTAGGAGATGTGGGGTAATAAATTCGGTAGTTACTTCTTTCACTACAACGTATATACAATATTACGTATGTTTTGTGACACATTGCGTAGTTATGCTTTTTCTCATGTATTTTCTTACATATGGAGTAATCCTTTAACATTTCAGGTAGTTACAACATTTCCTACAAAAAGTTTTGTTGGTTTAAGATTAGGAGATGTGCGCAATAAATTCGGTAGTTACTTCTTTTACTACAAAGTATATAGAGAATTACGTAGGTGTTGTGACACATTGCGTAAGTTTACTTTTTCTCATGCGTTTTTTAACATATAGGGTAATCCTTTGACATTTGAGGTAGTTACAATATTTCCTACCAAAAGTTTGATTGGTTTAAGATTAGGAGACGTGGGGTAATAAATTCGGTAGTTACTCTTTTTACTACAACAAATATAAAGAACTACATAGGTGTTGTGAAGCATTGCGTAGGTATGCTTTTTCTCATACGTTTTCTAACATATGGAGTAATCCTTTGACATTTTAGGTAGTTACAACATTTTCTACCAAAAGTTTGGTTAGTTTAAGATTAGGAGATGTGTGTGGTAATAAATTCGGTAGTTACTTCTTTTACTACAATGTATATATATAATTACGTAGGTTTTGTAACACATTGTGTAGGTATTGTATTTCTCATACATATCGTCACATATAGAGTAATCGTTTCATATTTTTGGTTGTTACACAATTTCCTACCATGATAAGCTATTTTGTAACTACCGCTTTTCTTACACTAACTGTAACAAATTATGTAACCGCATCGTAACAAATTATGTAGGCAGAGGCTACTGGTATAACCGGTCAGCTTAATTTTAGGCTAATTTTAAGCTGCAGCCCACTAATGTACCAGATGATTATCCTAAAAATGACAATCTATTATTTTAATTATAATAATAATCTTAAACATTAATTATATTTTATACCAACCATTGACAATTAATCAAACAATTAAGTGATAATCATTATATATTTTCCTTCTTCAAGTTGAAAGCAAACATCGATACGTACAAATTAAGCCGAATAAAAGCTCATTAATAATTTCCAAAACAAGATAACGTTTTCTTTTGCAATTTTCAACCAATCTTTCGTCTGAAATCAATTTGGGCCACGAAAAATTATATCAGTTCAAAGAAGGAATTAGATATCAAATTATTTTAATTAAGGCGTAAATATACACTTGGTACCCGAACTATACATCTTCTCCCAAATTGATACTTAAAGAATTTTTTCTCACAAGTTGGTACATGAACTAAACATTTTCTCCCAAGTTGGTACTTAAAGAATTTTTGCTCCCAAATTGATACTTGAACTAGGTACCTTCTCCCAAGTTGATACCAAAACTTATACATTTTATCAATTTGGTCCTAATTCAAAATAATTCAATAAATTTAACCCTTTATATTTAAAAAATCTTATCAATTTACTATTTGCTATGCTTTTAAATTGTTTGTTTTTCTCCTATAAAGGTTATATCACTTTCCTGGTATAAAATTTTTAATGATAACTTGATGTTATTTATGGTAGAATGCAGTTATCTCATTGTTGTTTTGATCCGTTAGGCTTGTTTAATCAGAAATTATCGCAAAATGACTAAATTGATGGTGTTTTTAAATACAAATTGTTAAATTTTTGAATTATTTCGAATTATGACCAAATTGATCGAATTTATAAGTTTTGGGACTAAATATGTTAATAAAAGTATCAGAATAGTGGATGTAATTTAAGTTTGGGTACCAAAATGGGAGCAAAAATTCTTTAGGTGTCAACTTGAGAGAAAGTGTCTAGTTCAAATACCGACTTGGGAGCAAAAATTCTTTAGGTACCAACTTGAGGGAAAGAATATAGTTCAGGTACCAAATGCATATTTAAGCCTTTAATTAAAGAACTATATTTTCAGAGAAATTATAAAATACTATATATCCGTACTAATATTTTAACATGTTTTAAACTGAATTTGGCTGATTGTCATAATAATATTGAAAAATTTGCCTAAAAGCAACCCTACTTTTTAAATTTTTAAAGTTGTATTGATTTGGGATAGGTTTGTTTTAAATTAATATATTCGATTGATTTTGGTTTAATTATTATTTGATCTTTGTAAAAATAAATGTTCAAATTAAAATATATAAGAGTTTATTAAATATATGATCAAGTATGGATTGAACAAAAAATAATGAGCCCCATTATCAATTTTTTGTCTAATATCAATTTAAGTCCTTATAAGTTTAAATATTCGACAAATTAGGCATCGCCTCATGAAATTTGAATTTGAAATACTTAATAAATCATTGTATTTTTTAAATTTAATATTTCGGCCCCTGTAAATATTTAATCGTGGGTCAGTCCTGGATCCAAACAACCTATAAAATTTCATGATAAATTTTTAAAATTTTAATGTAAAATAATTTTACTATTAAACCAAATAATTTATATAAAACTCTTTAAATCACTTTATTACTTTAACATTATATCATCATTTTTGCATCCAGCATATATTAATATAATTATATAATTCATTCAAGATACCAAATGAGTATTTTTCATTTAATGAATTGAATTTCTCGAGATAGTTAGCCTATAAAATTACTAAACAACTAACTTGTTTAAAATTTTGGAAAATTAAAAAATGTAAAATATATTTTAAAAAAAATTAATTTGATTATCAAGATTTTAAAAAATTTGTTTTTAAAATAAAAAAGTTTAAAAATTTTTTTAATTAAGTTCCCTCTTAAATTTTTTAAAAATTCTAATTAAATATCTCAAAATTATTAAAATTTTAGTTAAACCGTCAGCATTTTTGAAAATTTTCATTTAAGCCTCTAAAATTTAAAAATAATTATTTTTAATTGGTTAGTGTAATATTACTAAAAAAATAGTATATAAATTAAATCTACCCTGATTTGTAATGTCACATTATCAAGAACATTAAATTAAACATAGAAACCTACTTGAATTTATCTATGTGTTGAAATCTTTGAATCTTGAGGTTTTAATCTTTCAAATTAGCACACGAGTATTTTAGGAAGTGACTCTCTTTTTTGAAGATGAAATGTTAGAAACATTAACTCGTATATAATTTGGGGACAACAAGTAACACTAATGTATACATTTCACAATAACTTAATTTCTAATCAGTCCATCATCAATAATATACTTTATTTTATTACTGAAACTCAATTAACCTTACTCGGATAAAATAAATTTTCATTTGAACTAATCTTCTTTGTAATAATAAGTAACATGCAATTATATCTAATCATATACAAATAATCTAAGAGAGAACATTGAAGCCATGGATTAGTTTTGGTCAGAGGAGGTATTTACATTCCCAAGATAAATGGCGGGATTCAAATCCATACAAGATGAGACAACATGAACATATTCTTGACTACTCGATCAATTAGTGGATCTTATCTAATAATTATATGTTACTTAATGGAAACGTTGAACTGGGTGACTTTGGGTTGAGAAGATTGAAGGCATGGATTAGGTTTGAAGAAAATGTGGGTTTAACCCCACCTTTGACTTCTTCTAGTGTTTCATACTTGTCGTTTGGTTTGATGAGATGAACCCATGCCATTGATATTTGATAATCACATCGCCTTGATAACAAAGTAATCTCATTTTATTGGTGCATTCAATGTCCAAATACAAGTCGGTAGAGTTTTGCTCACGCGGATTGCCTTCAAAGGATTGGCTTAAACAACAATGAGCAGTTTCTTTCTTTCTTTTTTTTTGGTTGTTGTTGTCATTTTAGTTTTTAGAATTTTATCTTGACTAATCCGGATCAACCTGTGACGCACACCTGAATTTAGTAGGTAGATCTCTAGGCGAGAATTTTCTTTATGCCTTTCTTTGAATGAAAACAATTATTTGGTTGTCTTCTTGTTGAAGGTGTTGTAACACTACGAGAGGCCTAAATAAAATCTATACAATCAAAGACAGAGCCAGGATTGAACTACGAGGGAGCATACTAATTAACTTTGAAACAAATAGGGTCTTAAAAAGTAATTAAACAAAAAAATTAATGGAGTTTAGGTTTAATTTTACAAATCTTAAAATTAAAAGGCATTAAAAAGTAATTAAACCAAAAAATAATATGCCAAGTTTAATTTTATTAATTCTAAATAATAGGGACCTAAAAGAATAATAAACCAACAAATTTTAAGAGGGGTAAAGATTTAATTGCAATAGTTTTAGAACTATTTAGACCTAAAATATAATTAACCCATCAAATTTGAGCAAAGACAATTGCCACTCCCACCTTACACGCAGAACCGTCCCCGTGAACAATTCAAATGGCCTAAATGAGCTTGTACCATTTGCTCCCATAATACAATTGCAATTTTAATATAAGAAATTTCCAAGGAATCTCCTACATAGGATTATTTTATTTTATTTTATTTTTGGGTACATTTTATATTACGAAAGAAGGATGATAATATCAAAATCCAAACTCTAATTATTGGGATGTCAATAAGAAGCAAAATTGTTTCAAGGGGATGTTGCCCTCAATGTCACATCTTACTACGAAAAAAATTGGAAATTTGGACGTTTAATTTTTTTTGTTTACATATAGTATGATTTCTTTCATAAATAATACATACGACCGGTACAATACATTATCAAACTGATAATTTGGAGAGAACTTTCACATGATTTTCATATAGTGAAATTCGAACGTATGATCTTAAAGTTCCTAGAACTTTAATCTTATCGTAACATTTGATTATATTTTTAATATAAAAAATTGCAATCATTAAATATATAATGAGAAATATAATATTCTCCATTGATGTCGTATAGATACCAGATTAATCCAAAAATGTTACCTGCATGATAAGTTCAACTATATAGATAAATTCAATGGTAGAGTTGTTAAACTTAAAATTATAAATTTACAACAAAGTTAATAACTTCGTTAGCTAGGGGTGAAGCCAAAAAAAAAACTATGTGGCCCAGAGTAAAATTATAAAATTTTGAAAGTCCAAATATAAATTAATCTTTGTTCTAGTTTAGAATTATTGAGTATAACTTTTTAATAGGACTGAACTAAATTCTATCATTTCGGGAGGGTTAAAAGACAATTTCACCATTACCTTAGCTTTAAAACCTAAAGGACTAAAGATAAAATTCACCATTTAGTGATCTCTATCAATTCTCTGTCTCCATCCCAAACTTTAGTTTTACACTAATATAAATATATTTATAATCAAAATTCTAATCCAACCCCTAAGCCTCTGCTTGGTATAAAGTGAAAAAAAATAGTTTTTTGTCCGTTCTTCCGATTTTTAAGGCTTCACTTTAAGTAATCTGGACCGATCCACGTTGTACATTTGGTTTTGGTAGGTGAATGTTTCTGCTAAAATTTTTACCTACATAACACGTCGAACTCGAAACATGCTTAATAAAATAACTAATTTTGATCAACATAGTGAGGCACATGGATGGCGATAAAGATTGACATTTTAGATTGGTACGGATGAGAAAGACAGACATCGGTGCCATTTAACATGTGTGAAAACATGAGAAATGACCCAAACAATGGAATCATATGTTTTCTCATTGCAGACGTTAAGAATTTAGTTGGTAAAATGGAAAATAGGACAGTGAAACCATAGATTATATTTTGTAGTGTAGATATTTATCACCATCTTTGACTTGTTTTCATTGTTCCACACTTGTGTTTCCCTTTGAAAGTGGGGTATGTCGGTTTTTGAAGTCTTAATAATAAAGGAATTTTATGTTGTTTTTAATTGGAAGATATTGGTGTAGGAATTAGGGCAGGGTAGGCAGGGCAGGCGAGTGATCAAATTCAATCTACGGGTTTTACGATAACTTCAAATGTCCAAAATACAAGTGGACCGGTTCTTGTTCACCAAGATTGTCTTTAAAAGGTTGGCCACTTTTTTGACTTTTGTTCTTTTAATATTCATATTTAATATATATGAGTTTTATAATGGGGTTACGGGGTTGATTATTTCATTATTAACAATTTAATTGGTATTATAAATATTGATTCATTATTATTTTTATTCTAAGTATTTTTTTTGACAAATCTTAATTTAATTCTAATCATATCTAGAGAAGAGTGATCTAAAACCCATGATTTGAGGGAATACGAGGGAACAAAGATGATTAGCTTAACCAACCGACTAAATGTGCTTGATCATTCAAACTGTTTCTTTTAAATTATATGACTTATTGGCCGGTTAATTGGGATTGAGTTTTATATAGGTCTTATATGGGGTGACTCTTCCAACTTATTTTTATCTATTTACAACGTTATGATTCAAACTTTTATACTGCTCAATAACCTAGCGCCTCGTCCCGCTAGACAACTGGTTGTTGGAAAAAAATATTTTTCTTTAATGGTTACATTATAGTATTATATATTATTATAACTTTGTTTTTATGTGATATAAATTATATATAAATAATATAATATAATGTATTAAAGACTTTAAAGAAGCAAAATGAGTTGATCAAATTTGGGCCCATAAATGTTACAATTCGACTCTGATCCATAATTTTTGTCCAAATTCTTTTTTACCTAATATTTCTTTCCCAAATTTCAAATGGGACTTCATGCCTGAATGAATAACCTAACTCTTGAACAGATCCAAAGTTAACTAAAGTATGGAGGACTACATCTCAAACTTTCTCCGAATGTATATTTGTTTGAACATGTGGTGTGATTTCATTGTAATATTTATTTATTTTTCTAATTTTTTATATTGTATATAAATCCTGCAAACAAACTGCTTAAACCTGGACATCCAAAAAATCTGATTTTAAATCACAAAATACATATATTTGTTATTGTACCAAATTATTTAAAAAATATGCCAAGCTTCAGCAATTTTTTTGAAAAGAAGGTTTGTCTTGTCGTTCAAGGATTTGTAATCGCAATCATTCAACATCAATGGCCACACCGAAATCAATATAATTCACAATTTGCTTCCATAATGAGATTGCAATTCCTAAGGTTTTTCCTACATAAGAATACTTTTTTATATAGATATGCCTTCAATAAAAAAATAAAAAATAATCAAATTGATACATGTCATTTATTATTTGTGGACTTAAAATAAATTACAGTATTGTTAATTATATTTAAAAATAAAGAATAAATATAACACATGACTATTTTTTAAATAGTCTTAAAGTGATTATAAGACATTATTTGTTCATAATTTTTCAGCCTTTTTATAAGACATACAATTTACAGACAAAATTATTCGAATCTTCTAAGATGAACATCATCCTCTTTTACTTAAATCACTCCTTGAGTTCACACATAAGTATTTTTAATTATATTTGTAGAGTTAGAAAAATCTATCAATATTGTCTAAAATAATAATTTATATAAAAATATAATAGATATTTGATTTTGATTTTTATCCACAAAAATTGACGAAAATTGACATTTTGTTTTGGTGTGAATGAAATATTAGCATGCTAAAATAACGTGTAAAAACTAGAACAAAATAACTGAATTTAGGTTAAATAAGAAGCCTAGGTTCCATGATCTAGTGGTTAGGACATTGGCCTCTGAATCCAATAATCCAAGTTCAAATCTCGGTGGAATAATTTTTTAAAAAAATTCGATGGAAGAAAAAAATTAAAGTTAAAAAATTATTTTAAAAAACATAAGGTGTAACGTTTGTACTTGTGTTCGTTGATTTTTATAAAATTTTAAGTTAAATTTGATCATCATTTTTTTACAAATTTTAATTTTAGTTTTAATCTTATCTAGAAGGGAGAAAAAGATGACTCTAGAAGAAGAAAGAAAGGTATTTTTAGTGGATTTAAAATTGATGATCTAAAAGAATATGAGAAAACAAAGATGAACAATATGATAAACCCGCCAAATGTGCTTGCTCTTGATCATTATTTTTCAATTTTTTAAATGTCAAATTATTGTTTACGGAAAATATTGATAAAACATTTAATTTTCAAGGGTTTTATGATAGTAGATTGAGTGATAGGTTATATGTGTTACATATTAATTTAATACTATTTATCTTATATGTCACATCAATAAATAATTTAAAATTATAAAAATATTAAAAATAAAATATATAAAAATATTCAGAGAATATAAAAAATGTAAAAATTGGATGAAGTATATAAGAACTAGAGGGTGGGATATTATGTCAATGACGTTAAAATATAACGTTTTAATTAGTATTTTATTTAAAAAAATTATCAATTTTGAGTCAGTTTGAAAGGTTGATAGTCAAATTTAACCCAAAAAAGGATAGAGCTAAAAATGATGAAACATATATATATTAAGAATAAATATCTATACTACTTATACTTTACATACTCATAAATAAGAGAATATTGAATGCTTAAGCATGTTGATCTCATATCCTCATGTATATCATACCGATGATAATGTTAACTCGGGGCAGATGCGGCTGGCTCTCTATGAGAGTAGTTGCATCCGCATTTTTTGAAACAAATTTAAATTAGAGGGAATTTTTTCTTTAAAAATTAATTTAATGTGTAAAAATAAAAATAATAATTTTGCATACCTATTTTTAAAAAATATTTAAACTATATTCTTGAATTTTTAGATTCATCACTAACCTAGTTAAACTCAATCGAAAAAAATATATGAACTAAAACCAAGTAAAATAGTTCAGATACTTTTATACACTTTAACTATAAATCCGTTAACTAAAATTTGTTGCAAATATGAGTTTCATTATTTTGAAAATTGTTTGTGATCATATTTCTCCCTTGATTTATTACTTTATTAAGCTGAGGAGGTTAATATCCTTTGATTTCATGGGAGACTTCCCCCGAGATTATTTGTTCATGTACGATGACGATGGGGTGCCGAAAAAATGTTACAATGAAAGAGTTGAAATATATATTTTTTGACATTATGCCTACGTTTTATAATAAAAATAAAAGAAAATATCAAATTTGAACTTTAGATATTATGATAAAAAAAAATTAGATATTAAAAATTCATTTAACGATTTCAAATTTTTACAATTAAATTCAGCTGCAATATGTTTATGAGTTTGAGTTCACTAAATGAATTTTAATATAATTATAATTATATAATAATTTAATTAAGATTTTTAATAAAAATAAAAATTATTAATTAATTTAAAAAATCAATTCAATGAGTATATATGTAAGATTATAAAATAAATGTGAAAAAGAAAAAATATATTAAATTTAATTTAAAATTACAAAAATTTAAAAACTATTTTTATTTTAAATTATGCATTAACTATAATTTAAAAAAATGATCTCAACTTTAATTTAAAGTGGTTTAAATCTTTTTATGCACTCAAATGTGTCATGTTCGAGTTTTTTTAAACCACATTTGTTTTTTCCCTAACATTAACAACAATTTAACACATATTAAATTTCTTATTCCATATCATAAATTATACTTGTCCCAGTGGTAATTGCATGTTACTCACTCTAGTCTTACCCTAGATCGTACCTTGCCCCGACCAAACTTTTTTACTTTCATTTTATTCCTCCAATAAGATGATGACAACCTAATTAAATGATTAATTTATTTTATTAACTTAAAGTTAAGATTAAATTAGTAGAATGTGTAAGTAACATATATTAAATGCGTAATTATAAATTTTTTTGTTAATTATTACATCACCTTTTACGTTAAGTTTTAACGGCAGTTGTCTTGATTAATACTATAATCACTCATTTTTATCCGTTATAAATAATGTGTTAACGTACTTTAGTTTAATAATTAATATATTATGTGCATGTATATTATAAGCTATGTATGTATACATATTAATAATTAATATGAGATATGAGTGGCAAGAATGTATTTACATTTCTTACGAAGTGCATTGTTTGTACGTATAGTGTGTGTGAATATTCATGATTATCATGTGTGTGATTATATATGCATGTATATAGTATATTATGTTAATTAATGTTTGCATGTGGGTTCGTATGTTGCATGTATGTGTGCGCATGTATATGTATATATATATAATTATTATTATTATTATTATTATTATATATATATATATATAAATAGATAAGGTATTAAGAAAAAAGAAAAAAAATATTATTAATAGTCCAAGTCCAAATTACATAAAACCCAAATTACATTTGCATAGGCCCTACCGGCCAAAGCCCTTAATAAATAAAAACCCTAAAAATATATCTAACCCTGACCCTATTTTATTATTATCTGTGCACAATCAGCCCAGAGCCGTCGGATCAAATCCAAATCCAACGGCTGTGATTAAGCCAGGGTGACCTTCCATCTGATGTGCGTGACACCACTCGCTGCTCAGCTGTCTTCCACGCGCGCGTGGCTCGCATGCACCAGATCCCTCATCTGCCGTGCACCACGTGGCACCATCTCATGCAATCCCACCAGTTTCAAGATTTCATCTGGGTCGTCCGTCATCGAACCATCTCAGCCGTTGGATCAGATCTGATCCAACGACCAAGAACGAGGCCAGCTAAGACGACATCTCCACCACGCTGCTCCCCATGTCGACCGTACCAACCACCGCATCAAATCATTCGTGCCAAAATCGCCATAAAGCTGAGATTATGTCAGTTACCCAGTCCCAAAATATATGTATTTTCAGATATTAGTTCTACCAAAAACAATCAGAGATCGGACGTTTATGTAAACCAACAAAAATTGTAATATCATCAGTCTTTCCCGAAATACAAAAAAAAATAGAGCTTCCATTGGTAATTTATTTTCTCTCTCATTTTATGCATGCATGTAAGTAATAAGCCAAAAAGAAAAAAAAGATAGAGTTTACCTAAGGAAAAATCCTTCCATGCCGGGCGATAAACTCCGAGGAGTGAGCCACAAAAAGGGGATTTTTCTTTGTTTTTGTCTCGAAACGTCAGGGATCTAGGTTTTGCGGTCTCAAAATAGAAGGATTTTGGTTCGGCCTTTTGAAAGTAGAGAGGTTTCGGTTCTGGACGGGAGTCATGGCTAGGTTTTAGGACGTTTGAGTGTTAGGGGGCGGTGGCCGGAGTAGCCGGACCACCGCCGACCTCTAGAACCACAGCGACTGAAGGGGGTTTGGGGGTTGCATTCTCTGAAAAATAGAGAGATTGAAGAGTCTCTTTTAGGGTTCAAAAAAATGAAGGAAAAATAAAATAGGGGGCCGGTTGCGTGAGTTTTATAGAATTAAAATAAAACGAAAATGGGTAAATTGCTTCATAAATCCTCCCTTATGCTTGAAATTTTCAGTTCTATCTCGCCCCTTGGGTAATTTGCAATCTCGGTCCTTATAGCTTTTCAAAACATTTCAATTTAGCCCTCAAATAAACCGAATTCAGATTTCAAATGGTTTAATTACCCCACAGGCCACTCCGCGTTTTCAAACTTTGCACTTTGAGCTTGCCCCTTGGTCATATTGCATATCAAGTCCCTGCAAGTCTGTTTCAGTTTTTAATTAAATCCCTGAATGTGTTTCTTGTTTATTTAATTTTTGCTTCACGATTTTCCTTTTGTTGCATTTCAGACCTTTCTCATGTTTGAATATTTGTGTCATTTAATTTCTATTACATGTTGTCAACAAGTTCATTTTGTTCATACATGTACTAATATCATGTTTATTTGCGTATTTTGGGTTGTGCTTTCTACGTTGTTTATTTTGTTTGTTTGTACTACGCATTTTTCAGCGTTGTATTTTAATTTAGTTTATACGACATGACTGCCTATGATTAACATGTTCATTTTATTCTTGATATATTTATTTTGTTCATCACCTTAATATAGGTTTTTATATCATCTTTGTTTTTGTTTTTAAAGGTGTTGTTTTTTTTATGTTTTAATTTGTCCATCCATATGATACATATATGTTCGTTTTAAATATTTTGTTTTAGTTTGGTTATCATGTTATACCTATGCCATGTTTTTATGTATATAAGTATGTTATTTATGTGTTTGTTTGATCTTGAAGCATGGTAGGAAATTAAGTACCTTATTACATGTTTGATTTAGTTTCGTGTAAAATTATGGTGTCTAGGTTTTAGTTTTTATTTGATGTTTTTGATTCTAGTATCATGTCTAGGTTTGTTGCCTTATTCCGTTAGTTTAACATTGTATCTTATCCATGTCATGTATGTGATATAGGTGTGGATCACTTTAATATGTTTAAGCATGATAGGGTTTTTTTATTTAAAAGTTTATTTCTTTTTTCTTGTTCACATATTTTATTAGTATTGTTTAATTTTGTGATGTTCCTTGTCTGTTTTAAAACTATGTTGATGTATACGTATGTTTTAAAATTATTTGCTAAGATTGCATAAGAGATATATAAATTCTCAATGCGGTGCCCTTTTATCTGAGCGTAAACGGGGCCAGTATCAGGCGTTGTGATGGTGGTTGGGTGTTTACTCTCGGATAACGGGGTCTTTAAAATCTACTCGCACTTATAACCAAATCTTAATTTAATCGTCACTTTAATCTGGGAAGTCTAATATTAATAAAGCAGTAATTATTAAAGTACCAATTTTGGGCGGTGTGGGTGTGCTAATCCTTCCCCATCCGTAACCGACTCCCGAACCCAACGTTTTTAAAATCTCTGGTTTTATGGTGTCCGGCCTACCTAAGTGGCCGGTGGTGACTCCATTTTCTTAAATAAACGTGGTTTCTTTAAAACCCCGCGGAAGACATTTTTTTAAAACGAAACAAAATAAAAATATCGTTTTTAGCGTAAAGGGGACATCGCTACTGATGGTGACTCCGCTGGGGACCATTTTTTTGTTTTTTCAAACAAAATAAAGCGAGTCGAGCTTTTTAAATAATTACCGCTTTATTAATATTAGAAATTCCGGATTAAAGTGACTATTAAACTAACATTCGATTATAATTGCGCGTTTATTTTGACGCATTTAAAATATGGCATATAAACACGTTTTTTAAGTGGGGGAAATGCTAATGCTTTCGTGGAGATATCGTTCTCCCGTGTAGGCCTAGCAAGTACCTTCGGGGCTCGAGTACCTTATGCTTTCGTAAGGATATCGTTCTTTCGTGCAGGCATAAGCGAATGGGTCCCCCTGAATTGAACCCGGTTGAAAGGATCCTATAATGGGTGATGATCGGGGGCCTTGCTACTCTTAGTAGAGGACAACGAGGACAATTCGGGTACCTCCTAGCACCAACACTGCATGTAGAGAACATATAGAAACCCACCCCTTTAGAGCCATACGGATAACCTAAGTGTTTTAGACGGGATGTAAATAGGGTTGTTTTGTGTGTTTATCCTATTTAATTCATCCTTTTATTTATATATTTATTAACTTTATCCGGTACTGACTTGTTTTCTTTTTTGTTTTTCTTTTTTGCATACATTATTACATTTGCATTACATAAAGGTACTGGTTCAAGTGGTTTACCCGATCAGAAAGTCTTTCACCATGGAAAAAAGGTATCTTAGGAAATAAGAGCTTAACTTGTCAGTCAGGCATTGGTCAGAGGTCAATCAGATGGCCCAATGGGACAATTTGCCGAGCGAGCGCGTAGTAGCGGGTACACCTACGTGAGTCTTCAACAGAACGACTTATGGGATCTTCAAAGCATCAGGGAAGGATGAGACCGAAGACTACAAGACATGTTCTATGATAGTTATGGCGCCATTGCACAGCTGTTAAACGTTCGACTCAACCAGCCCTTACTCCGACCTATTTTTCAGTTATGGAATCCTACTTTTTGCTGCTTCACCTTCAATGGACAGGACATGATGCCTACAGTAGAAGAGTACACTGCCTTACTTAATCAGAAGAACGTTCAGGAAGATTGGGTCTATGCAAAACCGCTGAGGAATCAGAATTACACTTTGAAGCTTAAAACTTTTACTGGGATGAGTGACGAATGGGTTAATGGCCTGATTCGACTTCAAGGAGACAGTACAGTCTTTGCATGAGAGAGTATTCGAGACATCATACCCTCACATCCAGATGAGGGGAAGAAGATATACCTATTTGCCTTGGGAATATATGGTTTGGTAATCTTTCTGAGAACTCTTGGAAACATTGATGTAGCCATTCTAGATCTGTTTGAGCGTATGAAACGGAGGGCGAACCCAGTACCAACAATCTTGACCGAGACCTTCATTTCTTTAAATGCCAGTCGAAAACACGAAGAATGACATTTTCGAGGATGTGCACAGCTATTACAGGTATGGATTCAGAGCCACATGTGGGAGACACCGACGAGGGTCCTACCGGGGATATCATTTCAAGGCTTTTCGCCCTTACATGAGTACTTAGCAAAAGAGTGGCGAGAAAATTTGAAGACGGAGAAATGGTCCAGTTTCTTCAGTAACATTCAAGATGAAGACATAGTATAGAGGGTTTCGTGGCTCGGTAGAGTTAATTACTTCTTGTACAGTTACGGTGATTATGACTGGTTGATGATGTTGGGGGTGCATGGTGGGATTGCTTGTGCTCCGTTTCTGGTGTCCCGACAGTTCGGATCACGACAATTTGTTCCCAATACCGCTGGATTGAGCCAAAGTGAATTTGCTTTCAAAGGTGAGTTCAAGGAAAAAGTTCAGACTATCATGAGGGCTTGGGACCATTGTTACCGAATCAGAGTGGAAAGAGACATCGAGCGTATGATCACCCCGGACTATGATCTTTGGAGATGTTTGAGGATTAATGATAAGGTTCCAGAACCCGATCAGGGACCAACTGTGTCACTTGAGGAGCTTATGAGAGTAGTACCGTCTGAAGCTGATATTTTATGAAATGAACTCGAAGAAATCAAGAGGAAGATAGAAACCCAACAGACTTAGCATGCGGGTGAGCTTTCTAAAGCGAGTTTAGAGGTTGACGAGCGGGATGGGATCATTAGGCAATTGAAGAAACTGAATGCGGATTTGAGCGAGAAGAACACTCTTTACCAGAAGGATACCCTCATACTCCAAGTGAAAGTACAGAAGGCCAACCGAAGTCAGTTCATAGCCGTGGAAAAGGAAATGACGAATGGTATCCGTTTGGTTGAAGAAGAACGAGAGATCGGCAAGCGATCGATCGAGAAAGAGATAGAAAGCTGCAAGTTAGCTACCAAGGAGGAAATATGGTCTTTCAAGGAGGCCATCGATCAGGAGAAGGAAAGAACTAGGCAATAGATCAGCAAAGGAAAATAAGCAGTTAGCTACGAAAGAGAGAACACCGCCGCTTGGAAAAGAAGGTCCATGGGTAACAGGAATAGACTGTTAGAGATGCAAAGATTGTACGATGACACCATCCAAAGCCTGAATCAGAGCCAAAGTCAAATGTCGAGTTAGAGGGGAAGTTGGTAGGATTAAAACACTCTTTTCAGACTTACCGTCAGAGGAATGGCTTTATCGAACTACAAGAAAGAGAGCGTGAAGTTGGCACGTTGCGAGCCCGAATTGAGTCGCTTGAAACAACTGTTCAGGATTATAAGGAAAGAATCAGAGTATTCAAAGAAACTGCAGCCAGATGAGACAATTGTTGGCAAAGAAGACTACGTGATACTGCCTAAATGGTACAGGATAGAGACCAGTATTACGCGAACCTAATGATGGACATACAGCGAGTTGCAAAGCATGTGAGTGACTTAGCTGCCGAAGCTGAAACTCTCCGACCTTTCGTAGATGCAAGCATGGAATAAGCACCCAGGTTCATCAAGTTGTTCAAGGCTATTGGAAAGCTAGGGGATAGAGCTAGGGCTTATCTGTAGGACTCTGTGTTGTAATTGTGACTCTTTTGTATTAGGAACCCTCCTTTTGTAATGCGAACTCTATTGTAATCTAGATCCTTTAATTCCCGTGAAAGTAGTTCAAAAGGGTGATTACCAGCGGAATCAGAACCTTTATTTGCATACATTCATACATTGCATCATGACATTTGCATCATTATACATGCATTTATTTTCTTTGCAATCATATTAATATTGTAAATATTGTGGCACTGTGAAATTAGAAGTTAAGTCGCAATCATTCATCATCCATACCTTACGCGACTACAAAGCAAACTCATGGAAGATAGGATAATCAGTCTAAAGAAATGACAGAGAGACCTGGAAACAAGATTTGATGAGGCCCAAAGAAGCCTCAGTGACCAGATTGCTCAGTCACAAGTGTCGATAGTGTCTGACATAAAGGCGTTGTTGGCTAAGAGCCTCGGAAAAAGAGTCGAAGGTGAAGTCACTCAAGAGCCGGAAGGTACCCCAGCTCACAATAAGGTTCAATCGGCTACGCCAAATCTGGCCAGAAGGGTATATATTGACCCTGCTGGGATGTCTACTAATCTTCAGGTAGGGGCATCTGAGAATCAACCCATTGACACAGAAGCACTCTACGAGAATGAGGTGCCAGACCTGAACTTGGTCGAAAAAACCAGGACAGAGGTAGAAAAGAAATGGGAAGAGAGGTTTCACCTCATGGAAGAAAGATTTAAAGCCCTGCAAACTACAGAAGAATCGGGAAGCAATGCCAGTGACTTAAGTCTAGTATCCGACCTTGTCCTGCCACCAAAATTTAAAACGCCAGAGTTCAACAAATACGATGAAACTACGTGTCATTCCGCACACGTGAAAATGTATTGCCGAAAGATGGCGGCCTACCTCAAGGATGAGAAACTTTTAATTCATTATTTTTAGGACAGCCTGACTGGGGCGGCGCTGCGATGGTATACCCAATTGAGCCGAGTAAACATTAAAACCTGGAAAGATCTTTCAAGAGCATTCATCGAGCAATACAAGCACGTGACGGACATGACGCCCAGCAGAATTATGCTAGAAAATATGGGGCAGAAATCCAACGAAAGTCTACGACAGTATGCCCAGAGGTGGCGAGAAGTGGCCACCTAGATTCAGCCACAGACCCCCGAACATGAAATTACACCTTTATTTGTTAATACTCTGAATGGGACAATGTTTGATCACCTCATTAATAACACAACTCAGAGTTTTGTTGATTTAATTAGGACCGGAGAGTCCCTTGAATTGGCAATCAAGAGCGGTAGGATTGATAGCGGGGAAAGTTCTTGGAAGTACAACAAGAAGAATGAGGTGAACACTGCCAGTACTTACACTGCCCCAAAGAATTTCACAGTCTCACAGCCACATGCGTCTATTGGGAAAGCACAAAACTCGAACCAAAGAGAGGAGAGAACCACGAGAAAGGGAAAGAGAGGCAAACTTTTACTCCATTACCCGTTTCGTACTCTAAGCTTTACTCTCAGTTGCACAAAGCAGATTTGGTATGTCCATACTATGTTACTCCGTTCAAACCGCCATTCCCGTCCTGGTATGACCCGAACGCGCATTGCAATTATCACGGTGGTGCCCTTAGTCATCCTACAGAGAACTACCTTGCTTTCAAGAAGCTTGTGCATAGTCTAATCGATTCTGGGATACTGAAGTTTGAAGAACCAAGTGTAGCTGCTAACCCATTACCTAACCACGGGAATATGAAAGTGAATGCTATTGAGGAGTACTCTACCAGAAAGGTTAAGGAGAATATGTCAGAAATCAAGTCTTCTTTGTAGTGGATATTTCAGCAATTGTGCATGGCCCACTTGATCGACAAGGGCATTGTAGTAGTACAGAAGGGATGTGGAGTGTACTGTAAATTCTATCAGGACGGAGGACACGACATCTAACAGTGCGACGAGTTTAAGAGATTGGTGCAGCAATTGATGAACGACAAGCAAATAGAGTTCTTTGAAGAGCCTACAAGAAGGAAGGGGTCAGACGTACATATGGCAGACAGACCCAACATTAAATACGGGAGAGATAGACCTTTTGTCATCTTCTCCAGGCCAAAGGGTGCAAGTTTCTCCCAATGAGAAACTACTAAGGTGACTCCCAAGATCATCATCTCAGCACCATCCCCGTTCCCATTCAAGGATATGCGGCAAACTCTTAGAACTATGTTGTGAATGTGACCATACCAGAAAAGCCAGAATCTGGTGAAGTAAAAGAACAGAAAATTGAAGAAGAACCTACACCGAAAGACGAGCAAGCCAAGAGTGATGAGAATGTCGGTGAGGTGGGCCACTTAACGAGGAGCGTCAGATGTTACTCCTTAGAAACCTTGAAGGCTGCTGAAGTTGCCAAGGATAAAGGAAAGGATACATCGGTTACCCCCGCGCAGATATTCGGTGAGGAACCACCTCCAAAGATAAATGAACCAGTAACCGAGGCTCAAGCCAAAGAATTTCTGAAATTCTTGAGACATGGTGAATACATCGTAGTGGAACAACTACGAAAGCAACCAGCAAGGATTACAGTGCTAGAGTTGCTCCTGAGTTCAGAAAAGTATCGTGAGGCACTCTTAAAAGTGCTAAACCAGACTTTTGTACCCCAGGACATTTCTGTATCGAAGTTGGACAGGATAGTGGGGCATATCACCGCTTACAATCATATAACATTTAGTGATGACAAGATCCCTAGAGGAATGGGGTCCACCAAGGCTCTTAACATCACAACCCACTGCAAGGGGTATGTGTTACCGGGGGTATTGATCGACAACGGGCCAGCACTGAACGTACTACCTATGGTGACTCTGCAAAAGCTACCAATCGATGATTCTCACCTAAAACCCTGTCATAACTCTGCGAGAGCCTTCGACGGCACACAAAGAGGAATACTTGGATAGATTGAGGTGCCTCTATTGATTGGGCTGACTGAGTACGTGATCGACTTTGTGGTGATGGACATAAAACCATCCTACATCTGCTTATTGGGAAGGCCATAGATCCACTCTGCAGGAGTCTTCCCATCATCACTGCATCAAAAATTAAAATTTGTGATTGAAGGCAAGTTGGTCTCAGTGGAGGCTGAGCAAGAGATCATTGCTTCAGTGACATCAGATGCCCCCTACATTCAAAATGATGGGGATACTGCAGAATGCTCTTTTCGAGCATTAGAGCTGGTGAATGCCACATTCGTCGTGGAAGGTAATCGGATCCCCTGCCCCAGATTATCTAATTGCACCAAGATGATCGTTGTTGAAACTTTAGGCAGAGGAGCCAAAGCAGGAAGAGGGCTAGGGAGAAGGTTGCAAGAAGGATCGTTTCGGGTTGGGTTACAAACCAAGTGTCCAGCAGAGAAAAAAAGAATACAAGAGAAAAGAAGAACATAGAAGAGCCAGATTTAAGGGAGATGACGTTCCATGAAGACCAATATCTTTCCCTCGTTTGAGAAATACTTTTGTCTCTGGAGGATTCAGTCGACCAGGACAGGAGGTCGAAGAAGCAATTAAGGAAAATGACATACTCAATGAGAAAGAAATGTTTAGTGAATCACTCGAGGGGATGTTCATCAACATGATAGCTAGAAATGACCATGATAGCAGTGTGTTGGCCAGCATCCGCCCCTGCCGCCCCAGGGAGGGTTTTGATAATTGGAGCTACGTTGATCTACCTGTGGTTTTTAGGGCTAGATCAGAGTAATGCTCTGAATCAACCTTTTTGTTTTTTCCCATAAGCAATGAGGATCTTTTGTATAGAGCACCTATGTTAACTTTTTGTTTGAAATGAAAAGATATATTCCCCGTTTTCTCAAATGGCTAACATCTCATTCATTCATTCTTTATTCATATTCATTCACTTCATATAAAATCATTCTCTTCCCAATACATTCATTCTCATTTAATGCAGGGTTCCCATAATTAACTGTATGAATGATGTTGAGTCCAATCCCGAGGTAGATTTTGAATGCCCTGAGATCTCAGTAGGAATTGAAGAAGAGGATGATGAGATAGAATGTGAGGTCCCTGCAGAGCTGATGAGGATGATGGCCAACGAAGAGAGGCAAATCATGCCCCACCAAGAAGAAACAGAAGTTGTAAACTTGGGGACTGAAGAAGAGAGAAAAGAAGTAAAGATCGGGACTACATTTTCCTCGAAAACCAGGCGCAAACTGATAGCCCTTTCCAGGAATTCAAGGATGTTTTCGCCTGGACTTATCAAGATATGCCGGGTTTGAATACTGACATAGTGGTACACAAACTGCCGACGAAGCCAGAATGCAAACTAATACAGCAAAAACTTAAGAGAATGAAACCGAACATGTTGTTAAAGATCAGATAAGAAGTGAAAAAGTAGTTTGATGCTGGCTTCTTGGAAGTGGCCAAGTACCCTGAATGGGTTGCAAACATTGTACCAATACCGAAGAAGGATGAGAAGGTTTGTATGTATGTAGATTATAGGGATCTCAACCGAGCTAGCCCTAAAGATAACTTCCCTCTAGCACATATTGACACACTGGTTGACAACACCGCGGGACACTCATGGTTCTCATTCATGGATGGCTTATCGGGGTACAACCAGATAAAGATAGAATCGGACGACACAGAGAAAACCACATTCGTGACCATGTTGGGCACTTTTTGTTACAAGGTGATGCCTTTCGGACTCAAGAACGTATAGGCGACTTATCAAAGAGTGATGGTGACTCTTTTCTGTGACATGATACACAAAGAAATAGAGGTATACGTGGATGATATGATCGCTAAGTCCCGAACAGAAGAATAGCACCTGCAGAACTTGAGAAAACTATTCTAAAGACTGCGGAAATACCAGCTAAAGCTTAACTCGGCCAAATGCACCTTTGCCGTTACATCTGGAAAACTCTTGGGGTTCGTAATGAGCAGAAGAATGATTGAGATCGATCTAGATAAGGTGGAAGCCATCCAGGATCTCCCACCGCCCCATACTCAGAAAGAAGTTCGAGGTTTCCTATGGAGGCTAAATTACATCTCCTGTTTTATCTCCCAGTTAATAGATAGGTGTGACCCAGTCTTCAGACTACTTAGAAAGAATAATCCTGGTGTCTGGATGAGGAATGTCAAGAAGCCCTGGAGAAGATCAAAAGGTACTTGACAAATGCTCCGATTTTAGTTGCGCTAGTACCAGGAAGGCCTTTAATCCTCTACCTAACAGTCTTTGAGAATTCAATGGGTTGCGTATTGGGGCAACACGATGAGCCTGGGAAGAAGGAAAGAGCCATCTACTACCTAAGCAAAAAGTTCAATGATTGCGAAACACGGTACCCGCCAATTCAGAAGCTATGTTGTGCTTTGGTTTGGGCCACCAAAAGGCTTAGGCAGTACATGTTATACCATACCACATGGTTGATATCCAAGCTAGACCCCTTGAAGTTCCTAATGGAAGCGCCGGTATTAACAGGGAGGATGGCCCGCTGGCAGATGCTCTTATCCGAATTCGACATTGTGTATATAAGTCAGAAAGCTGTGAAGGGAAGCACCATAGCAGATTTCTTAGCTAGTCATGCTTCGGATGATTATGAATCGTTGAACTTTAATTTCCCGGATGAGGACTTGATGTGTATTACAACGGAGGAAAATATTTTAGACGAAAATTCATGGAAGCTTTACTTTGATGGAGCCTCCAACGCCCTCGGACACGGGATATGAGCTGTGTTAATTTCTCTAAAGAATGTCTACTATCCCTTCACCAACAGACTAGAATTCTTCGGCACCAACAATATAACCGAATACGAAGCCTGTGTTATGGACTGAACGCAGCTATTGAAAGAAATATTAAGGAACTTCGAGTATTCAGAGATTCATCCTTACTGATTTACCAGTTGCGCGGAGAATGGGAAACCAGGGATTCGAAGCTGGTCAAATATTATGAATTGATCTAGGAGCTCACCAAGGAGTTTGAAAAGATCAGTTTCACTTACCTTCCCAGAGAAGAAAATCAGATGGCAGACGCCTTGGCAACCTTGGCTTCCATGTTCAAAGCGAACACGGGGGCAATAATGAAGCCCATTGAGATGTAGGCTTTTGAAGGGTTGGCTCATTGTTGTAATGTGCAAGAAGAGATAGATGGAAACCCTTGGTATTATGACATCTTGCAATATGTCAAGTTTTAAAAGTATCCCAAAGGGGCAAATGACAATGACAGAAAAACACTCAGAAAAATGGCAGCGGGATATGTTTTGGATGGGGAGATTCTATATAAAAGAAGCCATGATCAGACATTATTGAGATGTGTGGATGTGCGGGAAGCGAATGAGAGTTTGGCAGAGGTACACGATGGTCCATGTGGGACGCATGCCAATGGGTTGTCTATAGCCCGAAAAATTATGAGATATGGCTATTTCTGGTCGACCATGGAGGGAGATTGCATCGATTACGCCAGAAAATGCCACAAATGCCAAATTTATGATGACAAGATTCACGCTCCTATGTTACCTTTACACACCATGAATTCTCTGTGGCCTTTTGCAGCGTGGGGCATGGACGTCATTGGGCAGATTCACCCGAAGGCTTCCAACGAGCGTCACTTTATTTTGGTCGCCATAGACTACTCCACTAAATGGGTGGAAGCAACATCTTATGCCAACATCACAAGGACGACGGTATGCAAATTCCTAAAGAAGGAGATCATTTGTCGATACGGTAACTCCACAGCCTATCGCCCTAAGATGAATGGGGCAGTGGAAGCAGCAAACAAGAACATAAAGAAGATTATCGCGAAGAAGACGGATACCTACAAGGATTGGCATGAGAAACTGTCATTCGCTCTTTTCGCCTATAGGACATCTGTTCGCACATCGACGGGGGCAACGCCCTATTATTTAATGTATGGCACAGAAGCAGTACTCCCCATTGAGGTTAAGATTTCGTCGCTCCGGGTCCTAAATGAAGTAAAGTTGGAGGAGTCCGAATAGGTGCAAGCCAGATTCGACCAGTTGAACCTCATCGAAGAAAAAAGGCTAAAGGCCATATGCCATGGTCAAATGTACCAAAAACGAATAATGCGGGATACGATAAGAAGGTGCGCCCGAGAGAATTCAGAGAGGGAGATCTGGTACTTAAGAGGATCCTCCCGATTTAGAAAGATTCTCGGGGAAAGTGGATGCCCAATTGGGAAGGGTCATACGTTGTCAAGAAGGCCTTTTTAGGAGGAGTATTAATCTTAACAGAAATGGATGGAGACGAGTTGAAAAATCCTGTGAATTCTGACGCAGTTAAGAAATACTATGTTTGAAAAAAATGAGAGAAAAAAAGAAAAAAAAGAAAAAAAAAAGAAGAAAGGTGGAGCGAAAACCCGAGAGGGCGTTCTAAAAAATTGAGAGCTCGAGGCAAAAACCTAAAAAAGGGCATCTTGAAGCAAAAGAAAGATCTGAGTCAAAAACCCGTAAAGGGCGACTCAGATAAATTTTGAGGTTGGACCTCCGGCGAGAAGAGTCGTCCCCACGAGTACCAGAAGAATAAGTTCCAGGCAAAGATTCTACTTCGGTTGACAGGATCACGCATCATTCATACTGTGGATACTTGGAGGTTTTACATTTCATGTTTTGCTTTTCCTTTTCCTCATGTTTGCCATGACCATCTCGAAATTATTCCAAAACCTTAATCGTAATAAAATTACATTTTTGAGCTCCCGTTCCTTGTCTTCTTGTTAGTTGCCATAAACATCGTGCAGATAAGTTAACATAGGCTTATGATAAACAAGAGATTTCTGAGCATTACTGTGATCTAACCCTGAAGATGCAGGTGATTAGAAAATAGTATTAACCTTGCCCTCTAGCTGCCTATATGATGTATGTTGAAGCGGGACGAGCAGAAGGCTTCGAGCACCAGGGCAAGATGACCGATGTCACATACCCCGCTTGTTTAAAGAAAGCAATCGAGGCAATAAGAGAGATTTTCCAAGTGAAAACCCGGAAGGGCACCTCAAAAAAAAGGGAAAAAAAACCTCTAAAGTAAAAACCCGAAAGGGCACTTTAGAACCCCGAACTAGAAATTTAGAAAAGAAAAGTTGAAATGGTTGAACCCGACAGTGAAATGGGGTATCGCCACTAGAAGAAGAAGAAAGCAAGCAGCGGAGAGTCGAGATTGACTGACAGCCGAAGCAGACGCACCAAGATATTGACACTCATGCATCATGTATAGTTAGACATCCCCAGGATTAGGAGCATGCTAACTCATTTGTCATAGCATTTTGTCTATTCTAGACAGGTATCTGCAAATTTAAAGAAGCATGGGCAGCCTTAGTAGCGTGAGTCCAGAGATAATGGCAGCCTAGGTAGCGTAAGGCTAGATCGGTAGCCATTTTGGCGTGAATCCCAAATGTGAAGATAAAGGTTCTATATAGGAATGGCCTACATTTTCAAGTGCCCGCAGTGAGGGGTTCTATATAGGAAGAATCTGCCACTTCGAGGCTTCAAGAGCTGAAAGTTTTATATAGGAAGGGCTTGCGGCTCCAGGGTGAAGACTAGCAGTTCTATATAGGAAGAACTTCCAGCCGAAGGAATTCACCCATGACACAGAAGGTTTTATATAGGGAAAACCCACTGTGTTAGAGGCGAAGAGTCCTATATAGGAAGAGCTCCGAGCTTTACTGTCTTAGAGTGAAAGGTTCTATATAGGAAGAACTTGTAACTTTAAGATTTCAGAAACTAAGAGTTCTATATAGGAAGGACTTGCGGCTCCAGGGTTTGAAGACTAACAGTTCTATATATGAAGAACTCTCAGTCGAAAGAATTTGTCTGTAACGCAGAAGGTTTTATATAGGAGAAACCAGAGTTGAAGGTGAAGAGTTCTATATAGGAATGACTCCAAGCTTTACTGCCTCAAAGTGAAAAGTTCTATATAGGAGGGACTCGTAACTCAAGACTTCAGAATGAAAGGTTCTATATAGGGATGACCTATAGTTCCAAGATCAGAAGGTGAAGAAGTTCTATATAGGAAGAACTTACGAACCTGAAAATTTAACCAAGGAAAAGCGGAGAGTTCCAGAAGAATATGTGATTCCAAAGCTACAAACAGGGAAGTCGGATAAAAATGAGTGCTAATGATCTTTGCTTTGTTCCCGTTCCACGAGAACAAGCAAAGAGGGGCAACTGTAATCACTCATTTTTATTCGTTAAAATATTGTGTTAACCTAATTTAGTTTAATAATTAATATATTATGTGCATGTATATTATAAGCTATGTATGTATATATATTAATAATTAATATGAGATATGAGTGGCAAGTATGTATTTACATTTCTTACGAAGTGCATTGTTTGTACATATAGTGTGTGTGGATATTCATGATTATCATGTGTGTGATTATATATGCATGTATATAGTATATTATGTTAATTAATGTTTACATGTGGGTTCGTATGTTGCATGTATGTGTGCGCATGTATATGTATATATACGTATTATTATTATTATTATTATTATTATAATATATAAACAGATAAGGTATTAAGAAAAAATAAAAAAATATTATTAATAGTCCAAGTCCAAATTACATAAAACCCAAATTACATTTGCATAGGCCCAACCGGCCAAAGCCCTTAGTAAATAAAAACCCTAAAAATATATCTAACCCTAACCCTATTTTATTATTATTTATGCGCAGTCAGCCCAGAGCCGTCGGATCAAATCCAGATCCAACGGCTGTGATCAAGCCAGGGCAACCTTCCATTTGATGCGCGTGACACCACTCGCTGCTCAGCTGTCTTCCACGCGCGCGTGGCTCGTACGCACCAGACCCCTCATCTGCCGTGCACCACGTGGCACCATCTCACGCAATCCCACCAGTTTCAAGATTTCATCTGGTCCGTCATCGAACCATCTCAGCCGTTGGATCAAATCTAATCCAACGGCCAAGAACGAAGCCAGCTAAGACGACATCTCCACCACGCCGCTCCCCATACCGGCCATACAGACCACCGCATCAAATCATTCGTGCCAAAATCGCCAAAAAGCAGAGATTATGTCAATTACCCAGTCCCAAAATATATGTATTTTCAGATATTAGGTCTACCAAAAATAATCAGAGATCAGACGTATATGTAAACCAACAAAAATTGTAATATCATCAGACTTTCCCGAAATACAAAAAAATAGAGCTTCCATTGGTAATTTCTTTTCTCTCTCATTTTATGCATGCATGTAAGTAATAAGCCAAAAAAAAAGATAGAGTTTACCTAAGGAAAAATCCTTCCCTGCCGGCGATAAACTCCGAGGAGTGACCAAAAAAGGGGATTTTTCTTTGTTTTTGTCTCGAAACGTTAGAGATCTAGGTTTTATGGTCTCAAAATAGAAGGATTTTGGTTCGGCCTTTTGAAAGTATAGAGGTTTCAGTTTTGGACGGGAGTCGTGGCTAGGTTTTAGGACGTTTGAGTGTTAGGGGCGGTGGCCGGAGTAGCTGAACCACCGCCGGCCTCTAGAACTACGGCGACTGAAGGGGGTTTGGGGGTTGCATTCTCTGAAAAACATAGAGATTGAAGAGTCTCTTTTAGGGTTCAAAAAAATAAAGGAAAAATGAAATAGGGGGCCGGTTGGGTGAGTTTTATATAATTAAAATAAAACAAAATTGGGTAAATTGCTTCATAAATCCTCCCTTACACTTGAAATTTTCAGTTCTGTCTCACCCCTTGGGTAATTTGCAATCTCGGTCCTTATAGCTTTTCAAAACATTTCAATTTAGCCCTCAAATAAACCGAATTCAGATTTCAAATGGTTTAATTAACCCACAGGCCACTCCGCGTTTTCAAACTTTGCACTTTGAGCTTGCCCCTTGGTCATATTGCATATCCAGTCCCTGCAAGTCTGTTTCAGTTTTTAATTAAATCCTTGAATGTGTTTCTTGTTTATTTAATTTTTGCTTCACGATTTTCCTTTTGTTGCATTTCAGACCTTTCTCATGTTTGAATATTTGTGTCATTTAATTTCTATTACATGTTGTCAACAAGTTCATTTTGTTCATACATGTACTAATATCATGTTTATTTGCGTATTTTGGGTTGTGCTTTCTACGTTGTTTATTTTGTTTGTTCGTACTACGCATTTTTTAGCGTCGTATTTTAATTTAGTTTATACGACATGACTGCCTATGATTAACATGTTCATTTTATTCTTGATATATTTATTTTGTTCATCACCTTAATATAGGCTTTTATATCATCTTCGTTTTTGTTCTTAGAGGTGTTTTTTTATGTTTTAATTTGTCCATCCATATGATACATATATGTTCGTTTTAAATATTTTGTTTTAGTTTGGTTATCATGTTATACCTATGCCCTGTTTTTATGTATATAAGTATGTTATTTATGTGTTTGTTTGATCTTGAAGCATGGTAGGAAATTAAGTACCTTATTACATGTTTGATTTAGTTTCGTGTAAAATTATGGTGTCTAGGTTTTAGTTTTTATTTGATGTTTTTGATTCTAGTATCATGTCTAGGTTTGTTGCCTTATTCAGTTAGTTTAACATTGTATCTTATCCATGTCATGTATGTGATATAGTTGTGGATCACTTTAATATGTTTAAGCATGATAGGGTTTATTTATTTATTTATTTAAAAGCTTTATTTCTTTTTTTCTTGTTCACATATTTTATTAGTATTGTTTAATTTTGTGATGTTCCTTGTATGTTTTAAAACCATGTTGATGTATACGTATGTTTTAAAATTATTTGCTAAGATTGCATAAGAGATATATAAATTGTCAATGCGGTGCCCTTTTATCCGAGCGTAAACAGGGCCAGTATCAGGCGTAGTGATGGTGGTTGGGTGTTTACTCTCAGATAACAGTGTCTTTAAAATCTACTCGCACTTATAACCAAATCTTAATTTAATCGTCACTTTAATCTGGGAAGTCTAATATTAATAAAGCGGTAATTATTAAAGTACCAATTTTGGGCGGTGTGGGGGTGCTAATCCTTCCCCATCTGTAACTGGCTCCTGAACCCAACATTTTTAAAATCTCTGGTTTTATGGTGTCCGGCCTACCTAAGTGGCCGGTGGCGACTCCATTTCTTAAATAAAACTCGGTTTCTTTAAAACCCAACGGAAGATATTTTTTTAAAATGAAACAAAATAAAAATATCGTTTTTAGCGTAAAAGGGACATCTCTACAGATACCATTTTAATAGTTAAGTGGCCATAATGACAAAATTGAAAGTATTGTGGTCAAATTAAAACTACCTCATAATTAGGTGATTATTTATGTAATTTACCCTTTTTAAATTAAAGGTTTTATTTTAATAAATTATTAAGAGCCTCTAAATCTTTTAATCGTCCTCGCTTGGTTTGATTCGTGAATGTTGGGTTCCTGAAATTCGTCGCATTTTCGAGAATGAAACCATTCTTCAATCTTTAGATCATTTGTTGAATTTACCAAGACCTACAGTTGGGGGTGGTTCATCTTGACGAACCTATTTCGTGGCTTACACCTTTATTACTAACAGATGCTAATGGTTAATGATTTGGTATGAATTATATATATATATATATATATATTGTCCTTCTGGTTTTTAGGGTTTTCCCTTGACTAATCTGGACCAATTCGCGTTGCACATTTAGTTTTGGCGGGTCTACGTACACAACGCCTCGAACCTGAGACATACTTAAGTGATACCAAGCTGCTTATCACTTGAACCAATCCTCGTTGGTTGGTAAGAATTAGTTATTTATTGATCAATCTTGTAACAACCTGAATTTTAAAATCTGTGGGTCGGTTTAAACTGAAGTGTGGGTCAAGGGTTTTGGGCCAAGAGTTTGGGCCTTAGAGTGTTCTTGAGAGCCTTTTTGGGCTTGCATCTTGTCTTTAAGCTTTGAGCTTGATTTGGGATGAGAAGAGTTGAGAATAAAGTGATGTATTATGGTAAAATACCTCATTTTTTAAAGAGAAAAGGTTGCTCACTCTCTTGCTCATGCAGAATTTTTATCAAGATGAGATCACCTTGTTACTCACCCTTTTCTTAATCTTTCTCTTCTTCCATCACCCCAACCTCAAAATAAAGGTCTTATTTTTGTCTTTTAAAGTATTGGGTTCAAATATTGAGTTGAAAAGGTTGAAATCTACATCAAGGAATTTACGTATTAAAATAAGAATCATCGAGTTTAGGGAAGATGGGTCTTGCTGGGGTTGAAAGAGAAGGTCAGGAATGAGAGTTTCAACCTCATTTTATGTTGTAGAATCATACCTTAATCTCTTTTAATCTTCTAGCAATGTTGTAACTTGTTTTTACAACATTTCCTTGTAACTAAATAAGTTAAAAAAATTCAAGGAGCTTGAGAATAAGAGAGCTTGAGGAGTTGAGTTTAGAGTTTCATTCTTTGTGGAGAAACCAAGGTTAGTACACTACTAACTCGTATGCCTTCATGGGCATCATAATTTAGATTGTTTGTTGCTTGATTTGATGTTTTAGTTATTTGAGTGCTTGCGACCCCTTTAATGGCCTAATCTGAAATTGGTGTTAAAATGATGTAAAAATTGTAAGAACCCACTTAAACGGCCTTCTATAACTTGTATGTTCATTTTGGGGTCTTAACTTTGGGTTTTAGAGGCTTGAGAAGGGATTTACGGACTTCTAAAAATGAATTATGGGTTCAAGTATCGATACGTGCTGAGCGAGTATTGATACCATTTGTTATAAATGATGAACACATGCAATTCTTGAAGGGCGTATCGATACGCCTAAGATGGGTATCAATACCCCTGTTTTACCAGAATTTCAGTAGCTAAAAAGTGTATTGGTACACTTTGGGGGCGTATTGATACCGATGGGATATCAGTACACGATCCTCGCGTATCGGTACTAGGTGTTGGTTAAATCCCCTTCAGCGTGTGAAGCCGAGTACGCATAGGGTGGGTATTGGTACCCAGAGAAGCGTATCGATACCCTTGAGTGGGTATCGATATCCACTGGGCAATTTGCCCGAAAAGTTCAATTTGAGTTCGAGGGGCTGATAATTTGATGACTATGGCCTGGTGAGCTTCTAATGTGATAAAATAAATAGTAAAACTGAGAAATCAGAATTTAACCTTCATGAATGGGCATAATGATTAATAAATTGATAAATGGTGAGTGACTTGTTATAATAGCAACCATGAGAGATCCTTGGTGGGTCGAGTAAGGTTGTGTGATGTATAGTAGTTGTGCATTTGCTATGTGCTGGAATGGACACATAGATAGTTGACTCATCTTTGATTGATGGGATCCAGATATTCAGTGAAAATATTGCCACACCGTAGTAAGTGGCTTGAATGTGCGATCCGATGCTATGTGACACTAGACCTCATTTGTTGATACTCGATGAGAGATTTCGAGTACGGATGCTTAATCTGAGGTTGTGTGCTGTATAGTAACACCATTTGTACTATATGACATGATATCATATCTTGTCAGTAGGTTGATCGTTGCTTCAAAGGAGCAGTATCGAAAATAGGATTTCAACATCAACTTTTGTCAGAGTACAATTCTTAAATGTAATGGGTTATGTATTCGTAGGACCCTATGTTTTATATTGTAACTCTCATTTTGGATTTGTGTCGTATAAGTTGTTATTTTAACTTGGAGCTCCTGTTTAAATGTTTTAAGTACTTATTTTGATTTAACTATATGAGACTCAATAGATTTTTATGGAAATGGATGTGATTTTGTCTAAACTATGTTAAAATTTTATAGTAATGGGATGGACTTTAGGCCTAAATGTGAAATCCGAGTCGAGAATATTACATATATTTTCTACAAAAAACTAAAATCATAATTTTGGAAGTGAAACTTTTAAATCTAATGGAAAGCCTTAAATTTTTAGGCTTTTGTTATTTGATAAGGGGATACAATAGCATCTATTTCTCAAATTCGATGATTTTTTTTAATTTAGTTTCTGAATTTGATCATTTTGACGATAAGATACTCTCTCAGGTGTTCCATTATTAAAAGGATTAAAAAAATATCTATTTTTTAAAAAGGGAAGATATTATTAACTACTAATATGGACTATGAACCCGCCTCGTTAAAACACTTCCCTAAATTTAGGTGGAGAAAAAAGAGTACGAGGTTACATAGTCTTACAATCTAAAGCAACCTGAAAGCCAAGATTCTCTAGCACCACAACGTACAGTCAAAATCATACTATCACTTCATCTTTGGACCAAATTAAAGCAAACGGACGCTCCAACCCTTGTTTGGCCAAAGTGTCAGCGAATGAATAACACTCCCTGTCCACTTCTTGAATCTGCCACTTCCAGTCTGCTGCTATAGAAAGACAAGACAGTATCATGGGTTTAAACACTGTAGGGGATCTCTAAGGATTGAGGATCCAATTCACCTTAATTTTACTGTCACATTCAATAACCAAAGTGAAAGAATGAGACCATCTTAAGGAACAAAATAATCTAAAGGCATATTCGATCGCTAAAATCTCTACCGAAGTTGGATCTGTCAAACCAATGAATTTCGAGAAGAATATCAACGTCTAAGAAAGCTCATTTCGAAAGACGCCACCAATACCCGCCTTGCCAAAGTTGCCACTTACAACTCCATCTATATTGAATTTAAGGGATCCACAGGGCGGAGGCAACCACAAGTTTGTTATCTGTTTGAGCTTTTTAAAAGTAATAAAGCCGAATTGTATGAGACGACAACTCAACTCAGAAATTGAGACAATTTTGGATGGCCATTTGGCTTTCTAAAAGTAATAAAGTTTGTTATCTACTTGACTGGCGTATTAACATGGACAAGAAAATTTCGAGACCAAATTGAAAGAAACTACCAAATTCAAGAATAAAGTTTTTACATCATCCATTAAGATTGTGCAAAAAAATCCCACAAACCAAAATGGAACCTGAAATTTGAAAAAGTCGATCTAAAAATTCAATTTATGTTCGGTTATAATTTACAGTTTTTGGTAAAACTGAATAATTGACCCGATCAATTATCTACGATATTTATAATTCTAGTGCACTAGAAATCATGTAGCCGAGTAATTTTGGTGTCTCTTAGATTTTTTGAAGACATTTTGGTTTCAAGTTTGATTATTAGGATGTGTGAACTCTTAATTTTTGTCTTTTTAGTTGTTTTGTACTTTTATCGTAATTGAAATCATTATTAAATTTAATATTTTTAAAAAAGAAGTAAAGAAATTATTATTTTAATTAAACAAAATATTATGGCAATCACTTTTTTCTGTTTTCTCTCAAACTATAGTTGCTTGTTTTTTTTCTTTTTCTTTGTTTAATCTACGGCGACACCAGTCTTTGTATTGGTTGTCGACCGTCGGTGATTCATATTAATGTGTTTTCGTTTATTTGTCTTATTTTTTTTCTTCGCACATTTTCTTGCATTTTTCTCTACCTCTATGGCATGTTTTATTTGTTTTTATGTCACGTGCAGCGTAAGTGAGCGAATATGTGTAAGCCTAGTAAAACATGACTGTTCTAGGCGGGGCGGGCCACCCACCTTCGAATGGTGTTGGTCCCACGGACCGTGAACGGATTTTGCCTCTGGCCTCTGGGCACGTCAGAACCGCATGAGTTCACCGGGGTGGAGCACGGTCCACCAAAATCGGCATAGGTTAGGTGCTATTGATGGAACATGGTAAGCCTATCTTTCTCCATATGGAAGTGCTGTGGGCATATAGAGATGTGGGTAGAGGAAGCCTCAAAAAGCGAAGGCCTAGTATAGGTCACGTGACCTGCACTAATGACATACTTCTATGGTTATTTTTGCAAGTTTTTAATGTTCGTACAGTGACCCTCAGATAGCTTATTTCTAATTCGTGTTTGTCGGTGGCCACGTAGAGTTTGATCCCTTTTTGAGTTATTTGTTGATGTAATCTATAACGAATCGTTGTTTTTAGAATATGCGTAAAAGATTGTTGTCGATTTTGGAGATTTCTTCTATTTTATGTTTTGACAACTTCTCATGGACCCTTCCTATAATAGACTTTAGAGATTTTCTTTAGAGCAAAAGAAAATGTCTGATCTGATAGGTGTAGTATATATTTTTTTAAAAAAATTTATATTTTTTTTTGAATATTTTAAAACCTCTATTATGTTGATGTTCTAGTTTTATTCTACTACCTGATTAATGTATAAAAAACAGAATATTTCTGTTAACAAGTCAAAATTATCCAAATTATATAATACGATTTAGGATAAAAAAAATTAAAACAACTAAAATAATTTACTAACATTTAATCAAACTTAATTTTACGCACCCCATTAATAATCAGCCCTAAATCATCTGGACTTGTGCTTTGAAAAAAAAACCACGAAAACCCTACGAAACGACCATGGTAATATGCCAATTGATTGGCAGGAAGTTTTAGTCCGTCCGATCTATCTCAACTAAATAAATCCTAGCTGTTTTTTTTTCTCTCCAAATATATATAAAAACAATATCCCCGATCACGTGATTCTCCAGCCAAACCTAAAAAGAACGAAGAAAACAAATCGTTAAGTCGGACCCTCGAAAACCCGAATTCGAAACCGTAATCGGAGCACTCAAATAGCTCAGAAGTAGAAGAAGATGTCGGGAGTAACAAACCAAGAGGAAGACAAGAAGCCCGCTGATCAAACGGCTCACATCAATCTCAAAGTCAAAGGCCAGGTTCAATTTTTTTCTTCAAATTCCCCCTTTTAAGGGTTTAAATGGGTTTTAGCTTTGTGGGTTTTAGCTTTTCGGGGTTTGGTTTTTTAGTAGTGACTGGAATCTGAATTTTGGGATATTTTGAGCAAATTGTGAATTTAAATTAATTTAATTTTTTTTATTTATCACTTGACTTTGGATAAATTCTATTATTTTATTATGCTATTTTACTAGAATTGGCATGTAATTACAAAAAGGGAAAACTAATTGTTTCTTATATATTGGGAAAAAATGCAGGCTAAATTAGATGTGAACATAAGTTTATTTTATAAGGAGGCTATGATTTTTGGGTGTTGTTACTGTTGTATTTTACTTGTTTATTTTCAGACACTATTTTTAAAGTGTTTTGTTTTTCGTGTACCTATAAAACCATAGTTTGATGCGCATATTAATATATTTGAAGGATTGTATTTTTCAAGCAAATTTTAGACTACATTTCGGGTATTTTAGAAAGAAACAAAAAATAAAACCAATAGAATTTTATTGCCTAAAGGAAAAACATTGTAGCATGGTTTGGTCGAAGGACTGGTTTATTATTATAGTTATTAGTTCGCGATGTTACGAAGCGTTTATGGATTGAAATTATGTGAAAGGATGTGAAGTTACAAAATGCTAATGCATCTCTATGTTTTGTAGGATGGGAATGAAGTGTTCTTTAGGATTAAAAGAAGCACTCAATTGAAGAAGCTTATGAATGCCTATTGTGATCGGCAATCGGTGGAGTTCAACTCCATTGCCTTCCTTTTTGACGGCCGCCGTCTGCGGGCCGAGCAGACTCCAGACGAGGTCTCTCTCTCTCTCTCTCACTCACTATATCTATAGGTGCCAGTTCTGATTTGGATTTGAAACTTGACCTGATTAATCTGGATCTAAACTCCATCCAACATGATTTGACTTGAAAATAACCCAAACTCAAAATGACCCAAACCTGAAACGGACTCAACTCCAAAAATCTTAAAACCCCGATTGTCCCTGCCTAGGTTGACCTAACCCGAAGCCAACCTAACCTTCCTGATTGCCAAGTCTATATTTAAACATCCATGTTTTATATCTTGGTTTATGTGTTGTTTTTGCTGCAGTTGGAAATGGAGGATGGGGATGAGATAGATGCAATGCTGCATCAAACTGGCGGTGCGATGGCTTAAGTAGCTGGATTTAGGATACGTATGTAGTTATTTAGTAGGACTTAAATGGCATTAGTTGTGGGATTAGGATCTATTAGATATAATTATAAACCTCTGGACACTATGTGGCCTATTAGTTGTTAATGTTGCCTCTATGTAGTTTAAAACTATGGGTGTATGGGGTGCTTATGAACCCAGAATTTAACACTGAGTTTATGAGTTTAACTCGGGTTGTTTGAGTTTATTTCAGTGTTCATGTAATCCACCTTTATAATATAACAATACTCGAGAGGTTTGAGATTGAGATTTTATGCGTTTAATACATATAACACGTGATATGCACTTTCCAATAATAAAATGTTAATCATATTCATATTCAACGCATTTTCGTTAATCGTGTTCATATTCAACGCATTTTCTTATTTCGCAAAAGTCATTTTAATTATAGATTTTGTAATAAATATATTATTTTATCTGAAAATTACGAACATACAAAATAAAAGGTTACAAATACGTCATTAGAATTGAAACCAACGGTTAATGTGGTCTTGTATAATAATATTTTCGGTCTTAAAACTTAAACATTTCATTAATCAGTTCTAATTTTAAACAATTCAATAAGTTTAATTCGAAACAAAGTAGCAGTTGTGTTGGGCTCGAATCAATCAATCGAAAACTACCATGAGGGGTTGAAAAAGCTTCTTAAATGAATTGGTGGAACCCGAAATAAAAATGGACAATTGTGCACAATCGAATTTAGAGTGGTTCGACTTTAAACCAAGTCTACATCCACTACATTAACTTACCACCACTAAAGATTTTCTAATTCACTAACAATGAATTCTTGCATTTGTGGATAAACGTGGTTTTAGTCTAGCCTTAGAAAAATTAGAGTTGTTTTATCTTAGCCATCTAAAAGATAGGGATTGTAAGGTTACGTATTATTCACAAAGGCAAGAATTCACTGTTAGTGAATTGAAAAATGCATAGTAGTAATAAGCTAAGGTAACAAATGTAGATTTAGTCTAAATTCGATTGTAAAAAATTGTCCATTTTTATTTCGATTTCCACCAATTCATTCAAGAAGTTTTTTTAACCCCTCTTAATTCTTATCCACAAAGTAGGATTATTACATTATGTTATAAAATAACATGCTATTGTTAAACCTAATTTAGGAAATGAATAAAGACTAGAATGATATTTTTTAATATTTTGGTGTAATTACATGGTAGCATAAGTTTTTTACTCTTAATTTTTTAAAAATGTGCATAGACACCATGCGGGTTACGCTGATCGAACCGGGTTATCTAGGAAGAACAACACCATCTTTTATCATTGAGATCACTCAATGAGTCCACAATAATAAAATTTCTAAATATAAAGATTTAATTTGTTTAAAATTTTTCTAAATTGTTTTTGAAGTATTGTTTAGAAATATTAGTCTGTCATGTCTCCTTAACAATGGCTAATGGCGCATTATCATTTTATTACAAAATTTAAATTTTAATATCTATTTTATAACAAATCGACCAAAATAAAATTTTAAGATGACTTAATCATAATTTTTAAATTTTAATTTTATTTAAATACAGTTATTAAAAATATAAATATTAATAAAAAATCTTTTTAAAATTAAATAAACAAAAAGATAAATTACATCACAAATTACTTAGTTATAGCTTCAGTAACAAACGTATCACTCATTTCTTAAAAATAATAATTCAGTCACTCAATTATAGGTTTAAAAGCAAATATGTCATTCAATTAAATTTTTGTGATAAATAAGTCATTGTGTCATTAAAATTGAAACAAAAAATTGGTATAATAACAAATTTAGTCTCAAAACTTATGCATTATATTAATTTGATCATAATTCAATAAATTTAGCCTTCATATTTGAAAATTTCATTAGTGAATAAAGTGTGTGTACTAGCATGCGACGTTAAGGTCATAATGACTCTATTTTAATAGTTTATCAGCTGTCTAATAGTGAAGTGACTATGTTTGTCGAGCTATCTCATTTGTTGATTATTGGATTGATGGACAATATCATGGAGTGTGGTAAGTGATCGGAGGGTGTGTCAAGAATGGTGTTGTGTCGAAATTTTTAAATAGTTAAATTTATTAAATTATTTCAAATTAAGGTCAAATTAATAGAAAGCATAAGATTTAAGGACTAAAATTGTAATTATACTAAGCCGTTGTTTCAATTTTAATGACATCGTAACTTATTTGTCCTTAAAGTTTTAATTGAATAGTTTATTTATTTTTAAACTTATAATTAAATGAATGAATTATTATTTAAAAAATAATATTTATTTTTAAAATTATAATTAAATATCTCAATTGTTACTTTTAAAATAAAGATGAATTGTTTGTTAGTAAATTTATAATTAAGTGTTTTCAAGTGTATTATACCTCAACAAAACTACCCTTGGTCGGTCAATGGCAGTAACTAATAAGGAACTAAGACCAACTAAGAGTGTACGCTGCCAAAACCCTCAATTGCTTTCTGTTTAGGGTTGCTCTTTTTCACTTCTAATTCTCTCTCCCCTCACCGAAGCTGCAAAAATATGGAGTCCAACGGCGACGGCGCGTCACGAATCCGTCGCGAAATCGAAGCTCTGAAGGACGAAAAAGCTCGGATAGAGCAAAAGATTTTGGACCTCGAAGCTCAGCTCCGAGAAGAAGCTTCATTAGCACATCAGCAGCAGCAAAGCGAAAGCGTCTGCAACGGGTGTTTTCCTTCAGTGTCCGCCACTGATGCCAATCTGACTCACGGATTGACGGCGGATAGTATTTACCGTTACAGCCGCCATCTTTTGCTCCCTTCTTTTGGAGTCCAAGGTAAAACAAAAAGGGAAATATTTTCCTTCCTTGGATTTTCTTTGTTGAATTCTGTTTACATTTTTGAAATTATGTCCGATTATGGCTATTTACGTTATTAAATTAAATTAAAAGTTTTAATTTCCCCCTTTAAATATCAATAAATATAAGAATTCAAATGATAAAGAAATTTGAATACTTAATGCTAAGCTGTAGTCAGAAAATGGTTATTTAAAAGAAATTAGCTTCTTTTCTGATGTGCAATAGAAGAATTATATCTCGGTTGTTTTAGTTTTCTTAGAATCAAGCTTTTTTAATATTTTTTTAATATCTTAGTAATTTAGTTTCTTGCTGTGGTTTATAGCGCAATCGAATCTCTTGAAGTCTTCAATATTGGTTGTTGGAGCTGGAGGTTTGGGTTCACCGGCTCTATTATATCTTGCAGCTTGTGGTGTTGGTAAGTATAAGATGCAGCATTTTCGAGATTTCATTTAGTTCTTCTGACATCATAATTGAAAAAGGATTTATATATGTATATATTTTTTTGTTGTTTTGTTTGATTTGTAGGTCGCTTGGGAATCGTTGATCATGATGTTGTTGAGCTTAATAACATGCATAGGCAGGTATAAGTTTTAGATTCATGTTATTATTTATGTATGATGGTACTGTTGTTCCCGTCCAAATAATAGCCGGTTGTTCTAATCATGTTGTACTGATGAATTACTCAAGATGATACATGCTGCAGATTTTTAGCCACTCGTTTTCCTACATCCTTAAATTTGATATTTCTCTTATTTCATCGATTAAAACTGATGGTGGGATATTGTAATGCTAAATTAAATAGAATAAGCTGCATGTGAGTGTTCACTCTATGTTATTGAAGAGATAACTTAGAGCTTATATATTCTTGTTTGAATGGTATTTATGTATCAGACCTCGCAGATTTCTTCCCTATGATCTTGAATTGTGACGAATTGGCTATTACATAACTATTGATCTGCTGTGCTGCAGGTTATTCACACCGAAGCATATATCAGTCAACCAAAAGTGAAGTCTGCTGCTTCTGCTTGTCGCTCGTATGTAACATTTACGGAGTCTATGTTAGAATAGCCTCAATATTATGTTTTAGAATTGGATAAAGCTTGCTGCTTGTAACCTCGTGTTGTGATTTCTTGTGAATTATTTTGCCAGTTTTTATCTAATATGGAGTTTAAATTCCAGGATCAACTCCACTATACAGATTGTTGAGCACAAACAAGCTTTACGCACATCTAACGCTTTGGAAATTTTGAGCCAGTATCCTTTTTGAAGCATAGAAATGTTATTCTTCATCTCTAGTTCAATTCATGTGGGGTATGATTTCCGTGACCGTGGACATTTGTTAGATACGACATAGTAGTCGATGCAACAGACAATGCTCCTAGTCGTTACATGATCAGTGATTGTTGTGTTGTGTTGGGAAAGGTACCTATGACAGTGCCATCTCCTTACTTTACTAAAATATTTTAGTGCTAAAGAAATATATCCTCAATTTGCTTGCTTGTTCAGATGATTTTAATACCTATCTTACTTGGATCGGGTTTCGGATATAAGTATATTGATTTTTTTTCCAAGTTCTCCATGTATTTGGAGTGTCATATATGCATTATCACATCCAAATATGTATGCGTGCTCACTGACTCCGGTACTGATTGTTTCCGTGTTTACCTGCAGCCTCTAGTATCGGGTGCTGCACTAGGATTGGAAGGCCAGGTATGCTATACAAGCCATATTCTCTATTCCACGGAGTAGTGTATGAATTAGCTTCCTTTTAAGTGTGTTTAAAACATCTTGGTCAAGCTTCAAATCCAAATTGCTTGGTTGGTTTATTTTATAGTTGACAGTATACAATTACAAAGGAGGTCCGTGCTATCGATGCCTATTTCCAACGCCACCTCCTGTAACTGCTTGTCAAAGATGCTCGGATAGTGGCGTTCTTGGAGTTGGTATGTCAAAATATTGTTTCCATTTTGCAATCCATTAATCTGCAATTTACCTCATGAAAATAGAGTCCGAAGAACCCTCAGTAGTTTTCATATTTTTTGCTTCCAATGCTTATTGATCTACATTTCTTTTCAGTTCCTGGAATTATTGGCTGTCTCCAAGCTCTAGAAGCCATTAAAATAGCAAGTGATGTTGGTGAACCACTTTCTGGGCGGATGCTTCTTTTTGATGCATTGTCATCTCGAATTCGTATTGTATGGTCCCTTATCCACCCATTCTTTGCTCTTTTGGTGCAAATTTGTAGCTTAAAATAGTAAAACCGGATATATATATTCTTTTTCAATAGCGAGTTTTTTATTGCTTAGGTCAAAATAAGAGGCAGGTTATTGCAATGCGAAGTTTGTGGAGAAAATACAACATTTAACCAACAGCATTTCAAAGATTTTGATTACGAGAAGTTCACTCAATCACCATTGTCAACGGTAAGTTTCCTTTGCTGCTGTCCATGTTCTTAATCACGTAATTTGCCGGTTGGCGTTTAGAAAGGGTAAATCACTCTACCGGTTTCATTTTACTTGTCATTTATTTTCGGACTTAGTTATTTTGCCGTATGTGAACATAATCAATTCACTTGCAAAATTAACATTTGATTGAGACGAATACACCATGCCCCAACCAATTATCGTATCCCCTAATTAACCATATACTGAATATGTTTGCTTCTTGATGCATGCAGTCTCCGCCAAAGCTGAAACTACTTGCCCCTGATTCTAGAATAACCAGTAAGGAGTACAAAGAGAGGGTCGTAAGTGGGGAACCACACGTTTTAGTGGACGTCCGACCGGAACACCACTACAAGATAGTTTCTCTCCCCAAGTCATTGAACATTCCACTGACAAGCATGGAGGCTCGTTTGCCCGAGATTTCTTCCGCACTTAAAGAGCAAGAGAAGGGCACCGGATCCGGAGCTAACCTGTATGTAATATGCAGAAGAGGTAATGATTCTCAAAGGGCTGTCGAATGCCTCCGTAACATGGGATTCGATTTAGCCAAGGATATTGTCGGGGGGCTGGAGTCTTGGGCTAATGATGTTGATCCAAATTTTCCCATGTATTAAGTATGAGTTGTAGCATGATTGATTTAGTTTGTCTCAAGAATTTCAATGCCCTGTTTTGTGAGTTTGGTTTGGTTTTTAAAACTTTATTTTGCTGTGTTGGAGACTTTGGTATTCTTTTTAACAAAGTAATAGGGTGTTCAAAAATACCATATCAGACTACTCGAAAGTAAAAAACTGGGTATTTATCCGAATTTTTTTTCTTGCCCAGGTCGGGTACTTGGCCCACTAAATCCCGGGCCACAAAGCTGGTTTTAATCGGGTACCTGACTACTTGGTTCCTAATTTTTTTTTTTTTTTTTTTATATTTTAAATATAATTATTATTTAAATAAAATATTTTTATATTCACTGTATTTTTAAATCAAACAATCTAATTTTTAAATTCCGCACCCACAAACGCTCTCCCTTCACAATTCGCACTCGTTGCTCTCTGAATTTCACCGCACTCCATCGTCGGTTCGTCGCCACTTGCTGCCGCCAAATGAGTAGAGGCAACTTCTTTGTTAAAAGACATGCAAGCAGCTGTATAATGCTTTATTAGATGTATTAGCTGAAAAATTAAAATAGCAACCATGCTATGAGAGTATCCTACTGAAGCACCAAGAGTAATTCTTGAAGTGGCCAAAGAACGTACTGTAAAGACTTAAGTGGTAAATAAGTATCTAAATTACGCTCATTTCTTTCAGATAGATGCCTAAAGTATTTTTCGGGCTAATTAGGTGTCTAATATTTTTAACGTTACTTAAATAGGTGCTCGTTGTGACTGTCTGTTAAAGAAAATCAAGTAGCCAACAAAAACATGAGATGTGGCGGTATTAAATATTATTTTCTTTAAAAAATAAATCAAAAATTTTAAAATATCCTGAAATTATCAAATTGTCCTCAAATTCTTAAGCCTCCAAATTCAACCACTACTACCGACGTTGGTCGCGTTTTCGGCGACGGACTAGAGCGCCCACCCCTCTTCGAACAACCAAAATATCGTTCATTGTCAAAGTTATGCCGCCGTTCGTCGTAAATTATTCAAATGAATTATTCGACGATTTCGGCATTTTACACGACGTCGGTCGATTTTCGACGATAAGGTGGTGGAATAAGTGGTCGTGATGGTCCGACGATGAATATGGTGGGCGGTAGCGTGGCAATTGGGGGAGAAATCGGGTCAAATCGAGATTTAAGTTTTGGGTGTTAGAGATTTAAAATTTTGGAGCTATTTTGTGAAATAAAAAAATATTCTTTTATTTATTTTTAAATATAATTTTAGAAATTTAAGAAGCTGACACATGTAAGTTAACGGTAAAAATTAACGACATTATCGGTAGACACCTATTTAAGTAACGTTGAAAACATTAGACACTTGTTTAGCCCGAAAAATATTTTGGGCACATATCTGAAAAATAGTATAATTTGAGCATTTATTTGCCACCTAAGTCATCTGCAAATTAATCTGGTGATACACTATATATCTCCCTTAAAACTAATTTTAAATCACTAATTTTTGTATTTTATTTTTTGATATTATTTATATTCAGATTATATATTTTGAATTTTTAAATTTTATGTGTTTCTTGTGTAATTTTTTAAAAAATTAAATTTTAAAAAATAAAAAAATATAAATCAGGTGCTCGGTACCCGATTTTGAGGGTACCCGAATTTTATAGGTGCCCGAAAATCACAAGTCAAGACATGGGCCGAAAAATATATTACACGAAGAACCGAATACCCGGATTTAAACACCCCTCTCCTAATTTTGATTTTGATAGGGTTCCAATCTGGTGCACATTTAGTATTATAAAAACAAATTATGTAAATAAACATGGGTAAAACTTTAATATACAGGCCGTGTAAAACTAATTTTACACAAGCTTGTGTTTTTACCTTATAGAACACCTACAACTTAAACCCTAAATTCCTAACCCTAATACCCTAAACCTTAAATTCTAAACACTGATCTTATTTTTTTCTAAACCCTACAACTTAAACCCTAAACTTCTAACCTTAAACTAAATCCTAAATTAAAAAAAACACGTGTAAACATTTATTTATACGTATTGTGTATTGACGTTTTTCCCGATAAACATACACATACAGTAGTAATACTATAAAAGACATACAAATTAAAACGAAATATAATATAAATACATTCGACGCAAAATGTCGAAGTCCGTGCTTATTAAATTTCATATCTTCAAAAAGATGATGAAAACTTGACTTCCAAACCAAGTAGGTGAGTCAGAAGAACATATAGGAAACATTAAAAATGGTTTTTGAGCTCTTTGTTCAAATGTTCTTCTTAGATGCAAATAAATGACCTTCAGGTTTTCTAAAAACAGAGAAACCAACCTTCCCCTACCATCCAACAAGCAACAGTTTTAGAAGAGCCATCCTTATATAAAGACCATTCTTTGCTTGTCTAAAATAGGCAGCTCTCGGGTCGGAATCGACCTCGACAGTGATCTCGTCAAGCCTCGGGAGAGGGTGCATGACCACAGCATGCTTCTGCATCACCTCTAACACATCCTTGTCAACTATATACTTGCCTCGAGCTTCTTCGTAAAGATCAATTCTTTCTCCAAACCGTTCTCGCTGAATACGCGTTTGATACACTACGTCACACTTAGCAGCCACTTCCATTAAATCATCGCTTTCTTCCCACTTGACACCCATTGATGTCAAATAATCTTTAATGTCATCCTGCAAAAGAAGAAAAAGAAGTGAAACGAACAAATGCAGGTTAATTTGGCAATCTATTGGAAGTCCGTCTGTGAAGGTTGACCATAAATACGGGTTATGCAATTCTTGTTAAAAACGAACCTTCATTTTCACGACGTCGGGGGAGACAAAATAGATCTTCACATCTTGGTACTTTGCAAGCAAGTATGCAAGAGAACGAACCGTTCTCCCATTGGCAAGATCTCCGACAAGCCCAACTCTGATACCATCCAATTTTCCAATCTCTCTTTCTATGGTGTAGACATCTAAAAGGGCCTAAACAACATCAAAAAAGAAACAATCTTTTGAACTCAAACAGTTCAAATATTGGGGGGGGAGTACTTGGAAAATATTAAACATACTAATATAATAAATACTTATTTGTACCTGACCTTCATCCTTGAGTTCATGTAACATAGGATGCCAATTATTTATACTAAGAAACAAAATTTAGATGTACCAAATAGTTAACGACCTTAGAAGCGACAAGAGAGATATTGGTGAAGACAAACCATATCCCACATTACAGAAATTACACAATAAGGATTGTTGGTTTTTCTTCATCACATATGTTTTTCATTTTAGAATTCTTTCATACTGATGATATTGTTTGTGACTGCCAACTGGGTTCAATGGAAATTAGTGAGATACTCGATTATAAGTTACCTGGGTTGGATGTTGACCAGGACCATCGCCGGCATTGATGATAGGAATGCCTGCTGTAGCTGCTGCTCGTTTAGCAGCACCGCTTTCAAAGTGCCGCATCACGATTATATCAGAGTATCCTTCAACGGTTCTTATAGTATCTACAAAACAAATTACTTGGTTACAAAAAACACCGGAATTGAACAACTTCAAAGAACGTTAACGAACAAGGTAAAGAGAATTTGCCTTCAAGAGTTTCTCCTTTAGCTGCCGAAGAAAATTCTCTAGCATTTTCAGTTGTTAGAACTTCACCACCTAGCCGTTTCATGGCCGATTCAAATGAGAGCCTAGTTCTAGTTGAGGGCTCATAAAAAAGGGTGGCCATTAGGTAACCTTTGAGAATTTGACTCCCAGGCGATTTCTTTTCTATATTCTCCATCTCTTTTGCTACTTCAAATATAGCATTTAGAGTTTTCCTATCAAATTGTTGAGCTTCAATCACATCATCAAGTTGAAACTTCTTCCCCATTGTATACGCAGGCACTTTCTCAACTTCCACCGCATGACATTGAATCCGATTCCTCAAAAGCCTTTGACTTTGTCCCCATTTCAACGAGTTCTCATCAGTTAGCAGTCTTGAATTCATAAAGTCATATGATAACATGGCTTTAACAGGTAGTCTATTCAGGAGATCCGAAGCATTAAACTTGAACTCTTTATTCGAATTTATATCCTTTATATCAAAGGACTCCCTTTTCAAGGAACACATGGAAAATAATGTTGAAGAAGCCATTGTAATCGAATAAATACAGGTTCAAAGTCTCTGAAACAAAACATAAACCAGTGGTTAAACAAACTATTGATCATATAACCTTCACATTAATTTCTATTAAAAAAAGAGAACTTTATGAATTATGCCAATGAAGGTTCCCTGATTATACACTACAAGAACCCACAATTTTCATTAAGCTGAATCAAGCCAAACACCTTTGCAATATATAAAGAACACGTTAAAATCCACTATTTAATAAGGTTAGTAATATAAAGCATAACTTTCGAATTGTAAGTTTATAGAACCACAAATTTTCTCAAGCAATCATCACTCACAAACAACCCAACAAAACATAACGTGTAAAGCAAACATAAAAAAGAGAATTGAATTACTGTACTATTGGGTCTCAGTATAATGTTCAATTCAACATTTCCATTATTTTTATAGCTTCAACCAAACAAACAGAAAGTACCCAGTAACATGAAACAAGTATAAAACTGGTTATGAAAGAGAGAAAGAACTAAGACTAACAAAAGAGACCAGGGAAATTTTTCCAGGGAAGATAAAGAGAAGCTGTGTTTGGATGCTGGGAAAAGGTAAATATGGTGAAGGAAAGATAAAGATAAGGTTTTTTTTTTTTCACTTTTTCTGGGTTTTGAAGATATTATAGATAGGAACTAGGAAGTGAAGAAAGTGAAAGTAGGGATTCTTCGAAAAGAGTGAAAACTCATGAAAAGTTTTGGCGGAAAATATGTATTCCCAGAGTTTTTTCCTTTTTCTTTTTGGGTTTTGTCAGCTGTGTTCGGCTGTAGATAAAACAGTGTGCAAAATATAAAGTCAGACAATCTAACGGCTGGGATTAAATCTGTCTTCATATTCTTTTATAGAAAAATACTTTATAATATCTTAATTTTTGAAAGAAAAATGTTATATAAGGAAGTTTGAGAATATCTTATTTTATAAATTTTGACTTGCAGCCATTTGACGTTTCTGCAAAGATGAGAACAATTTGGTTGCGTTTTTTATTGTTGTCTAGGTCTTCAACACTCATTTGTTGGTTATTTTCTCCCAAATGATTATTAATTTAATTTTAACGAGTGTTTGTTTATTATTCTTAACGTTTAAATCATTTGTTTAGTTGCAGCTGAAAATTTGAACTTTGAGCAACGAACTTTTATCATAATAACGACAAAAGTAGAGTGTTTATAGAGAGTTGAATATTATTTGATTCGTGCTAGTTAAAAATCGTGTTGTTAACTCAATTCGTTGCTCGTTAAACTCTCTAAAATTTTTACCTTGTTTTTTAAATATAGTTAAAATTTAGTGACTATTAGAGCTTAATATAAACATAGAAATTCAAAAAAAAATATGAGGTTTGAGAAGAAAAATAAATGAACTTGTTATGACCGAGTTAGAGATAAAGTCAATATTCGAGTGTGTGACTCTTTTTAGTTTCTTAACAATCTTCGATAAACAACAAAAAAGATAATATTTTAAAATTTTTAAGTTTTAACCTTAAATAATATTTTTTACATGAAAAGTGAAATAATTTTTTTTTCTACTTTTATACATAAAGTAATAATAAAAAAATAATAAAAGACTTTAATAAAAAAATAAAAAGACTCGTTATTATAATTTAATTTCTTATTAATACAAATAAACTTTTTTTAATTCTCGGGAAATACAAAATATTTTGAAAATTTGAAACCAAAATATTATGGCAATTCATTGAACTTTTTTAAAGTTTCCACATAGTATTTAAACTTCTTAAAACATGATATTTTAAGGTAGCCACAAAAAATTATAAGACTTTATAAAAAATAACGAGCTATTTCCAAACTTATCGAGTCGAGTTGGATATTGTTTGACTTAACTCGCTAAGATCTCGAATCGAGATCAATTTCGAGATGAGTCAACTCGAGCTTAACCGAATCTTAACTAAGTTAAACTTGAGTTGCTTGTGAGCTGCTCAATTCAATAACCACCATTATAACCTAAAAGAAATCAAAGTTTATTTTTTGTGGTAAAACGAAAATCCAAAAAAAAAGAAGAAATAAATTTGGGCTTTGATCATATAAGCCCATGGCACCAGTGGATAATTTATTTTAAAAACGAGTAATGTTTTCGTAGCCCATGGCCTAATTATTTCTCTTCGACTTATTCCTTTTCATTTTAATTAAATTTTAATTTAGTCGATATTATTATTGTTGCAATATTAAAAAAGACTTGATGCTCAGTACAGTTAAGTTGTATTATCCTTCTACCCGACGGTTTAAAAGACTTAAATAATTTAAATATTGTATATAAAAAATTACTTTTAATCACATGCATTAAATCATAGGATAATAAAATTATCCGAACTCAACCAACTTGATGCGCTTCATCCGAGTTTTATCTTCTTGAATTTTGTGTTTGGGGTGGGCCATGGCATGTTTTCGAAAGAATTGAATTAAGTCGGGTCGAGTTCGGTTTAAGATATAAATTCTTCGCCACGTCTTGTCTCTTATTGATATATATTATTTTTTTTTATATATTATATTTAATATTATTATTAATTTTTCCAATATAACACGTTTAGTTTGATCTTTTGTTAAAAGAGAAAAAAAAATGAAGAGAAAAAGAGAGAAAGAGGAAAGGGAAGGAGAGGGAGAGAAGGATAGCGGAGAAAGAAAGAGAAAGGGAGAGAGAGAGAAGGGGAGGGAGAGAGAGCGAAATAACTTTTTACAATAATAATGAATTTTAATGACAATTACATTATATAATAACCAATTAAAGATTTTAAATTGATAATATGTTCATTCAAACTCGTAATTATATAAATAACGAATTAATTGTAAAACAGGAAAATTAAAAAATAAAAAAATATTTGAAGTGACAAGATTATTTCTCTTTCGATAAAAGATTTTATAAAATATAGAAAGAATAAATTGTGACTGTTGAATGAGGTGATTTATCACCGAAAAAGTTTAAGTAAATATACTAATATAATGATTCTGCGAAAATATTAATTAATGTTGTAGAGATTTTGTAAAACTGAGTACGATGACATACAGATTAAGAAGGGGTCTGAGAAAAATTAATAAAGATTGAACACAAATTAAAGAGTTCTTAAATTGTTTAAAATGAAAGGAAAATATGAGAAATTGTGAGTATAAATAAGATGCGGCGGTGAAGAATGAAAGTTGTGAGTTAAACCTCATAAGTTGAGTGAAACTTGGTGAAAGTACTTCAAAGTATAGCTGCTGGAAGATTATCTCAAACCTTAAATTACTAAACTTAAATCTTAAAAAATTAAACCATAAATTCTAAACTAAATTTAAATATTAACTTTAAACTCTACGACTCAAACCCATAAATTAAACCTCCTAACTGTATTGAAGTTTTTCTCATTTAAAAAGGATTATATTTCAATACACATATTATATAAAAAATACATAACCCTTAATATTTAAACTATAAAATCTAAAACATAAGTCCCTAACACTTTAAATCTTAAACTCTAAATCTTAAAACATAAACCCCAAATTTTATACCATACAATTTAAAACTATAAAATAAAAATATATCTAGTACGACTAATAAAAATTTTCTTTTGAATTTATAGATGCAATAAGCCACGGTTGTCCATTACAGTGACATTATTCAGTTGTTAGCATCTTCAGTGGGTTTATTGCATACCCAAAAAATCAGCAGCAAAATAAACAGAAATGATAAGAGCACATAGCATGTCTTAATAGCTCATAGTGAGACCAGACGTTACCTTATCAAATAATACACTACATCATGATAATGAAGCAAATAAGCATAAACTTCACATAAAGAAGAATATCCTTGCAGCACTGCAAAATAAGTTTTTGCTTTTTTAGGCTGCCCCTCTCGTAATCCAAATTATGTTACTCGGACTCTTTATTTTTATTGGAATACTCATCTTCTACACACTGATATGAGAATTTGAGCTCCAATAATCCTCAAAACATGGAGAAACTTAGAAAAAATCTAACCGTACTCATGCCAGATACAACTTCAACCGGACACTCCGGTCTGAATTCGAGTAACATAGGCTCTAAAAAACAATCCTAGTCCTAGACACCAAACTGACATAGCAGATACTGAACCCCAGATACGGACGGCCAGGGCTCTAGTTAAAATTCTTCTTCTTACTGCAGAACAAGGCACTCTTGTGTGCCAGCCACCATACAGTGGTGGGAGCTTTCAGTGATGGCATCTTCTTCTACAAGAGAAGGCTCCTCAAGCGAATTCTCGATACCATTTTCAATAACATCTTCGCTGCCTGCAACGGCTTCAAAAATAAGTTCATTGACTTCACAAAACCTCTCTTCAGAGAGGGAAACCTCGGCAAGGAGTAGTCCTTCCTCCTTTTTAACACCATATGACCGCTAATTTCCCACACAGCAGGGTTCACCTGGGTGTCCAAAAGCTCCAGACTCACTTCCCCTAGAGCTTGTTTCTCAGCATAAACTGTTGCCAAGTCGGTTGTAAGAACTAGCAATTTCATGTAGATGGTAAAATTGCATTGATACGGTTCTACGTTGTTACCTGTGGAAGGAGAAAGATCCGCTTTCCACAATCAGAGATGAGAATGTTGTATGGTATGTTGTTTTCTTGGAAGCAAATGCAGGCATCAGATACAGTGTCGGACAAGTCCTGGAGAGAGTTACCACCCTCAAAAACAAGACCTCTGACTGGATACTTTAAGAGTTCCGAGACAACCACTCCGCTGGTCAGAGTTGCTAGCTAAATAGTAAGCCTAGATCAATTCAAATAATTAAAATCTTTTTCTTTCTAACTGTATATAACTATATTCCAACGTACCAGATAAGGAGATCGAATACCTGGAAGTGAAGGTGATTGATTGTAGCAAATGCGCCCAAGCTGTTGTAACCCAATCTGAAATATGGATTCCCCGCTTCAGCTGCCATATAAAGTGCTCTCCCGATCAATCTTCTGGGGCAAGCATTCAAAAATACGAGGGATCAACAACACGTGTCTGTATTCAATGGGACTAACCTGTAGAAATAAAAACAAAAGATGTTAATCTTAAGAGTAGCATTCTTCATCATATCGTTATGCGCATATAGTACAAGTAAAACTAACATAAATTAATGGCAACGACACTTGGAGAATTCTCGACATCAATGAGAGCATTTGGAAAGAACTGAACTTCATCGTCTTCACTTGCTTCAAACCGGAAGAGTACCTCTTCTTTCCCAACTTTGGTGAAGTTGAATTTGTTTCCATCAAAGGGCTGAAGCACCTTATCAACACGGAACTCAGTTGGCCTCTTCTTAAGGTGGCGGCCCTCATTCAGCTGGGCAATGAAGCCATATTCACCAGGAATCACCTAAACAATGATAACAATGGAAAATTTCTAGTTTTAACAATTGGCAGATAAACAAAAAAGCAAAGAAATGTAAAATGGAGTATAAATAAGACCTTGGTTTCGCAGGCAGTGACATCATAGCGAAAGAGCCCTCTTTGCATCCGATCCTCCCACTAACATAAAACCAAAATTTTCTTTTAACCTCACAATTTGTAACTAACCAAAACAATGATCTTTCATCCCATTCACCACGAGCTTAATATCAATATTTACCTCTCCAAGAACGAGTGAGTCAAGAAAAGCAACTGGGAGCTCTTTGTTCTCAATTTTAAGCACGTCCTCTTCAAGCTCCATGTAGTTCACCTTCTTAAAAGCATATAAAGGAAGCTTTGCTCCTAAAAACCAAAACCCAGATTCAGTTACACCTCATTTTTATTACAACGTATCAAACCAAGCAATGTTTTCAAAGGGAAGTTAACAAGTACCTGGAATGCAACAGCTTCTGAGGCAATTCTCCCACATCCGCCGCTACGACGAGCGGCATCCTCCGCCTCATCCTTTTGGTAATTCTAAACAACAGTGGGAACCCTCTTAATCCTGAGCATCATCTTTGCTACTACTTGTCTTCTTTCTTTATCCAATAGATATCAAATAAAGGAAAACAACAGCCTTTTCTTTTCTTCTTACGAGCGATCTAAAAAAACTTCAAAAGATTTTCTTTTATATAGAGAGTAGAAGTAATCTGTAAATATTACTGAAAATCTAAAAGACAATACCACCACCAGCAAGGAAGAGGAGATCGGAAGGACTACCGCCTTCGGAAGGCAAAGCTCCACGCCCACCGTGCGGCGAAGGGTTGCTCTCGATCACACAACCCTTACGTCGTACAGTATGGACATGATTAACAGGCCGAGAAACTCCGTGTATAGCCGTGATGTCCACAATTTGTCTAACCCTGGGTATTACCCCCACAAAAAATATATATCAAAACCAATTTAACCAGATATCCAACCTCCCCAGCTTAAAGAAAAACAATATCGGACTTTTATCAAACACCTGGTATGCATGTAAAAGAAAGGAAACCAATTCGAATTCTCCTTTTTCTGGTGGTGTGGGGTGAGAGGAAAATGAAGAAGAAGGGATTATATAGATAAGACTTAAGAGAGGAGTGGAGGCAAAGGGAAATGGTGTGGCGTTTGTATTTGGGAGGGATTGTGGCTATTATATCTGTGACAAGGCGCGAGAAAACTTAAGGAAAAAGCATGTGGCCCTGCTGAATCGTTCAATGAGTCGGTTTCCGTGTGAGCTCAAAGGACAATTCAACTTGAAAAATAGATGAAAAATCAAAGGGTAAACTACTCAAATGTCCATTTAATTATGGAGTTGATGTAGATATGACCATCATGCTTTCAATTACTCAATTATGATTACTTAATTATTTAAATAATATCAAATAGGTCATCTATAGTTAAAATCTAACAAAGAGGATAATGTGGCAATTAACATAAATTTATATAATTACACATTTGGTCCCAATATTTGTACTTTTTGTTGGATTTTATTTTTTTTCTTTCAAAAAGGTGACATGTATCACCACGTGATTGGAGGAAAAAAATAAAATTATTAAATCAAATATATAGTTAAAGTCCTTTGATAAGGTGGTGGCACATGTCACCAACTAGTTGAATAATTAATTTATTTTTTTAAATTAAAATTAAGACTAAATTAATAGAATGTGTAAATAACGGTATTAAATATATAATTATACAAATTTATGTTAACTGTCACGTCATTATCTCTGTTAAATTTTAACGGTCGATGGCCTGATTGATACCATTTAAATATTTAAAAAATTATAATGACGCAATTAAAAGTATACCGGTCATATTGATACCAACTTCATAATTAAGTAGTCATTTGAGTAGTTTATCAAAATCAAAATATGGAGTAAAACCTAATTAATCGTTCGAAATCTGGGTTTTCTCTATTTAACTCTTGACCACAAATCTCAAGCGCAGGCCCTTCAAGTGCTGTGTATCCACTTGCTTAACCATATAAATATTTTCTTGGTTGAGATTTTTTTTCTTTATTGTGGTTGTCTTAAAAGTTTAAAACAAAATTAGCCCCAATAGATTGAATTGTTTGATGTGTTTATAAAATATTATTTATTAATTAATTTTAACACTTTAATAACATATATATAATGTATAAATACTGTACAGATAAATTATTTAAACTCATATTACCAAAAATAATAATATTTTTTATTGAGACCACGACTTCTTTTGGAATATATTTTTAAAGGTCAAGTTGTGGATTTGATCCATCATTACACTAAAATCTTGAGATTTAATCAATTGGGCATCATTCTATCTTCTTTGTTTTGGAAAATTATTAAACAATCCAAATATAGTTTATGATTTCGGCTTCTAACATCGTTAACTATTTTGATTAAAATACTAATTTCAGTATATTAGCATCATATACACCTATTTTTTTTAGGTAAGATCTTGATACAAATGTTGTATAAAATTAATTTTACACACGCTTGCATATTTATACCGTAAAACTTAAATCTTAAATTTCTAACCCTAACCTAAACTATAAATACCAACCTCAAATTTTAAACCATACAACTTAAACCCCTAAACTAAAACCCTAACCCCTAAAATTAAAAGGCACGTATAAACTAAAGTTTACACGGCTTGTATATCATTTTTTTAAATAATGGAAAGGTGCTTTAAGAAGAAAAAATATAATGTCAATATTTTAATTGAAGTACCTAACGGTATCAACTATTTGGATTACCTAATGACATTATAAAAGTATAATGATCAAATTATGCCAAATTAAGTTACAAGAATTAAATCTCAAATTTGATTATAGTGAAGGTATCAAAACCATAATTTAACCCTTTTTGAAAAGTGGAAAATACATAAAATAAGGAGCTTAACGATTCTTTAATTTTGTTTTCGAAATTAAAAGCAAATGATCATGAATTCGACACATGGTTCCATTAGAAAATAGAATAATATTCATCTTATGAGACTTAAGTTCGAACAATTTTATCTATAAAGTGAGTATCTTGATCTTCTCAAAAGAATTAAGAAAAAACCTATGCACAAATACTATCTTTATTTAACAAAACCCCAAATTGCAAACTAAATTAATTTACGCTGCACGAGAAAATAGGTTTTATATTATATATATATATATATATATATATATATATATATATATAAATAAGTGTCAACCAATGTTTGGAGGATCATTCCAAATCTTTGTATAATATTATTGATAAATCATTTTATCTGTAAAATGTATATATTATAAAAAATTTACGAATAAATATAAATAGTTACTATCTTATAATCACCTTAAGATTACTAAAAAAATATTTCATAAAAAATAACTTTATAGTTTGAATGGGTCCAATAAATACAAAGTAAGAGTACATAACAGGTATGGGGAGTAAATGACAAGAATGGTTCAATCTTTAATGGATATTCCTCTCTCCTAAACCTCACCAATACCACTCATCCCATTTGATGATAGATTCTTCCTCATGTGCAATTTGATCTGTTTTGGGTTATTTTGTACACCCAATAAATATTATTATTGTGATATGCTTTGAGTGCTTCAGCATACCATTATATGAATGTGCTATGGTCACATTGTACCTAATTATTGTGATAAATTTGATAGATTCTTCCTCACCAATATCACATTATACAAAGTAAGAGTACATAATAGGTATGGGGAATAAATATTGCAATTATTGAGAGATTCGTCCTCACCAATATCACAATTTTGTACGCCCCTGAATTTGCCTATATAGTAATCCGAAATTTGATAAATTTAATCGTGTTGTCAATGTGCCTTATTATTATAATATGCATTTTTTTAATGTTGTTTGTTGTTGGTTTTTACCTTTCATCGTCGAGCTTTGGTGATGATTGTATCTATTTTGTTTCGAACCTTTAGTTTGGGTTTTTACCTTTTCTTTGTATGGTCCTATTTATGATATGGAGACGTTAGTTTTTGTGCTTTTAGAAATATGTCCAGATCAAATTTGTTTATATGAGTTGTAAACTTTCATTGTATTCTTAGATTTTTTTCACTTTTAATAAAACTGGCGTATTCATATTCAAAAAAAAAAATCATATATGTGTATGCATGTAGTAGTTTTACAATTAGGTACAATGTGACCATAGCACATTCATGATATTGACTATTGGGGTATCAAAGTTCATGGTAGTGAATTGGATTTTATTTCCTATATCTCATTTCAAAAGCTTAAGCCGTAAATTTTGATTTCAAAAGTAAAATTTGTTGACAATGTTATTAAGTTTTGCATATTCAGACAATAATCTTGTTTCTCATGACTGAATCATGATCCTAATTACAACTTATCATGGAATTTATGGTACAAGATTTGTCCAATCGAAATTAGAGAAACTTGGTTTATAGGTTATAATAGTTTTTAACTTAGAAAAGAAAAGGAAGTAGTGTGTATTGTGACCTGCTGGTGATGATTTGATCTGATAATCACTTAATCCTAATAATTTAGTTTGTTTGAAGAATTTGTATTTGTTATATCTAGTTGTTTTAACTTGACAAGGGTTTAACCATATTGAACCATTATAAGGATCATGTTTTGTCGTGTTAGAAGGCTATGGAGTTTTTTTTTTGTCTTTTGATTAAAGATTTTTTTTTGATAATTTGACTTTTTTATTATAAAATATTTAAAACCACTTTATGATACACATTAATTTATGAGAAAAAGTTTGATATACAGCCCGTGTAAACAAAAGTTTACACGTACTTTTTAAATTTAGGGGTTAGGAATTTAGTTTAGGTGTTTAGGTTGTAGGGTTTAAAATTTAGGATGTTAGGGTTTTAGATTTTAAATTTTATAAAGGATTGTGTAAAAATATTTTACGCGAGCTGTATTAAAATAAAACCCGTAATTCACATGCATGATATTTTGACTCCAAGTCATTAGCTTTAAGGTACATGTATTGATGTGTATCTTTATTTTTAATAGTAAAGTTAACCAATGGTTTGCGCATATCTTAAAGTATGTATACTTTTGGTTGAGTTTTAAGATTGTTACGATGATTCTTTAGTAATTGTCGAGGCGAAGCCGGCGAATTTAGTTTATGGTGTCATAGTGAATGGATTTTTTTAGTAAATGAGAATAAATAATGTATCTCGATCTTTTTAGGGTACAAAAGAACTCAAAAAATATAATACGAGAGAAGTTGAAAAAATAAGTAAACATTAAAGGCAAAAAGTGCATTAAGCTTAAATTATTTAAAAAATATTTAAAATAACAGCATAAAATAAAAATTATTATTAAACTTAATTTCTAGTATTGAAATATAAAAAATAACATTAAAAAAGGCCGATGATTTTTGTCCAAAAATATCAAGCTAATAAGAGTAGCCAAAGAGGGTGATCGAAGAGTTTGGTTTAGGGCAAGCAGCAAACACGGAAGAGGCAGCTGAGGTAGCTACTGTCATACTTTTTAACGATGGGAAACATTCAGACATATCTTTCGGCATTACCTGTAACCCAACAATGGGATAAGCTAAATGGGAAATCATTGAGAAGAATGATGAATCATCAAAGAAGAACGGCAACACGTTGAAAGGCAAAAAATAACATCAGATACATTTGTCTTGCAGGTTGCATATAGTTCTGACATCAAGATTTTGCAGATAGAGATAATCATTTACCCCATTTGAGCGGCTACCAGTATTCTTTCTTGCTCCATTGTTATTGTAAAGATGGCATGTGAGTGACTGGTAACATGTAATGATCTTAAGTACAGATTTATTTATTCCCAGGCCAAAAAAACCAAAGAAATTCACCCCAAGAATAAAAAAACACTGCATTATTATCAAAAGGGATCACGTCGAGGTGATGAATTTCAATAAATATAATATTTTATTAAATTTATCACATCGGAGTAAAAAGTTTAAATAAAAAATATTTTTCATTGGAACTCGTCACCTATATAAATTGCTTAGTGCCCTATAAGGCCAAATAATTAACCAGGCTACGGTATTGGGCTAAAATTGTATCATTTTAGCTAAATACATATTTTACTCCCGTACTATATTAAATCTAGGCAGCCAACCATTCCTGAATCATTCGATGGAAATTTGTTTATCTTTATTTATTTATTAAACGAAAGAATGTAAATACGATTTTATGTTCATTTAATTAAATGAATAAACACGGTCAAAGAGCTCGTTCGTGAATGTTTGGTAATTCGTTCGTTTATGTTCGTTTATTTTAAAATTCAAGTTTAGAAATTATTTTCTTAAATTTGGAATTCATGGTCTCAAATTCCAAAAATAATTCATCGAAAGTATCTTGTAACTCGTCAAATGTATATGAATTTAATTCACTTGAGTTAGAAGATATCTCGGGCTCATCGAGAACCATAACACCATCCACCTTAGGTGTTGAGAGGAGGTTTGCACAAGATGAATCATCATCTTTCTTCTCTCCCTTCTTGTTGCCATAGATTTTCTCAAGTTTATCCCATATTTCTTTGGCATTTTTGCATGTGGAAACGTCTTCATTTAGGCCATAAAAAAGAGTGTGCATTGCCTTTGCGTTTAGCTTGGTCTTCGTGTCATTTGCACTCATTTGCTTCTTCTTCATCTCCTTAGGAGCTTCTAAATAACCATCTTCGATGATATCCCAAACCTCAAAATCAAGAGATTTGATGAAGTACTTCATGACATTGCTCCATTAGAAGTATGCTTCTCATTCGAAAAGCAGAGGACACGCGATAGAGCGGCCTTCTTCAAATCTTGCCATTTTCTTGAACGGTATCGAGCAAATGATCTTTACTCCAGAATGTTAGTCCTTTGATGGAGACGAGGCTCTGATACCAATTGTTAAGCTTGTTGCACGCTCTAATCGATCTTTGAAAATCGTCAAGAGGGTTGAATTGAACTCCCAAAAGAATTGGCTAAAACCAAAAAATAGTAGACAATTTGCACAAGGATTTTAAAGTGGTTCGACTACCCAACCGAGTCTACATCCACTACCTTAGTACATTACCAAGAATTTCCCAATTCACTAAGAATTCGTCCTCTTTTCAAGGCTTATGAGGAAACCTTTACAGCCTTATATTTTCACGGCTAAGATAGAACCACTCTAGTTTTTAAGAATAAGGGCGATAAAAAAAATTAGAATAAAACTGCTAAGGTCCAACTCAAAAGAAATAACAATAAGTTACAAATGGTTGATTTTTTTGTAACAAGTTAGGACACATGTGAAGTAATTAAACTTCAAAAGTGAGCAACTACTTCGATTATTTTAAGTGATCCATGAGTTGTAAATTTTATGATCTCATAATTAAGATTATTTGAAAGAGAGATTTATAACTTTTTTAGGATGTTGAGTTTAGAGGAAAAAATAAGGTTAGATAGATTGCTATTGAGGAAGAATTGGATTATAATTTAATTCCTACTATCACTTTTGACAATGTTTAGGTTTTCACACCTATCATTAATCAAGAAGTGAATCAAGTACCTCAGCAAAACAATGTTGAACAACTCTCATTCAAGATAAGATAATTGTTTCAGAAGAACAAACTCAACAGCCTCAAAAGAAAAAAAAACATGCGGCAGTAAAGAGGTCCACGAGATGAAGAAGAAATACTATTCCAGATTATTATATTTCTTCAAAAAAAAAGGATAACAATGGAATGATAGAAAAAGACTCGATCATTTTTTCATCGTACCATAAAAGTTCTAACTCTCAAAAGTGATTTGATGACATTCAAGAAAAGTATAATTTTATGCATGACAATAAAGTTTAGAAACTTGCCTCATTACCTAAAGGTGCAAATTAATTGGTTGTAAATGGATATTTAAAACCAATAGGGATGGAAATGGTAATGTGAACAAGTATAAGGCACGTCTTGTATATAAAGAATATACTCTAAAAGAAGACATTGATTTTGTAGATACTTTCTCTTAAGCTTCATTGAGAGACTATTTCAAGACAATCATAACGCTTGTTGCTTATTTTAATCTTGAGCTACATAAGATGGATGTTAAGCTTATGTTTTTCAATGACGACATTGAATAAACGAATTATATGATACAATCATAAATTTGTGTCTGATGATACAAAATTAATGATATGTAAATTAAAGAAATTCATCTATGAGCTTAAGTAGGACTCTCGTAAATGAAATTATAAATTTCATATTTATTATCTCATTCGGTTTTGAGATAAATTTAGTTGACAATTGTATATACTACAAGTTCAGTGAGAGTAAACCAAGTGATACTCGTATTGCTAAAGAAGACAAATTTTGTCTTACTCAATGCCCTAAAAGTAACCTTGAAATTTAGAAAATGTAAATGATTCCATATGCATAAGCTATTGAGAATCTAATTTATGTTAAACTATGCCAGGTACCACCAAACTATTAGGTGTGACCCGATTTTACCACCAACCTTTCTGTCACACCCCGAAAATTGGTCTAGTCGGGGTTAAGTTTCGGTGATCGAATATTTTGTACCGGTTAAATAATTAGCTCAATCTTGTACCTAATTTAAAGCATTAAAGGTTATTCGGGCTAACCATATCAGTTTATTATTATTATTAGAAAAAAAAGAAAAAATATATAAAGGCCGTGAGACCCACGGCTTGAAGGAATTGTCGTGGGCAATCCCACATTAGGGGGATTATTCGGCATTAGGCGCAAGGTGGCCACCACGTGGGCAAGCAAAGGGCATTATGCCCCAAAAGCTTGCCACCACTCCAACACGTGGAGATTGAAGAGAAAATGGAGGCCGCAAATTTGGGGTATAAAAGGGGGAAGTGTACGCAAGAAAGAGAGAGGAAATTAAGAAATAAATAAATCAGTTCAGTGATAGGTTGGTAAGTCGAGTTTTCTAGTTCGATAAATTTGAGTCTTTGCTGTTGATTGGCTCAAGGGGGTTGATACAGAACAACCGTCATCTCTTTTGAAAGCCAAAAATAAAGGCGTTGTTATCCGAAAGTCTTAAAACCATCAGGTTGTCAAGGTGAGTGTGGTTGTGTCAAGGGATAGGCTCGGTGCCACCCCATTGTATTATTTTGTGGTTATATTTGTATTTGTTTGAGGGCTCCCGTTGAGCAACTATGTTGAATTCGATTGGCAAACCCGGTAAGTGCCTTGCATTGTTTGATATGGACAAACATGACTATGATATGCTACACGTATGTGATATATGAAAATGATATGAAATGTTACATGATGTGGAGCTAAGGCTCATTTTGATATGATATGACTCGAAAAATTTATGGACTATGTGAATTTGTGCAATTATGGACATTAGATACAATTGGCATGCCATAGGATTATTGAGCTCGGTTAAGTAAGGGAGGACTACGGTCCAGGGCTACAGCCTATATGTGGGGGAAATAAGGTCGGCTGTGTAAAGGATAGATCTTTGGAGCTACGGCTCAAAGGCTACGACCCATTCTTCGTTATATGTGTTGGTGTACAGGGGAATCTATGTATCCAATGGTACCTAATATGATATGTGCCTATGAATTATGTTACGACATTATGATTTACGAATTATGCTACGACATTATGATTTATGAATTGCTCTATGGCAATATGATTATGATATGACTATGTGACATGTAATATGTGAATATGGAAGCATGAGAATATGTGTAATAAGCATGAATTGTGCATAGTACAATATGACTACTTGTGTATTTGATTATCGTGTATTTCATAATATTAATCATTCATTGTAATCGTGTTATTGTGTTGCAAGTCACGTCTCTGCCATATATGTATGTTATCTTTTGCTATAAACTCCTAGCGAAGTGGCATATAGACTAACTTGTTTTGTATAAGCCTTTCTAGATTTATATGATGACTTGGTAAAATGATTTTGTTGTAAGCTTAGATTTGGATAGGTTAAAATGGTTAAAAGGTGCCTAAAATGAGCCTAGGGTGAAAACTTAGTAAATGGATTCCGAGCACCCTAAAATGTGACGTACCAATAGGAACATGATTTGTAAGTGTACTGGTAAAATTTGGTATGGTTTGGAAATCACCCGATAGGTTAATCCGAATAACAAAATAGTTTTGAACAATTTATAAAATGGTCACTAAATATTGTATCGTCTAATCAGATAGGTAAATGACCTTCGTTAGTGATAAAATTTCACAGGATAATAATTGGTAAGATTAATTTTAGTATGATAACCTGAATTTCGGCTAAAGACCCTTAATTTGTAAAATTTACAATTTAGTCCCTAAGGTTAAGAAAAGTTTAAAATTGACCCAAACTTCGATTAAGTTTAGTAACCAACAAGTGGACAAGTCTTAAGAATAATCAATATGATACTTAGATTAGGTTTTGAATGCTGAACCCTATTCTAAACCTCTGATTAGTCTTCCGATAATACTATATGACCCAAATCTCTACTAGACTCGGAATGTGGTGTTACAATTGTGGTATCAGAGCCTAGGTTTAGTCGATTCTATGACTAACCAGGCGTCCATTATGAGTCTGTGCCTATATATGCCACTTAGGAGTTTATTTGTATATGTTATCCGTGACTTGCAACTGATACGATCTAACCTTTCTTGATTAGATTTAAGAATATATGCACCTAACGATAGACGTGTTGCAATAGAACCACATCCAAGCTCTACGCATTCCTTTATTAATGAACCATTGATTAAAAAGTATACGCTAGAAACTAAACCAGTCACTTCTGAGATTGTTGTCTCTAACCCACTAGGAGATAGTGTGGTTATACGGTGAATCCGTAAAGCTTGACCTCTGAGGATCCAAGGGTCCCATTTTCGGCCAATTTGATGGTCTTACCCGTATATGAGTTCGATCTTATTCTAGGCCTCGATTGGCTAGCTGAACATCAAAGCGTGGGTGGATTGTTAAAAAAGAAATTATATCTCTATGGACTCGGTAAGGAGAGCATAACCTTGATGAAGTCCGAACCCGATCCTAAAAAGAGTCTCATGTATGCCATGGAGTCTAAGAAAGATTTAAAAATCAAAGATGTACATGTAGTAAAAGAATTTCCTGATGTGTTTCCCGATGAACTTCCAGGTCTCCCTCTCACTCATAAAGTAAAATTCGGGAAAGAAGTACAACCTGGAACTACTCCGATCTCTACTACTCTGTATAGAATGGCTCTGATGGAGTTGAAGGAGTTAAAAGCTCAAATTCAAGACCTTCAAGATAAGGATTCATTCGACCGAGTACCTTAATTTGGGGATCACCGTTTTGTTTGTCAAAAAGAAAGATGGATCGATGCATCTATGCATTGACTATCGTCAATTGAATAAAGTGACGATCAATAACAAGTGCCCACTTTTTAGGATAGATGACCTCTTTGATCATTTGAAGGATGTTTTTGTCTTTTCCAAGATAGATCTTCGATCCGAATACTACCAAATGGTAGTAAAGGAGTCTGACGTTCCAAAGACTGCCTTTCGAACCAAATATGGTCACTATGAATTCCCGGTAGTGCCTTTGGGCTTACGAATGCACCTGTAACCTTCATGGACCTGATAAATTGTGTATTTTGACCCTATCTTGATAAGTTTGTGGTTGTCTTTATAGATGACATTCTGATCTATTCTAAAGACTCTACTTCTCATAAAGAACATCTCTGGATCGTGCTTCAAACTTCAGGAGAAATAGCTCTGCGCCAAGTTCAGTAAATGTAAATTTTGGCTATATAAAGTATCCTTCCTTGGCCATGTGATTTATTCTGCGGGAATCCAGGTAGAATGAATCCAGGTAGACCCAAAGAAGATCCAAGCAATCCTTGATTGGACTCATATGAAGAATATGGGAGAAGTTCGTAGTTTTTTGGGCCTTGCAGGCTACTTCCGCAGATTCGTTAAGGGATTCTCTTTGATTGATGTACCCTTGACGAAGCTCCTCCGTAAAGACACTCATTTTTTGTGGACTGTGGATCAACAAAGAAGTTTTGATCAGCTCAAGCAAGTCCTCACGCATGCCCCTGTCTTTGTACAACCCGAGTCGGGCAAAGATTTCACCGTGTACAGTGATGTGTCCCACATGGATTAGACTATGTTCTGATGCAAGAAGGCAAAGTCATAGCTTATGCCTCACGTCAACTCAAGCCTCATGGGCTAAATTACCCGACTCATGATCTGGAACTTGTCGCAGTTGTGTTTGCTTTGAAAATTCGGCGGCATTATCTCTATGGTGATAAGTGTACCTAGAGACTGATCACAAAAGCCTGAAGTACCTTCTGACCCAAAAAGAGTTAAACATTCGTCAACGCCGATGGATGGAGCTATTGAAAGATTATAATTTAGTTATTGACTACCATCCCGGTAAAACCAATGTGGTGGTTGAAGCTCTTAGTTGGAAGCCCACTTCTTCTCCGAGATGCTTTAATACTCACTTCTAACTCATGAAGCATGGCAAATTGTTAACTGAGCTGAGATTTCACTCCACCATTGTATCTCGAATTAAGGCACTCTAAGAAGCTGATGAGGAGTTGCAACCCCTTATTGCTAAGGTCAATGATAGCTCAGATCATGACTTTGCTTTGAATTCCAAAGAGTTACCGTGTTTTCGCAATCGCATTTGTGTTCCCGATGATGATGATCTTCAGAACCAAATCCTAAGTGAAGCTCATTCTAGCCATTTCTCTGTTCACCCTAGAGCTATCAAAATGTACAAAGATCTGAAGGAGATCTATTGGTGGTTCAGTATGAAAAATGAAATCACGGACTACGTGGCTAGGTGTTTGACTTGCCAACGGGTCAAAGCTGAGCACAAGGTACCTACGGGTCTTCTGCAGCCCATTAAACTTTTGTAGTGGAAATATGAGTGTATCACGATAGACTTCGTAAGTGGTCTACCTTTGACTCCAAAGAAAAATGATGTTATTTGGGTCATTGTGGACCGATTCACCAAGTCTGTTCACTTCCTTCCAGTAAGAATAGATTTCAGCTTGCGGAGTTGTACATCCATGAAGTTATTCGTTTACACAGTATTCTGGTATTTATCATCTTCAATCGTGACCCACGATTTACGTCTTGGTTTTGGAAGACCTTACACGAGGCCTTGGGAACGCGAGTGCATCTTAGCACTGCTTTCCATCCTCAAACTGACGGCCAATCTAAAAGAGTTATTCAGATTATGGAAGATATGCTTCAAGCCTGTGTCATTGACTTTGGGAATACGTGGGAGAAATACCTACCCTTGGTTGAGTTTGCATACAACAACAGTTACCAGACTTCAATTCAGATGGCTCCGTATGAAGCTCTCTATGGAAGAAAGTGTAAAACTTCTCTTTGTTGGACTGAACTCGGTGAAGGCAAGATGTTAGGTCCTGACTTACTTCGGGAAACCAAAGAAATGACTACCATTATTCGTGACCGGCTTAAAGCTGCCTTTGATCAACACAAGTCATATACCGATCTGAGCATGAGAGATATTTAGTGCAAGGTTGGTAAGAAGACATTCCTCAAAGTATCTTCATGGAAGAAGATTCTCCTTTTCGAAAAGAAGGGAAAGCTAAGCCCCCGCTTCATTGGTCCATTCGAGGTGATTGAAAAGATTGGACATGTTGCCTACCGGTTAGCTCTTCTTGAAGAGTTAAGTCAGATTCACAATGTCTTCCATGTATCTATGCTACGCATGTACCAGTCAAATCCTTCCCATGTGATTGAACCGGAATCTGTGGAAATCCAATCTAATATGATATACGAGGAAGAACCTGTTCATATCTTCGCACGAGAAGTTAAACAGCTTCGTAACAAGACTGTGCCCTTAGTGAAAGTTTTGTGGCGAAGTTATTCCGTTGAAGAGGCAATATGGGAACCCGAGGAGACTATGCAGAAATAGTATCCTCGTATGTTCGCTGAAATGAAAATTTAATGACGAATTTTCTTAAGGGGAGAGAGTTGTCACACCCCGAAAATTGGTCTAGTCGGGGTTAAGTTTCGATGATCGAATATTTTGTACCGGTTAAATAATTAGCTCGATCTTGTACCTAATTTAAAGTAGTAAAGGTTATTCGGGCTAACCATATCAGTTTATTATTATTATTATTAGAAAAAAGAAAAAATATAAAGGTCGTGGGACCCACAGCCAATTCCTTCAATTATTATTATTATTAGAAAAAAGAAAAAAAAATATAAAGGCCGTGGGACCCACAGCCAATTCCTTCAAATTGAAGGAATTGTCGTGGGCAATCCCACATTAGGGGGATGATTCGGCATAAGGCGCAAGGTGGCCACCACGTGGGCAAGCAAAGGGCATTATGCCCCAAAATCTTGCCACCACTCCAACACGTGGAGATTGAAGAGTAAATGGAGGCCGTAAATTTAGGGTATAAAAGGGGGAAGTGTACGCAAGAAAGGGGGAGGAAAATTAAGAAACAAATAAATCGGTTCAGTGATAGAATGGTAAGTTCGATAAATTCGAGTCTTTGCTGTCGATTGGCTCAAGAAGGTTGATACAGAACAACCGTCATCTCTTCAAAAAGCCAAGAATAAAGGCGTCGTTATCCGAAAGTCTTAAAAACATCAGTTTATTGAGGTGAGTGTGGTTGTGTCAAGGGATAGGCTCGGTGCCGTCCCGTTGTATTATTTTGTGGTTATGTTTGTATTTGTTTGAGGGCTCCCGTAGAGCAACTATGTTGAATTCGATCGGCAAACCCAGTAAGTGCCTTGCATTGCTTTGATATGCACAAACATGACTATGATATGCTACACGTATGTGATATATGAAGATGATATGAAATGTTACATGATGTGGAGCTAAGGCTTATTTTGATATTTGATATGATATGACTCAAAAAATTTATGGACTATGTGAATTTGTGCAATTATGGACATTGGATACAATTGGCACGCCATAGGATTATTGAGCTCGGTTAAGTAAGAGAGGACTACGGTCCAGGGCTACAGCCTATATATGGGGGAAATAAGGTCGGCTATGTAAGGGATAGATCTCCGGAGCTACGGCTTAAGGGCTACAGCCCATTCTCCGTTATATGTGTTAGTGTAGAGGGGAACTCGTGTATCCAATGGTACCTAATATGATATGTGCCTATGAATTATGTTACGACATTATGATTTATGAATTATGCTACGAAATTATGATTTATTAATTGCGCTATGGCAATATGATTATGATATGACTATGTGACATGTAATATGTGAATATGGAAGCATGAGAATATGTGTAATAAGCATAAATTGTGCATAGTACAATATAACTACTTGTATATTTGATTATCATGTATTTCATAATATTAATCATTCATTGTAATTTTTATAACTACCTTACTAGGCTATGTAAGCCTAACATGTGTGTCTCATGCATTTTCAGGACCTTGATCAATTCCGAGCTTTGATCGTGTTATTGCTGTTGCAAATCACGTCTCTGCCATATATGTATGTTATCTTTTTCTATAAACTCCTAGTGAAGTGGCATATGGACTAACTTGTTTTGTATAAGCCTTTCTAGATTTATATGATGGCTTGGTAAAATGATTTTGTTGTATGCTTAGATTTGGATAGGTTAAAATGGTTAAAAGGTGCCTAAAATGAGGCTAAGATGAAAACTTGGTAAATGGATTCCGAACGCCCTAAAATTTGACGTACCGATAGGAACATGATTTGTAAGTGTACTGGTAAAATTTTGTAAGGTTTGGAAATCACAGATAGGTTAATCCGAATAACAAAACAATTTTGAATAGTTTACAAAATGGTCACTAAATATTGTATCGTCTAATCAGATAGGTAAATGACCTCCGTTAGTGATAAAATTTCACAGGCTAACAATTGGTAAGATTAATTTTAGTATGATAACCTGAATTTTAGCTAAGGACCCTTAATTTGTAAAATTTACAATTTAGTCCCTAAGGTTAAGAAAAGTTTAAAATTGAACCCAACTCCAATTAAGTTTAGTAACCAACAAGTGGTAAGTCTTAAGAATAATAAATATGATATTTAGATTAGGTTTTGAATGCTGAACCCTATCTGAACCTCTAATTAGTCTTTCAATAACACTATCCGACCTGGATCTCTACCCGGGAAGGGGGTATTACTCTTTCAATTGGTCCAATTTTGCCACCAAATTTTATTTTTCTGCTGGTTTATACCAGCACGCCGTTAACTCCTTAACATCGTGATGACTTGGATGCTAAACCAAAGCGATATCGTTTTGATGTCGCTATTTTGATACTAAATTGCCCAAAACGCCGCCGTTTTGTTGGAGGAAAATATGACACTCAATGGAATTTGAACTTAGAACCTTTAGAATTAAAGGCAACTTCCTAACCACTAAACAACTTAACATATTTGTTTTGTTTCCAACACAAATAGTATATATTCCAAACTGCAGTTTATCATATAAATAATATAAATATATTAAAAATATATTAGTATACATATATTAATATATTAGAAATAATATTACTCTATATAAATAATAAATAATATATATAGTTCAAGGGCTTAATTGAGTGCAAAAATAGTTTGAGGGCTTAATCAATTTTTTTTAAAAGTTTGAGGGCTTTTAATACCCTTAAGCCTTTCATTTTTAAATAAATAAGTGCGAGAGAGAGAGAGAAATAGACTGGTTCATTCTCTGGTTGCTCAGGTCTCAATTTTGTAGCTCAATTACAACTTACAAGCATTGTTCAAAAAAAAAAAACTTACAAGAAAATCGCGCTTAGCTCCTCTACAATCTTGATTTTTGTCAAAGCGAGAAACTATACAAGGACAGAGGTCGTGCGTTTCTCAGATCATCTCATATAAATAGCTGAAGATGGAACTTTATTTTTGTTTTCGTTTTATCCTTCCTCTACAATCTTGATTCTCGATTTTCACTGTAATGGCTGAACCGGAATCAAGCCGGAAGAAGAAAATGAGACCTGAGACTGGTACGCCAAACAAGGATGTTGATCACCGGGAACGAAAAAAGGTTAACTTACTCAATTTCATTGTCCAAAGTGTTGTGGCAGCTGTTCATTTTTGTCGAAAGTTCATTTTTGTTCTCGTTTTGTGCAGAATTGCTGGGATGCTGTCGTGAGCCTCATATCTCATTTCGGCGATGATAACGGGACAATGCATAAGGTATATCTTTTCACTAAAGTGTTTGGCATGATAAACCCTAAATAATAGGGTCTAACAAAAGTATTTATGTAGAAATATTGGGAAGCAAAACGCTATTTGGTTGAGGGAGCAAACGCAATGCTCACCGATCCATTGTTTCTTTTGAGAAAATTAACGGATTGCCGCTTGGAGTCGGAGAGTGAAAATGAACAATTCCATATCGCGTAGAAAGAGTTGGAAACTCTGGTTTCAAACCAGGTTAATTCTGATGATTTAGGTAATCTAATTCTTTACCGGAATTTTTCAAATTTTTGTTCTAAATTAGGTTTTAAATTTTGTACTTTGATTTGTTTGTTTTCTTAGGCAAGAAATCAGAAATAGGATTGCCAGAAGATTTCCCGTCGGTACCGTTGGGCAATTTCGTGTTGATGGAGGAAGAACTCGAGTTCGCGGCGCTCTTTAACATTCCAAAGGCAAACACTATTTTAATTAAGCATTAAAAAGTGGAGTAATTTTTATTTAATTGTGTATCACGCTTAGCTGGAGACCAAGCTACTGACCAGCCCATTGGAGACTCCCAGCCCCAACCTGCTGACCAGCCCATTGGAGACTCCTAGCCCCAACCTACTATTGTGACGTGGACAACTAACCACACAACGTACTTGGTTAACATCTCCAACATGGAGATGCTCAATAGGATTTTGAATGAAAACCCAAACTTTGACTAGTATTTCAAACTGAAGTTTTCTGTAATTCAGTCATGCGTCTTGGATATGATTGCCTTTTGGTATGGATCAATGGTTGGCGAACCCTCAACGTTTGGTCCGGGTGAATTCACTGAACTGGGGAAATTGATGGAGGATGTACGCGAAACCGGCCTTGAGCACACTTTTTTCGAGAGAAAGATGTTGGAAGTATACCAGATGGTGATGACAAAACACAACAACCAGCATTTAAGGACCATTTCTGAGTTGGAGAATGATGTGGCGCCGTTCTATTCTAATGTCTAATAATTGATTGTGTTTTTTTTCATCGGTTCTGTCGCATGTATCGTATATTTTGTTGTATCTTTGGACAAGTTTTTTTTTCGAACCAAATATGGTTGGACTTGGATTTTGATTGAAAAGTTGTATCAACGAGAAATTGAACGTTATGGGTGATGAATTTGTCGGCGGTTATGTTGAAATCTCTGGACCAAATATTAAATACAACTTTTGGATTTTGATTGAAATTTTGTTTTTGTCTGATAGATAAGCTTAATAAAACTGCATTATCAACCAGATTTTTTTTTAGAAAAGTCCAAGTGAAACTCGACCCTTCCCGCTCAGAACTTGCACCTTTTCCAAGCCAGACGGGGGCAAGCTTCAAATGCCGCACTTCACCTCTGAAACCATCGTCGACTGAGTCAACTCGGAAACACCTTTCCAACCTCGAAAATCTCCTCCAGATAACGAACCAACCTGAGCCAGAACAGGTTATCAAAGCCCCCACAAATGGGACAACTCGGAAACATCTTTCCAAACTCGATTATTGCTTCCTTGCTTACCTTCGGCTTCCCCGTCCCTTCATTCATTTCCAAACACATTAGCCACTACATATCAACTACATATATACATATATGTTTACTTTAAAAGAATAAATGCTTACTTGGGTCAACTTCAGAGCTAACAAGCTGAAGAGAAACACCTCTTCGAGCATCAATGACGGCATTAGAAGAATCCCACCATTGAAACATCAACTCCTTCATCTTCTCTTTCGCATCATATCCGGCCTGACAAAGTGAATTGCGTCAGAGTTATCGGGTTCGGGATACTCCTGATGGGATCAAGCTCGATGAGCTTTGTCATCATGGGAGCCGCCGCAACCACCGCCACCACCTTCCTCACTTGCACTGCTTTTCTCTCCCATGATTTCAAGGACGAGGTTGAATGGTAAAGAAAGTAATTAGTATTAGAAAACAAGGATTTCGAGCCCAGCATTTCATTAATCTTAGTTCTTGCCATGTATGGTTTGCAAAAAGAAATCAAGTCAAGATTCAAAACTAAGATGAAAAGATACAGGGTTTGCTACTTGTGAGTTCGAATTATAGAACATATAGTTCACCGGCCAACATATTTTTAGACAAAATGAAGCTGAAACTGAATCAACTCGGAATCTTTGTACTGTTGGGTTTAGATTGGTGATAGGGGTGTAAATGAATAGAGCGTTCGACGAACTGTTTGTGAATCCTTCGTATAACGTTCGTTTATTAAGCTAAATAAACGAGTATGAACAAATTTTTTATATTCATTTAATAAATGAACGATCATGAACAGAGGTGTGTTCGGCATGTTTATGCTCGTTTATAAGCTAGTTTATAGGCTCATTTATGGGCTTGCTTATTATCCCTTATTATATAAACCCTAAAATCAAGATATATATAAACCTTATTATAACTCAAACATCCTTTTCCTTTTTATATCAGCCGCTAAGTCTCCTTCTCCCTTTAAATTTTTCCCATTCACCAACTTGATACTGACTTTCTTGTTGTCGTGCTCTGACCGACGTTGGTCCCAAAATGGTCACCTATTCGTTTTCTGTTTTTCTATCATCTCAGAATCTCCTCAAAACTTGTTGGGCATGGATCATGCAACGTGGGATTGAGCAGTTGTTAACTGTTGTAAACATGATTCTAGCATGTTGTTTGTGGGTTGGTTTTGCCGCTCCAAATATGGGAGTTAAGGGGAATTATCGGGTAATTAATGTTGGTTTTGATGGGAACCATCACTATAAATACCTCATTAGCCTAAGGTCCCTAATCATCAAACACAAAGAATCACATATTTCATCTAAGTGAGTTTTTGAGTGCTTAGAAGATCTTTGGCATTTTAGTATTCGTGTAGTCGAATTTGCTATATTCGACGGTGGTTCGAGGCGTTGCTACGGTGGTTTCAAGTGTTCGACGGTGGTGCAACCACATCTCAATTGGCATACAGTTTTGACAATGATTAGAGGTATTTATGAATTTTGATCTTTCTATTGCGTTTTTGCTTGTTTTATGCTTACATTTGGTATCAGAGGATAGTTAAATACATGCCTTGTTGTTTTAGAGTTCATATATTTCTCAAAATTAATATACCATGTTGATCTTCAAATTCTTAAATTTTGAGAAAAATTATGTTGCTAGCTTTTGTTTCAAAATCGAAAGAATTTATTAAATTAATTTCTAAAATTTATTAATAATTTTATTAAAAATAAATTTTAAAAATTATTATTATATGTACCTAAATTAAGAGATGATATATAATTTATCTAGTAATTAGTTATATAAATAAAGTTAGGTACATAAAAATTTAAGTCTTATTGCATAAGGTATTAAGCAATAAAACTATAGAATATATGTCTAGGGATCCGAATAATTTATTTAATTAGAGAATTAGCCACATCAACTTTAATTAAATAAAATTACGGTAAGGATCTCATAAGGACTAGACATAAAATGTTGCATAATGAAATAGTGACAACTTTGAATAAAGTTTAGGGTTAATATCTAGCTAAGTGGTTTTAATAATTTTATTTAGTTAAAGACTAGCCACAACATCTTTAGTTAAATAAAATTACTAAGGTTAAAAATTACATACGGAAAACTTAGATATTAAATCTCATTACAAAACTTATTAAGGTAAAAATTATTAAATGAATTTTTATAATTACCCACAAGAGTTATGAAAATAAATTTAATAATTTTTATAAGGGATAAAAAATAATTCTATCATAAAATGAATCTAATCGAATTAAAAATTTAGCCCACATGCAATTTTTATGTCACTAGATTCATTATTTACATAATTTGCATTGGTAAATTATGATTTATGTTTACCTCAAATTTATATTAAGCATGTATATTAATTTATTTTGTAGCATTACAACCTATGAATATTTCTGATAATAAAGTAGATATCCCTGAATTAACCAATGAGAACTTTAAGTTTTGGAAGGAGGGCATTATTCTTCAATTGGGGTGTATGGATATTGACTATGCTATAAGGAAATCTGAGCCACATATCACTGACACCAGCAATCAGGCTAATCTTGCTATATATGAAAAGTGAGAGCGATCCAATCACTTAAGTATTATGTTCATTAAGAGTAAGGTTCCTGCTGATGTTCGTGGCTCAATTGAGCATTATGAGAATGTCAAAGAGCTATTAATGGCTATAGAGAAACAGTTTCAGACTTCTCAAAAGTCATTAGCCAGCACCCTAATCATGAAGTTCACATCACTGAAGCTCACTATAGTGAAAGGTGTACGTGATCACATCAATAAGATGCGAGATTTGACAACTCGACTTAAGGCACTTGAGGTCAAAATGTCTGAATCTTTCCTGGTGCATTATATATTAAACACTCTTCCTCCTCAATATGGGCCATTTAAGATCTATTATAACACACATAAAGATAAATGGTCTATTGATGAACTTTTGACCATGTATGATCAAGAAGAGGGCAGACTCATATTGGAGATGGGAGAGAGTGCGCTGACGGTTACTCAAGGAAAGAGGTCAGTCCAAGCTAAGAAAAATGGGAAGGCTAAAATGCAACCCTAAGCTGACATAAAGAAAGAGTTCACGTGTTTCTTCTATAAAAAGAAGGGACACATAAAAAGGACTGTGTCAAGTATAAGGGCTGGCTTGAGAAGAAAAGTAAATCAATCTCACTTGTTTGCTTTGAGTCAAATATGGTTGATGTTAATTATAACACATGGTGGATTGATTCTGGTTCTATAATCCATGTCTCAAATTTCTTACAAGGATTAAAAAAACCTGAGGGAACTAGTGGGAGCTGAGCGACACATCTATTCAGGAAACAAGATGCAGTCGCATGTGAAAGCTATTGGGACCTGCGAATTAGTGCTTAGTAGTGGCTTTGTTTTAATTTTAGAAAAGACCTTTTATATTCCTAGTTTTTCTAGAAATTTAATTTCCATTACAAGACTTGCACCCTTGGGGTATTGTTTTAATTTTTCAAATGTTGGTTTCAATTTATTTTATAAATCTAAAATTGTTGAAAATGGAATTTTATGTGATGGTCTTTACTCTATTGATTTACAAAATAATGTCACTCATAATGTTATGAACATTCAAACTGGTACTAAACGTTGTGTTATAAATGAAGATTCCTCTACTTTATGGCATCGGAGATTATGACACATCTCCATTAAAAGGATTAAAAGATTAGTAAATGATGGGGGTACTCAATACCTTAGATTTTACTGACTTTGATACTTGTGTAGACTGCATTAAGGGCAAGCAGACTAACAAGTCAAAGAAATGTGCCAATAAGAGTTCGACCATATTGGAAATCATTCATTCTGATATCTGTTGTCCAAATATGGATGTACAAGGTCATAAATACTTCATCACTTTCATAGATGATTACTCATGGTTCATGTATCTCTACGTACTTCATCATAAAAGTGAAGCGTTAAAAGCCTTTAAGGTTTTCAAGGCTGAAGTAGAGAAACAATGCAGTAAGCAAATAAAGATTGTGAGAACCGATAGTGGTGGTGAGTATTATGGTAGATACATTGAGGATGGACAAGCACCTGGTTCATTTACAAATTTTCTTCAAGACAACGGTATAGTTGCACAATACACCATGTTAGGCTCTCTTGATCAGAACGATGTTGCAGAAAGAAGAAACCGAACTTTAATGGATATGGTGTGAAGTATGCTTAGTAGCTCTAAGCTTCCTAAGTCTTTATGGGTTGAAGCTCTCAAGATGATTTTGTATATATTAAACCGGGTTCCAACCAAGGCTGTCCCAAAAACACCTTTTAAGTTATTCAAAGGTTAGAAATCGAGTTGGCAGCGTATACGAGTATGGGGATGCCCGTCTGAAGTGAGAATTTATAACCCACAAGAAAAGAAACTGGACCCAAAGACCATTAGTGGGTATTTCATTGGATATGTTGAAAAGTCCAAATGTTACATATTCTATTGTGCATCTAACAACACTAGAATTGTGGAATCAAAAAATGCAAAATTTCTTGAGAATGACTCAATTAGTAGGAGTGATCTGTCTCGAGATTCAATACCCGTAGATCAACCATCCACTTCAAGTGAGAGATTGGTTATCATATATAACACCCCTCAAGCTCAACCGAGTGTTGAACAACCAATCAATGAAGTTTCACAACCTGCTGAAAACATTCCAGTAGATCAAGTTGTTCAAGAAAATTCAGAACAACAAGTTGAACAACACAATCCACAAGAAAATGTTGGTTCAACATTAAGGAGATGTGCTAGAGAAAGAAAATCAATAATTTCTAGTGATTATTTTGATTATTTACAAGAATCTGACTATAACGTTGGAGCTGAAAATGATCATGAGCCATTTTCACAAGTTATGAGCTGCAATGAATCAACATTATGGTATGATGCTATGAATGATGAGATGAATTCTATGAAGAGCGACAAAGTTTGGGATCTTGTACCTTTGCCTAATGGTGTAAAAGCCATTGGATGTAAATGGGTCTTTAAAACAAAAAGTGACTCAAAAGGCAACATAGAAAGATATAAAGCAAGACTCGTTGCTAAAAGATTCACTCAACGAGAAGGAATCGATTACACTGAGACTTTTAGTTCAGTATCTAAGAAAGATTTCTTACGTGTTGTGTTAGCATTAGTAGCTCAATTTGACCTTGAGTTACAACAAATGGATGTGAAAACTGTCTTTCTTAATGGTGACCTAGAGGAAGAGGTATACATGAAACAACCTGGAGGATTTTCCTCTAGTGATGGTGAAAATTTGGTTTGTAAGTTAAAGAAAACTATATATGGATTGAAAAAAGACTCTCGTCAGTGGTATTTGAAATTCCATGAAGTTGTCTCTTCATTTGGTTTTGTTGAGAATATCATGGATCAATGTATATACTTGAAGGTCAGTGAGAGAAAAATTTGTTTCCTTATTCTATATGTAGATGAAATTTTACTTGCAACAAATGATAGGGGTATACTACATGAGGTGAAACAATTCCTTTATAAGAATTTTGATATGAAAGAATGGGTGATGCATCTTATGTCATTGGCATTAAGATTCACCGTGATAGACATAAAGGTGTCTTAGGTCTATCTCAAGAAACCTATATCAATAAAGTTTTAGAAAGATTTTGGATGAAAGATTGTTCACCTAGTGTTGCTCCTATCGTGAAGGGTGATAAGTTTAATATGAACCAATGCCCGAATAATGAATTTGGGAGGGAGCAAATGAAAAAAATTCCATATGCTTATGCTGTTAGAAGCCTGATGTATGCTCAAGTTTGTACAAGACTTGACATTGCATTTGTCGTTGGGATGTTGGGAAGATAACAGAGTAATCTGGGTATGGACCACTAGAAAGCTGCAAAGAAGGTTTTGAGATATCTCAAAGGGAAAAAGGAATACATGCTTACGTACAAACGATTTGCCCATTTGGAGGTGATTGGCTACTCTGATTCAGATTTTGTTGGCTGTGTTGATTCACGAAAATCAACATCAGGTTACATATTTATGTTTGTCAGTGGAGCTATATCTTGGAGGAGCGTCAAGTAGACATTAACTGCCACTTCTACTATAGAGGCTAAGTTCATTTTGTGTTTTGAGGCTACCTCACATGGAGTATGGTTAAAGAGTTTCATTTTTGGGCTTAGATTTGTGGATTCTACTTCTAGGCCATTAAGGATATATTGTGACAATTTAGCTACTGTCTTTATGGCTAAGAACAACAAAAGTGGAAGTCGAAGTAAACACATCGACACCTAGCCATAAGAGAACGTGTTAAAGAAAAGAAAACGGTCATTGAGCACATTAACATTGAGCAGATGTTAGATGATGCTTTGACTAAGGGCATGCCACCACATAAATTTAAGGATCATGTTGTCACTATGGGACTTGTTCATCTTTGTAAATTTTCGTTGTAAGAACGATTATGTTGAAACTCTAATAAAGTTTAATATTTCCTATATTTTTTGTGTACACATTAAGTTAATTCTTTCGAGAAATATCACTAAATTTTGGATTTAGAATAAACATTGAGTTTATTCATTAAGTATATGGGCTAAAGCGTTGAAACTTGATGTATTGTGATACATGGAAGATACTACTCAATTCTAAGAGGAAATGTCGCCATGATTCATGCATTATGTTTCAATTTTAAGTACTCATTGACAATACGAACCAAGTGGGAGAATGTTGGATAAACCACTTTCTCAAGTTTGGTTCGTGGCTGCTTGTTGCGCATGGATCATGCAACGTGGGATTGAGCAGTTGTTAACTGCTGTAAACATGCTTCTAGCATGTTGTTCGTTGGTTGGTTTTGCCGCTCCAAATATGAGAGTTAAGGGGCATTATTGGATAATTAATGTTGGTTTTGATGGGGAACCATCACTATAAATACCCCATTAGCCTAAGGTCCCTAATCATCAAACACAAAGAATCACATATTCCATCTAAGTGAGTTTTTGAGTGCTTAGAAGATCTTTGGCATTTTAGTATTCGTGCAATCGAATTCGCTATATTCGACGGTGATTCAAGGCATTGCTACGGTGGTTTCAAGTGTTCGACGGTGGTTCGACGTGCTCGACGGTGGTGCAACCACATCTCAATTGGCATACAGTTTTGACAATAGCTGGAGGTATTTATGAATTTCGATCTTTCCGTTGCGTTTTTGCTCGTTTTATGTTTACAGAGGTGTTTCTTCTCGCTATTCAAATCTCCAAAATAACCATCCGATTGGCGTGAATGCTCGCCGACCGAAAGGTAAGCCTTATTTTTCTCACACTTTTGCTTTCCGTTCTTCTCTCTGTCTTTGCTCACTGTTTTTTGATTTGGTTGTAGGTTTTGGGTGGTGAAGCTATGGGTATTTGGTTTCGGGTTTAAATGGTGTAGCAATTGGTTCTTACACAGATCTTGAAGTATCCTTTTTTATTTTGGATGAGTTTTGGTGTTTTTTAGATTGTGCTTATTTTGATGTACTGTGTATGTATTCTTTTTAGCAAGATCAATAATTATATTTGTTTTTGTTTGCTGGGCAGGTCGGGGTATTTTAAAGACAAGTCAAGATAGTAAGTTGAGTGAGTATTTTGTTCTCTTTTTTGGATCAGTAATTACATTTTAATTTATATCTTGTTTGATGTGTTGCATGTGAAGTTTACATTTTGAGTTCTCATGCATTTGCTTTGTGATTTAGACTGTTTTGGTTGAATTAATAGATTAAATATTTGTCTGATTTTCAAATAGGGTAGTGATAGTTTATAAAGTATGAAATATGAACTACATTGTTGAACTCTAAGGTGTCTTGCAGTTGTAGTTTATAGCTTGGCTGGCATGATACAAATTTGGTTATCTGTCATATTAAGTGTTTAATGATATTGTCCTGTTGTGTTTGTAGCTTGCACTATCAACTTGGACTTGTGATCAATGGATCGCTTACAAAGATGCTTTCTTGTGCAGGATCCTAAGTTGCTAGCAGCTTTGCAAGAAAGCCGAAAAGGCAAGTTCTATATGCTGGTGTTTTTCTTCCTAAAGATGAATCAGAGACAGAGTCTAGCTCTAGCTTTGAAACATAGAAAAATGTATATGATATTAAGGGGAAGGTCCTTTACTTGATTAGTTTTAAATGCAACAAGTCCATGAAGTTGGTATTATTATAGATGTCCCTTGATGCATATATCTATTATGTGATCTTTTCAGATTTCAAGTATCAAAGGAGACCAGGTTATCCTTATTGGTCACATACGGCTTCGAATTAAAGAAATGGTGTGTGGGAAAGATCCTGAGGGCTGAGATACATCTTTTTAGCCTTTCAAAACTGTGTTTGCTTAAAATTATCTGTTATGCATAAGTGGACTCTTTGTTAAATCTAGTTATTAATTACTGGAGGATGTTCCAGTTAATTTAATTTGTTATGCAAAAACGTTGCAAGCCTGGTTTGTGCTTATTGATGCGAATATATAGCTATTTAACGTTATGTAAGTTGATGATGTAAGGTTTATGTTCTTGGTTTGTTTTATTTAATTTTTATTGGTTCAGTTAACATTTCTGAAAATATAAACGAATACGTTCGCGGACGCTTAACGAACCGAGCCCGGACACATCAAAAAATAATTGAACCGAGTTCGATCATGACATTAGAATTTTAAACAAACACGAACCGAATTCACACCGTTAAAAATAAATAAACGAACACAGCATAACCTTGTTCGTTTAAGCTCGGTTCGTTTACACCCCTACTTTCGACATTACCTGTAACCCAACAATGGGATAAGCTAAATGGGAAATCATTGAGAAGAATGATGATTCATCAAAGAAGAACGGCAACACGTTGAAAGGCAAAAAATAACATCAGATACATTTGCCTTGCAGGTTGCATATATATTTATTCCCAGGCCAAAAAACCAAAGAAATTCACCCCAAGCTCAGCAGGAATAAAAGAAAACTGCATTATTATCCAAGATTGAACTTTGCAATATAAATGATTAAAACTAAAATTGAAATTCCAATCATGAAAACATATGATGTTCCAGGAATAATTACTTTCATCAGAAAACACAAATTTAATCTAAACAACAATTCTAGTGGCATAAATACAAAATGCTGTTTGCATTGCAGCATTCAACTAGACAGCATGAATCAAGTCATCTGCTCTCCAAATACCATCTGACGGAAGTTCAATCCAAGTCAAGCCGCACTTTGCTGCCTGAAAACACTTACGGTAGAGTCTCGACTGCCTTGGAGATGTGCTGCCATAAAATCTAACTTCGGGATACATGAAACAACCAGAAGCAGCGAATATGGTATTTGCTAATACACTTGTTTCCCCCACTGCTGGAGCAAAGAAAGAAGTGTGACCGATAAACAACACCCGGTTATTCAAATCATTTTCATAAACCCAATCCATCTTTGTAAAATCAAGCTTAAGGAGTTCCAAAGATGAGCTATTACTCAACAATTGCAGATCTGCACCAGACACAATGAGTTTAGCAAAGCTCAAACTACGTTCTGAGAGTCGACAATGATTAACCAGAATAGTCCACCCTTTAAGTTCAACATTGAAGGCACCCAATTGACCTCCTTTAAAAACACAATAGAAAACTCCGTTGGTGTAGGCAGCATCAACAGCACGATTATACCGATGAAAACCATCAAACTCAAAAGTCTTCCATGAACAATCACCGGCAGAACATAACTTAATATAATTTTTTCCATTTTCACTCCACAAAAGAAAGATGGTACATTTTGGAGATGTTGCATTCAAGGCAAGCGCCGCCACATGAAAATTGAGAGGTTCTCGGAAGCTTAATTACCTCAGTTGTAAACGTAGAGTACAAAAAGAGGGACTCTTGTTTTTCTTCAATAAAGTAGCGCCCTTTGAAAAGAACCCACCCATATAACGAAGCACGAGGTAATGCATTAAGGAAAAGTTGATACTCTATTCCTCTGCTCCTTTCTTCGACAAGGTACTATCGGGAAAGAGGGTCAAGCAGCCGGCACTCACCTTTTATTAGAGACAAAGAGGCAAAACGCCAACGAAAATCCATTGCCCAGGGGAGTTCATCAATGGCAGGAATATGAGTGCTTGGGATTGACCAAGCCTTGCAAACTGCTCGTATCTGGATTCGGTCTACCCAACGCAAACGTCCAATTATACGTTCAAGGATGTTGAGGGGGAGATCCGACCATGTCTCTTTGAAATCCGTCTTTCCTTAGAATTTCTCGTGCCAGTAGTAGTTACCTCTCCTGTTGAGATAATTTCTGAAGAAATAAGCAAGACTATTAGGAAGATGAGGCTAATCAATGAAATCCGTCTTTGTGTTGGGAGCTTTGGATTAGAGGTATGAATGGTAGACCGGCATCGAAGCAAACCGCCGATTAAGGCTCATTGAGTATTGAAAGTGCCCTACCCATGAAACAACTATAAACTAAAAACAAAGACAAGGAAGAAGCTTTGCGGCGGAGGAGACAGAAATTTTGTGGGGAAACAAAATCAAAAGGGGTTATTTTAGGGTTTTTTTGGCCCAATAGGGCAAAGAATTTTATTAATTAGCCCAATACAACATGTAGAAGTTTATTTTGAGATTTACGACATTTGTTACAGTGTTTAAAAAAATTTGTCACGTCGACGTAATGAGTTTGAATAAAAATATATATTTTTTATAAAAATTTGTCACGTCGAGGTGATAAATTTTAATATTTTATTAACTTTATCACATCAGAGTAAAAAGTTTAAATAAAAAAATATTTTTCATTGGAACTCGTCACCTAAATAAATTGCTTAGTGTCCTATAAGCCTAAAGAATTAACCAGGCTACGGTATTGGGCTAAAATTGTATCATTTTAGCTAAATACATATTTTACTCCGTATTATATTAAATCTAGGCATGTAAACGAATTAAATATTTAGTGAACTATTCGTAAATCGTTCGATAAAAATTTATTTATCTTTATTTATTTATTAAACGAATGAATATGAACAAAATTTTATATTCATTTAATTAGATAAATAAACACGGTCAAAGGATTAGTTCGTGAACGTTTAGTAATCCGTTCGTTTATTTATATTCAGCCCAAACTCCAAACTCGTTTGAGATATTAAAACTTAAATAATTTTAACATCAGAAAATTTATTTTCTTGCTTGTTTTGGTGCTATACGGAAACTCCATGTGCGAGGCAAAATGCCAGAAATCGGAAGAGCTACCGTTGCATGAAATTTACGTAAAAAACTGCATGTACCATGAAGCACCCATTAGATGCTTTCGCTATGATCTAACTGACAATTACCTTGGAAACAAGTTGCTGCAACCTGGTGACGAAGCCAGTTTCACATTCAGATATAGTTTAACGCCCGAAACCATATACTACTGCACGACGACTAACGGGTCATTTGTAGCATACAGAGAGAGCTACGATTGTGCCCAGAACAAGGTTAATCTTTGTGAATGGGGAATCCGTAAAAATTATGCTAAGCTTTATTCATTGAATCTTGAGAGATGGGTTCCCTTCAATTACGAACCAGTTAAAAGCCCAAATTGTTATAAGGAAGTTTGCCTAAGGTTTCCACGAGGGTATCCTTCCCATAAAGCTCCATGTGAGAAAGAAAGCTCCAAGTCTAGCCCTTGAGTAATCTTAGTTGCAAATGAAATAAAGGCTTCATCGATTCTTTGCTTATCTATTTTATTATTGTTCAGTCAGCGCTAATATCTCGTTTCTCGTTTTGTAACAGTATATTTTCTAACATTATTTAATGGGTAACGACCAATAGCGTCAGTTACAGGCTGTTATTCTCAAAGTTCAACAAAACATAAAAAAAAAATTAAAAAGAGAAGAGGACCTTTGGGTTTTTCAATTCCCAAAGCTCCGACGGTCTATTAGGAAATCCTAACGGTGGAAGGAAAGATAGATAGGAGGGGAAGTACATACTTCGATCTTGTCCGGATCTAAAGGTGGAAAAGCAAAATCGATGAAAGAGAAGTCGAGGAGTTTAATACTTAATAATGTGAAGCGGTGATACACGTCATCATCTAATTAGTTATAATAAAATATATATATAAAAGTTGAGATCTAGGGACACCCAAAGTGACCCCCCACGCCCAATCACTATGGTCCTGTTTAACAATTAGCGGATAGCGGATTATATTAGCTAATAGCTGATAGCGGATTGCATTAGCTAATAGCTGATAGCGGATTGCATTAGCTGATTTGACTAGCGGATTGTATAAAAATGTTTGGTAAAATTATCTGATAGCTAATAGATGTTTGGTTATTTAAACAAATAAAATGACATATAAGGACATGATTATAAGTGATGCTTGTTTGAATAATTTATTAGTTATCAATATATTGTATCTATTACCGTTTAAAAAATTTATTTTATATCTATCAATATTAATTAGATTATGAAAAATAATTTTTTAATATAGCAATACTAAGAATATTTGAAGATCCATATATTAATTTATTATTTATATAATTATTTTTAATATAATTTAATTAATTATTGAATTTAAATAAAATTATATATGTGTGAGAATAAAAAAACAAAAAGTATTACTTTACAAATATCACAATATAAATACATTAGGGTAAAAAAATAAAATAAAAATGTTAAATTTAATTTATTTGGAGATTTTTTATTAATGTTAAGGGTAAAATGGTCTTTATAAGTATTATGTCAAACCGCTAATTTCAAAAAGCTCCTATTAGCAGTTTTTTCAAAATTAAAAGTTTCACCCCAATATGCTATTTAAATCCGCTATTTACCAAACATTCAAATTAGCGGACTTAACCAATCAAACCTCTAATATTAGCTCAAATCTCTGATTTTGACTCAAATAACTATTTACCAAACATGCTAATATCAAAGTGATGTTTTGATTATATTATTGATAATAAATTATTTTAAAGTTAAACTGATGTTGACGTTAGTTACATTTATTTAATTTGTATTATAAAACTTACAACATTAATTTATATTACAATTTTAATTAATATATAAATTGAATTAATGTTACAAATATTTTTTTATAAAATATATTATTTGGTGTTATGATTTAAGTTATAAACATTATTTAATATATAACACTGATAAAAAAATCTATTATTATATCAATTAGTGTTGTAATTAAAATATATTATTAATTAATATTACAATTATGTTATAATTAATATATGAATGTTACAACATTAATTACAATATATTTATAACATAAATGTTAACATTAATTAATATTATGAATACTTAAATATATTAATAATTATCTATACAATTAATTAAAATAAATGTAATTAACTTCTACGTCCATTTAACTTTAAAAATGTTTATTATCAATAATGTAAGTGTAACCAAAACACTACTTTACTGCAGTGGTAGGGTTGTGTGTGGGATATTTGCTCTACGTATCTCTGATTTGAATCCTAGGCCAGACAACACTTATTTCATTTTGTGACCAATTACATGATGTGACGTATTATTATTTTATTAGAGATAGTATGCCGAATCAAATGTTGTTTGTTGAGACTGAAATAAACATTTATTATAACTGTGCTAATTAAAGTAATTTCTAAGATATTAACCCTGCTTTACTTATAAAGCAATGCAAACATTGCTTCGTTTTCTTTTAATAACATGTCTAAAATATGCAGAACCTTCCCTATGATAGAAGGATATTACATATTTTAAATCTACGTCCTTTTGTATGTTATAACAATAAATATATCAATCGAATTTGTATAGATTAATTATTGAAACAAAAGGTAATATATATGGAGGTCGGCATGTCGTAATCGCAATGCAATGCAATGCTCATTAATTAAAAGACATGTTAGGCATTTGCGTTTTCTTTCATTTTTGATGATTGTAATATATAAAGAGAAAGACAAGCAGGGGAGAAAATGAGTCTGAAAGCGAAGAGGCTGATGGAAATTGCAAGACAAGATGGGTTTGTCGGCCATCTATAGTCAAAAATCTCCTTTTCCGCTCAATCGATAAAATCGAAAAACATTTTAATTTTTTTTTTTTGTAAGAATTCTTATTTTACTTATTTTTAAATTATCAAAGACGTAAAAGATATTTACATCAATTTGTTAATTTATTTTTTATATATTTTGTTTGTTAAAATTTAATTCGAAAAAAATTAAATTATTTATTCAAAATAAACTAATAGTAAAATTACTGCAATTAATAACTTCAAGGGTAAAATTATTTCGTCAGCATTTAACGATTAAAATCGATCAAAAAGCTATATTGCTGCAATTTGTTGACTTTAAGAGTAAAATTGTGGGAACAAAAATATAGGGGCAATATTGCTGATTTCGGATTACTGCAATGACAAGTTTGACCCTTTAGCCTTTTATCTAATATATACTATTTAAAGCCCGGCAAAATATGGAGTAGAATTAGGATGATCATAGGTCGGGTTTTTGGCCGATCTGTACCCAGCTCAAAAATTTAACACCCTCATTCAAACCCGATTCAACCCAACATTTTATGATGTTCCACCTGACACGAATCCGAATATGAATTATGGAGTAAATATCGAACCTGACATAAATAAAAATGACCAATTTTCATGATTATTCGATAAAATAAGGAGCTCATTGAAAAAATACAAATAGAGAGGGAGCATTACAATAAATATTATATTTTTATTATACAAAATATGGAGATAGTTAATATATATATATATATATATATATATATATATATATATATATATATAAAGAGAGGGACATTGTAGCAATTATACTTATATACTTAGAATAAAATTAAACTATTATTTTGAGTCGGGTCGAGTAAGATATTTTTCACCTTAAAATTCAAACTCGACCCGACCTTATCCTAAAAAATCAAACTCGAACCCAAAATTTTCGTTAGTAAATCCGACCTTATAAATCGGGTCGGAACCTGTCGGATATGGGCCGAAAGGGCCAAGGTAGAATAGATATAAGAAAAACATATTCAAGAATTGAATCGTTATTTTTTAAAATAATTTTAACCTTAATTTACTAAAAAAATACCAAATCTTCTCATGAATGGTTTTTTTAATATATATAAAAGAGAGGAAAATTCCACTTGGGCTTACCATCTTGGAATATATTTGGATGAATTACACAGATAATTACCGAATTATGTTTCTAAATCATGGTTTAGGCCACTGATCTAACCATGACGATGATGTTGGAAACTTCTTTCCCACTTAAGTTTTGTACCTTTTGAATGTAAAAGAGAAAACAGATTTTTAACAGAATAAGAAGAGGTTATTTGAGATCAAAAAATCTAATATCATCAGAACTAATACGATATTTTTTTTATTAATATACCCCTATTATGTAATTAAGTTTTATATGAGTGTTTAAACGGTCAATTAAATCAAATTAACTGATCAAATTCATTTAATTTGGTTAAACATTTGTCCATCGAACATTTTTCGATTATATAATAATTAAATAATTTTTTAAAGTTCAGTTATTAATTAACCGAATGACCCGAATGTAATATAAACTAAATATATTAAATCCATATCTATTAAAATTGTGAATCTCACTTCTAATCCAAATGTACAAAATCTCCTAACATCTAACAAAATTAAAGAAGCAAACCTAAAAAAAAAAACTTTCAGTCTTGCTTTCCTTTTCTTAAAAAATTCTAATGTTTTTTTTTATCTATGTTTAGATATTGTCAAAATTAAATGCAAATTATTTTTATGAATTAAAAAAATATTTTCAACAATTTTAATTAGAAAAACTCATGATAAATTTTGGTTAGTTTAAAAACTGACTGAATTAATAGAAGTTTTGATTCGGTTATTTTTTTAAAAAATTTCAGTTTGTTTAATGATTAAAGATTTAATTTTTCGGCTAATTCACTTCAGTCACCAATCAAATTAACTGTTTAAACACCCCTACTGACAATGTTATTAAATCAAACTCTATTAATATTTATATTGAGAATTAACCCCAAAAAATAAATATAGCTACCTTAAATTTTCAAAATTCGAAGCGTAAAAGAGTACCCATTTAATTATAGATAAAATATTCCATGCACTTGCACTAAATTCTTTTCAAAAGTGGGTCCAAGGGTTTAATTTATGGGTTTAAGTTATAAAATTTAAAATCTAAAATTAAAAATTAAAAATTATATTTAGGGGTTAGGTTTAAAATTTTATTTTTTAGAGTGAGATTTTAGAATTTTAATTTTTAAAGAAATCTTAGCCATGCTTGTGGAAAATAAAATTTCACTACTAACGCGTGAAATAATAACCCTTAATAATATATATATTTAAAATGCAATTTTATTTAATACTTTTTCATTGACTCAAATATAAACTAATAACATCTTTTTTTCTCCATTTGAACAACAAAAGTGTTTCCAGATCTTGTTGATGAACCCTTGTATCCAGGCCCTCAATCTTCGAGATCTCGGAGGCGAACTTTATCTAAGTTCCGAGTTCCGACACAGATCAATAGATCCCGGAAACAATAGGAGATGGACAAAATATAACGAGATTTACCAGTTAGCAGAGATATGATACAGATTGTTGGGGAGCGAGGAGCCAAATCACAGATATACAGATTCTTGGAGGGCTCGAATCATATAAGAAGCTGCAGAGTTCTCTGCTTCTTTCACTCTGGACTTTTCGTCCCCGCTAATATATAAAATGCCCTCTTCGGTCGGAATTTTAACTGCAGATGTGAATTTCTTCTCATGAGGGGGACCTTCGTCTTTCTCAAGCCTGAAAATTGAAGCAATGAAGGGATAAAGGATTAGATATTATACGACAATGACAACAAAAGAGCAATACATTGAACGACTGAAAATGTTTTAACGAAGGCAAAACAAGAAATGAACATATGCATCAAACACTAGGTGAACTTGGAACCCTGAATTGAGTCAAAATTGCAGCATGATAATCACAACACAAGATATATTAACATAGGCAAAACATCAATGAACACATGTATAGAACTCTTGGAACTCAGATTTCTCCTTCAAAATTGCATCATCACAGTGACAATTCAAGATAACATAGGCAAAACATGGAATGAAACAATTTATTGAGATCGGTATCTAAACTTGGAACCCTAATTTGTACACCAAAATTGCATCATGACAATAATAACAGAAGATTTTTTAACATAGGCAAAACATCAAGTGAACATATGTATCAAAAACAGTATGTGAACTTGGAACCTGGATTTGTCCTTCAAAATTGCATCTTGACAATCTCAACACAAGGCATTTAACACAGGCAAAACACGGAACAAGCATGTACATATATAAAGGTGTCTGAAATTGCAACCTGGCATTGTCCTTCAAATTTCCATCAAGACAATGAAAATACAGGACTGTCCTCTAAGTAATAGAATGTAAAATATATTCATGTCGTGATTAGGATATGAAACAGATTCTCATAATGGTCATTAATGGTCAAAGAAGACTTGAACATGGAACGCTGATTTCTATCTTGCTTTTAAAACCCAAGGATCAAGGCAGTACCGGAAATGGTTAGTTGAACATAAAACTTTACCACATGCACTTATCTATCTAAAATTTAGAACTTTATAGTGATGGAAAAGTGCAAATTGTAAATTAAGGCATATAAGGGGTGCCTAAGTGGCAATATGCTAGAGATAGTGCATCTTTATCCTAAAAACCACATCTCATATTGAAGAAAGTATAAAAACTTACACATAGATAGGCTTGGGCCATTTTTTCTTGCCGCAAAGCTCAAGCAACTTCTGCTTTGCTCCTTTGATATGAAAAGGCTCATCATCAACCCCATCAATTCCGAATGAATTGACATCAACAGCCATGGATTTCGATAACTCGCCTAAAGCTCCCCTTACTGCATTAAGCTTCGCAATATCTTTTTGATCCGAGGAATCTGATGCAATGAGCTCCCCATTGACATATACACTAGCAATGGTTTTTTCACCACTCTTATAATGTCTAATCTTGATTTGCTTCCCTTGCTTTTGACACATCTCAAACAATAAAGTCACAGGTTGAGGCTGTTGCTGCAAATCTTCAAGGGTAACTATCGGCTCCAATAGACCACTAAAGATCTGCAATATATACCACCACAATTCCTTTAACACACACCTCAAAGACCCTAGCATCGGAAACTGATAATCCGAAAATGGTAAATTACATCAGAACATACCATCCAAAGTTTTCCTAAATCAAACTTGATGTCAACAAAAACAGCAGCTGCCACGGATTCCACAATATCAGCTAAAACCTTGGGCGCTTTCATTGATCCACCATGAGCTACTGCATCATCTTCTTGACTAACAAGCTCAGCAAATTCCATAACCTTAATGAAATGTAATAAGTTCATTATAAAATAAATGATAAGCATTAACCACATCCAAATAATTTCTAATTACTAGCTTGATTCAACTTCAAAACCGTCTATTTAATACTTAAAAATTGCAGGAAAAAAAAGACCATGACAAATTACCTTTTGTTCGAGACCAGCGACATTATGTCGGACAAACCGAAAAAGACGGTGTTTTACAGCGACACGGGCTAGTTTTTCCGTGCTTATATTAGCTGACCGAATCAACGAAAGCTGCCCAGGGTCTAGCTTGGGGTAAGCCAGAAAAACGTAGTTGGTAAAAGCAAGGCCCAGAACGGCGTCCCCGACAAATTCTAGACGCTCATAGGAAGAGGAATCCGAAAAAGAAGAGTGCGTCAAAGCATCTTCTAAAAGTCGTTTCGTTTCGAAACTGTAGCCGAGGATCCTCTCGACGGCGGCTACAGAAGCTTCCATTGAAGGGGACGAAGCCGAACTGTGGCAGTACGAGATTGGTGGAGCGGGGAAGACTTTGGAAGCGGCGGAGGAGGGAGAAGAAGAGGTGACGTTGTTGAAGTAAATTGGCGGGGAGTAGAAGTCGACGAAGGTTTCAGTTTTAGGAGTTATGAAGCAGTTGAAGAGGGCTGCCGAAGAACGGTCGTCTTTGACGGTACTGCTCGTCGGGGCGAAGAATTGCTTCATAGGAGAAAAACGGTGTTCGGAAGTTTCGTGTTTTTGCTTCCTTTGTGTTGGTTTTTTTTTTCTTTGTTGCTGACTTCTGTAATTGAAAAATCATGATGTTTTAGGGTTTTTCAAAGTTAAGTGTTGCGTAGGTTTACACTGCGGCATAATTGGCACTAGTACGATATTAATCGAAAATATTATAAATTATAAATTATAAAATATAAAATTTAAAATATTTATATAATATTTTTGGGTTAGGTCTAGTATAATATTGATATTTATAAAAATTTAAAATATTATCAAAAACAATAAAAACACCGATATTCGATGTTAGATTTTAATACTTACTCCCAACTAAAAATGTTATCAAGCAATATAATATTTTCAATTTTATATTCCGTATCATTTTTAGCTGATGCCGCATAATAACTACACCACACTTTGTCTTACGATAAATATGCTCAAATTAAATAAAAATTAGTGTTTACTAAAACATATTTCTGATAATGATATAAGAAAAAATAATTTTCAAATGTTTAAATGATATTGTATAAATTATTTTTTGTTTTTTGATAAATTATTTGTAAAAATATAAATAACATAAGTTAATTGTGTTATAAATACAAGAAATTACATTTTATGTTACTCAAAGTTTTTATATAATAAATACAGATGAAGAATTATATTTTTATATAAAATTTCATAAATAAACAATGGTCTGAATTATTAAGTAAAGAAATGCAATAATTTATATTACATTATCAAAAAGTTAAAAGTTGAATACAATAATTATATGGTATCCTTCGAAGTTCCATTACACTTCCCTCTCGGTTTTCAAGTAAAAAAGAACATATGTTTATGCTTTGAAGTGAATAAATATTTTTTTGAATATTAAACATTTAATATATTTTTAATAAAATAATATTAATTTTTTGTGTTTATACTTTAAAATGAAAAGCTAAAAAAATTAATGTTCAAATTCAAACGGTAATATATTTTCAGAAAATGCAAGTCATTTTACACTGACTTGAAAAATGGAAAAAACATTTATGTAAAATAAATTACATAAAACAAACAAACAATTAAATTTAAACATTTCATTTTAGTCGTACTTTCTTCTCTTGACTTGTGTTCCAGAGTTGATTTCTTTATCTTTTATATGATAAATTAATTTATAGAATTATATATAAGTATAAAATTCGAATCCTAATAAAATAATTTCTTTCATCAATAAAAATTAAATTTATTAAAAAATTAAACAGTATAAAAAAACAAACAATGGCCCACAAAAACGAATTTTAGGGTCTAGTCCATCTTTCGAAAAATCTGATAAACCTATATAAAAAGGAACAAAAAAAATCAAGTTATTAACAACACTTTGTCATGTCTTCTAGAACCCAAGCCCACGAAAGAGTTGTTCTTCCTCCTCACAAAACAGCTATAATTAATTTTTTAAAGTTAGAGAAATAGAAGGGGGTTATGTGTTCATGGAATTATGATTGAACTATGAGAGATAAATTAATTAATTCTAAAATAAATATAGTATTAAAAAGTAATTAATTATAAAAATTAATAGAATTGAATTTAGTTTTACTAGTTTTTGTTGTATGACCAGATAAACAAACAAAACATTTAAACAAACAAGAACATAAGAAATTAACGAGGATCAGCAGTGTGTTTACGTCATCAAGAGCAAAGAGTGGTTGTTTTTCTTTTGATTATGTTGTTAATAAAATTAGGTTACAAATAATATATATAAGAATAGTAACTCTGGTACAATTATCAAAATATCTCATACCGTACTTCCGCTCTAGCATTTGTTCCTCATTTAGTATATGAGTCATACTTAACAGTTTTAAATTTTAAAAATCTTAAAATTAATTAAAATAAAAAATAAGGGGTCAAAGCTTGATTATGTTAGTTTTAACTGATAGAGAGAGTACTATAATAAACCATACATTTTTAAGAAAGACAAATAATTATAACGATTTTAAGAATGATTAATGACACAATTAAACCGTCAAATTTTGGGGCAACTATCCTGCCAGTCTACCACACACTATGTAGGTCCATCCATGTTATGTTATTTTTTAGGGTTAACCGTAAATAGGTGACCAAACTATTTTTCAGGCCAAATATGTGTCTAAAGTTCATTCCGCAACTCATTTAAGGTTCTCTGCTAATTACCACTGTTAAAGGACACGTGTCATCTCCTGAAAATTCTAAAATTATATTAAAAATAAATAAAATTATTTAATTTTCAGAAATTCTCTAAGTTTTTTAGATTTCGCAAAACAGCCCCCGAATTCTAAAATCCCTAACTCCGCAAAATATAAATCTCAATCTGGGCTGATTCTGCCGCCGATTGCCATGCCGCCACACGCCACATCGGTCGCCGAACCATCACTACCATTTCCCCTACCACTCTGTCGCCAAAAATTGACCGACGTTGTGCGAATCGCCGAAATTGTCGAATAATTATTTCGAACGATTCGCGACGAATGGCGGCAGGAGGGGCGACGAACGACATATGGGTTGTTCGGCGAGAGGAGGTGCTTCATTCCGTCACCGGCAACGCGGCCAACGCCTACGGGAGTAGTCAAATTTAGGGGTTCAAGAATTTGGGGATTATTTTGAAAATATTTAAAATTTTCAGCATGTATAATTATTTTTATTTTATTAATTTTATTTATTTTTAATATAATTTTTGAATTTTCAGCAGGTGACACGTGCCTTTTAACGGTGATAATTAATGAAAAACTTTAAATGAATCACGAAATGAAACGTTAGGCACTTATTTAGCCCGAAAAATAGTTTGAACACCTAACCGAAAAAATGACATAGTTTGAGCACCTATTTACCTATTAAGCCTATTTTTTATGCTGAACATACTAAAATCCTTTAACGTATACATTTTTATTTTTCACATATTTCAGTACATATACAAACGTATAACCAAACACATACTTGAAGTTGAATATAATCGAACATATAACCGTATCATCGCGGAATCTCAAAAACATTAACTTTCTATACACAACAATAATTAAAAAAAAAATAGCATACTGACAAGTGTTAGATGCATTAGTAAGGCACATTGTATTCCCAAAGAGAAAATACGAGTTTAAACCTTAGAGATGACATTGTTAGAATAAACAGCCTCTCACCTATTTGCCTATCAAGCCTATTTTTTTATCCTGAACATACTAAAATCCTTTAACGTATACATTTTTATTTTTCATATTTTTCACATATTTCAGTACATATACAAACGTATAACCAAACACATACTTGAAGTTGAATATAATCGAACATATAACCGTATCATCGCGGAATCTCAAAAACATTAACTTTCTATACAAAGCAATAATTAAAAAAGAATAACAAACCGACAAGTGTTGAATGCATTAGTAAGGCACATTGCATTCTCAAGGAGAGAACACGAGTTTAAACCTTAGAGATGACATAGTTGGAAGAGGCAGCCTCACACCTTGAATATGGACAGCAAGACGGACATTATTTTCCTCGCAAAGGAATGACATTGAAATGAGTTCCATTTGCCAATGACTACAAATGCTATATGGTACACTTAAAGATCAAGATTATAAGTAGAAAATTACATTGATCTGGTATTTTTTGTTGAAAAGTTATACAAAAAATATAGATTGGAATTGGATATTCCACTTCAACAAACTCTGAAGACATTAATTTGGTTGCTTCTTTGAATAGTCCCTTGGTCCAAAAATGGTGGAGCCAATCCTCACATTTGTACTGCCCATTTCAATCTGCAAAATACCAGTGACTGACATTCATCAATGGTGCAATCTGCATATCGATGTGAAATCGAATACGGAGATGTATTAATCGACAACCAGAACAGATGATAGTAACTTCTTAGTTTTCTTTCTAAAGTGTTTTCCATCAATGTTGAGCCCCTGAAAGTTTCAGAAGATTAGTATCTGCCCCCATAAGCCCCTGCCTCGAACCAGTTTCAACCCTCCATGCAAGGATTTTCAGTGAATGCGTTCAATTTTTCAAACCAAAGAAAGTTTATTCAGTCCGATCTTAATGTATTCCTTACCGCTTGCTCGAAGTCACCGGACATGCCCATTGAAAGCTCACATTGATCTTCGTCCATTCCGAGAGCCTTACAAACCTCAGCTCTACAGTTTGATAGTGTCTGTTCATGACAAGATGTAAAATAATGCTGAAGAATGTTATCTGACCATGTAAAATACAAAAAGAGGGGACTGAAGAAAACCTAATTTGGGTTCAGAAGTACCGAAAACTAGCCACCAGCAACAGAAAATAAAGATATATGGACTACTTCATGCTAGGGAAAGAATCATTTCTCAATGAGTCCATTACCCTGAAATTCTCCGGTGTTGATGTGTAGTCCGGCATCCCTATCGTCATTAAGCCAGAAAACTCCAAATGTGGACAACGCAATTTAAGATGTTCAGCAAGCTGAATACAACCTGATGGATCTATCCCAGATTTTGCTGAAACAACATCGAAGGCAATTAATTGATCAGTATATCAGATTTTAGACAAGGTTTTAAATACAGAAAACATAAGCATAGCAACCAAAGAACATGATGGTCATTTGCTAGATATCTGAGTCTGACATGCATAATCGGATAATCTTAAGCGGTCGAGTAACCAAATTTCAGCTATATTAAATCTAGAAAGATGAACCAAAATGGTCAAATACACAATGTTAATGACATGCTTGTAAGGGTCAGATAAATCAAACTGAAGATTTGAATCTTAAAGCAAGAGGGCCTCACATGCTTCTCCGCTTGTATTTACTTGAACAAAAACCTTCAAAGGGTTTCTCCCGATGCTCAAAACTGCACGGTTGAGATGGTTTGCGATCTAAGAATTACAAATGCAAAGTAAGACATTGTTTTCTTTTTGTAAATGAAGGTGTTTTGATATGTTTCATAGGGAAACACGAGATGTTTGATTCTTCAAAACTCGGCCCAGACGAAAACCAAATACCTAACTTTCCTTTATGCACGCAAAAAAATTAAGAACAGAGGGAAAGTCTTCACCTTCTCATTATCAACACCCTCAAAAAAGGCCAGATTTGGTACCCCATCTGCATTTAGGGAAACAACAAACTTAAGGGAAAGAACTGCAAAAATAACTATAATCTTTATAACATTGAAGTACTCGTGTTTTAATACATATCCGGACATGAGTTTGAGGCTATGGCCACTCAAACACAAAAAAAAAAAACTAACAAAATTTGAATATATCTATGTCGGATACATATTTGCTAATAAGAGCTTCATCAAATTGCCTATAGGCATTGGTCAAGGATTACTAATCATTTTATTACAATCTATTGAATTCAATATATTAATTTTACTGGATCCAAGAAAAATAATGCATAAAAACACCTTTCCAATGTTAACATAAATGAAAATGACAATCTTAAGCTATTTTTGCAGCCAGAACCAAAGCAATCGAAGAATTATCAGTAAAAAAATTCACAATTTTATTTTATAATTTAAAGAACTAATTTTAAATTAATTCATCATTTTTTCTTTAAAAAAAATTCAAATCATGGATATATTTAATCTAATAAGAAAATTAATTTTTAAAAAAATTGGAAAATTTACCATACCGAGAAGCGTCTTAACCTTGTTACTCTGTAAATGTCCAATAAAATGCCACTCAATGTCCTCAGGAAGCTGCAAAAACAACAAAATTAATTAAAAAAAGAAAAAAATAGGAAGGGAATTAAAAAAAACAGATGAATTTATTTTTCCTATGAAACACCTGAGGGGCTTTTTGAACAAATTCTTGGACATAATTCTCGCCGAAACAGCGGTGACCGGCGTCGTACACTTGGCGGATGAGTGACTCGGGCTTAGTCTTCGAAACGGCCACGACACGGACCCGTTCGGGATGAGTCCCCGCCCGTTCTGCCGCATGTCGTACTCGGAGTAGAACAGACTGGAGGGCCGTCATGGCTACTCCCTTCACTGCTGGAGCCGCCATTTTTTTGTTCTACTTTTTAATTGTTGTTTCTTTATAGGCGCAGATTGAGAAAATAGATGTAAATATTTCCCCACTTTTCTATGGTTTTAATTTGGATAAGGAAAATTAGAAATGTGTATATTTTCCCTAATCTAAAATTTGTTGCAGTTATACAAGTAAGGGTAAATTATATAAATCACCATTAATCTTTACTTTGAAATTTATTTTAGTTATTAAAGTTTTAAAATCTTCAATTTATTCACTGAAATTTAGACATTAAACATTTTCGATCACTAAAATTTAAACATTCAACGTATTTGGTCACTCTAAAACCTTAAACGATTGTAGATGATAGTCGTGGTAAATTTTTTACTATTTTAATTTTGGAAAAAAATTGTTTACCAATAAATATACGTCATAAAAAAGGTAACGAATGAAACGGACAATCCCTTTCTCTCTTTTGTTTTTTGCCCTGTACACATAAAGACCAGAAGAAAAGGCTTTCATTCTTTAAATTCTTGGAATTTGGAAATAAAGAAACCGGAGTTTGCACCCTTGTCTTTAGTGACATTGTAAGTGTAAAGCAATGGGGTGCTTTGGTTTGGGAGCTTAATGGCAATGATGGCTCGAGTCCCCACTATTCGTGACAGGTCAGGGTTCACACCCCAGGCTAGCCATCCAATCTCAACCTGGTGCCAATGGGGAGGTTGATTTGGGTCTAGTTGCGGCTGGTTTTGTGGTAGTTCTAAGTCAATTGAGCTTTGAAGTTGATATTATTTCTTTTTTCTTAAGTTATGAGTTTAAAAAATAATTTTTTAATAAAAATTGCTCAAAAAATAATTAGTTAGTAAAATGTAATTACATAATTTAGTCAGACTATTAATCAAAGAAAAGTATGGTAGTCATTAGTGCTAATTATCTTGTAAATACTCCAATTCTTCCCTCCCTAAGGATTAAAAGTGTAATCGGAATGATCTAATTACATTCTGATTAGTGGGATTAATTAATGGTAATTTTTACTTACACATGTCACATTTGTATAATTAAAATGAAGAGTCAGAATAATTAGCACTAATGACTTCCATTACGGGGTTTATCAATTATTTGGAAGACTTACATTTTCTTATTACATGTAAGCCGAATGAATGTCAATGGATTTGTACGAAACAAATGGAAAATTCAACAATATTAAATTCAATGATCAACTATCCCAAAATTTAAAGATTTATATTCAATACATTCTTGTGAAAAAGCAAGCGTTTTAGTAATAAAGTTTAGAAATTTAATTTATGGTCTATAATTTAGGGATTTAGAATTTAAATGTCGTGGTTAGAATTTAAAGTTTAAATTGTAAGATAACATGATTAGGAATTTAAGTTTTAACATATAAACTCATGCTAGAAACAGAGCCACCCTTAACCAAGGGTATCACATGACACCAACAAAATATTGAAGAAATTTTTTATATAAATTTAATATAAAACAATGTTAAAAAATAAAATTAACATAATCTTAAATAAATATTAACAACCTTTTGCAATAAAATTGACAATCCTTAAAAAGAAATTTTGTTTTACTTGGATAATAAAAAACCGGTTATCCAAAATTTTGTTTTGCTAAACAATACATTTTTTTTATTAAAAATAAGGGTAAACTACATAAATAGTCTCCGACTATATTCTAATTATTTTTTGTATCCATTAAGTATCGGAAGTTACAAATTGATTTTTTGACTTAAAAAAAGTAACAAATTGATCAAACGACATTAAAATTTTAACAGTTGATGATGTGGCAATTAATATAAATTAATATAATTACATAATTAGTTCTCAAGTTCTATACTTATTTTAATTTGACCCTAATTCTAAAAAAATAACCCACATAATTTTAATATCCTATCAATTTAGTCCATCTTGTCTATTTCTCCTCTACTAAACAGTTTAGTAGTCGTGTCATGCTAATCCCAGGATCCGAAACATAAACCCCCAAACTGGCTTCTTGTTCCATGGACCAAGTTTAAACGATGCAGACATTGTGCACAAAGCTTCGCTGTTTAGCTCTTCAATCTACCCAATCACTTCCCTCTCTTTTCGCGTCTCGCCGCCTTCTCCATCACTCCTCTCCTCCAATCCATTTTAGTTCAACCAAATGGATCGTTAAACCCTTCCTCAATAACAATGCTGCATCACCTCTCTTCGCCGCCAGCTCCTTTCCTTATTCCCCATTGTTTGTCTATGTAAGCTTTCAATTCCTTTTGCATTTCATTTTTGGTGGAAACTTTTTCCTTAACTTAGACAAGAATTCAAAACTATGGGTTTCATTTTTCTGTAGTTGGTCCAAGTTCCGAAGTTCGGCATGTTTCGTCAAGGGAACGAGCAAAGAGAAGGAAGCCCATGACTCCACGTACTTCCAAACTCAAGAAGATTGAGATGAAATCTTATTCGTAAGTTTGTCGCCAATTTATTCATTTTCTCTCATGGGGAAAACTTTTTTTTAGATTTGTTTGGTTGATGGTTTACTTTGAATTTGAATAGCTCTTATAAGTCCAGATTTAGGACAATGAATAATGGGAGTATTTGTCGCTGGAGGGAAGGCAAAAACCATAATGCCCATGGGAAGGTAATAACATTTTTGTATTGTTCCAGTTCTAATGTTCTTATTTTGGGTTCAATCAGGGATGGACACAGTATTGTATGTTGCGAAGTTTTATACTTGGTAAAATTATATGTGAATTTGAAATTAGATCACGAATATAAAATAAAAAAGAAAATTTTGTAAAATATATGGGACTTTGAAATCTCCGTATATATAAAGGAGAGGAGAAATAAAAAAGAAGATGGACTAAATTCATAGAATATTAAAATTATATGGTTTAATTTTTTAGAATTAGGGCCAAATTAAAATAATTGTAAAACTTGAGGACTAATTATGTAATTATATCAATTTATATTAACTGCCACATCATTACCCGTTAAATTTTTAACGGCGTTAGACCAATTTGTTACTTTTTTAAGTTGGAGACCAGTTTGTAACTCCTGATAGTCGGAGATGCAAAAGATAATTGGAGCATAATCGGAGGACCATTTATATATTTTACCCTAAAAATAACAGCCCTAGGTGTTGTCAATAAGACTAGTAAAATTTCTATAATTAATGTTTATTTAGTTTTTTAATGAAATTTAATAAATGTAATAATTACATTCTTAAAAAGTTGTGTTCTATTAATTTAATAGAATCTCATAGATGTAATTAATTATATCCCTAAACTCTAAACTTTAAACCATAAAACTTAAGCCCTGCACATTAAAAACATAGACCTTAAATCACAATTTCATGAACCGTAATCACTAAACCTGAAATATAAAACTCTAAACATTGTATCCCTAAAATATAAAACTATAGACCTTAAACTATAAATCCCTAAACTCTAATTATAAAATCCTAAATCATAAGCATCTAAATCCTTAGAATTTAATTACATTAAATTGATGCAACACAACTTTTTAAAAATTTAATTATTATATTAAATAAATTTTGTTAAAAAATCAAATAATCATTAATTATAAGAATTTTACTAGTTTTATTGACAACCCTATGCAATTTGTCTATAGCAAAACTCAAAATAAAACCACTAAAATTAGTGGATAAACTAAATATATATATTTTTCTGCTAATCAATATATTAATTCCTAATTAATGCAAGACTTACAATGAATTTTTGTTTATTATCGGTGCATGTGATTACTCTCTAGCACCCTTCAATTCATCTTGCGAAAGAAGCATTATGTTTGAAAGTCAAATTCTAACTATTATCTTTCTTTGGTACATATTTACTGTACTCATAATCGCTTTTCTTTTTTTGTCTTAATTTTTTGATGAAAAATTTCTCTTAATTTTTTTATTAACATGTCAATTTATATGTTAAATAATATAATTATAGCCTAAGTTATATACACCTTTATTAAAACAGATTACAGTACCAATTTCCATCTCATATATTGATACATATAATGCTGCATATAATTTAGGTATCATGCATTTGTTTCCTTGGCCGGTGATAACATAATTTTAGTATTAGTTGTTGTTCACCGAATTTATTATTTATTATTTTTTCTTTATATTTTTAATAAGAATTTTTTATCTCTATGGCACGCGTTTCTTCTGCTTCTGTGGCACTTTTTTATTTTTTATTTTTTGTGGTTCGTTTCATCTGTTATTTTGGCATGATTTTAGCATATCTTAGCGGTCGTTTGGTGCTCTTACAGAGATATTCATGACTCTAGTTTTTTATTTTGATTTTGTCAGTGGTTGTAGAAAGATAGATCCCCACTCAGTTGATGGTTGTTTGCCGATGTAATCAGATCTAGGTAGCGGAGCAATCTGCCTGATGTTTGGTTCGCTTACCACTTCTTTTCACCCGTAAAGCGTCTCGTTTAGATATAGACAAGGAAATTCAAGAAGGCTTCTGAATTTTGACGGTATGCTAATCTCTATGAAAGTATTTACTTTTCTTTGCATCTTTGAGTTGTATGAGATTTTAGCAGACGAGTCTCATTATTCTCCCTTCTAAATACGATGTATTTGTAACATCTTCCATAATTTTTTTAATTACATTTAGTTGCTATTGTAAAAAAAAGTATCATGCAAAACTTAAGTAATTTTACATACTTCAATTTTTACGCCATATATATTTTAACAATTTAACCAATAAATTTCATGAAATTAACGTAATCGACTTGAAAAATTAAATATTAGTGTAGAGAATCTCTTAGAACAATAAGATAAAAATGTTGGATTGAATCAAAAATTTACATGCATGACAAAGACGATATATTACTAATTTTAATGATTTCGTTTTCTAAAATATGAAACATATGAAAAGTTTTGAAAGAATGCAAAAAATTACTTGAAATTTACACAGGTGTAAATAAATCTTAAAATATAAAAATAAAAGGATACGTGACATATATTTCTTAGAACCGTTTTCTAAATAAATTAACTAAACAGAACAAACCTGCGCAAAACTTATAAAGCATGTATGGTTTTGGAGAAATTATTAAATGAATTATGTTCACTACATCATCCGTGGTCTAACTAATTAGTTTCGTTCATCTCAAAATAACTACTTAATAACTAACCACTCTCTAATTACATGTAGAAAAGAGATGATGATTCACCTTGAGAAGAAAATTGAATGGACGAACCTGATTGATTAAGACTACGGATGACGTGGTGAACAAAGTTCATCTAATAATTTTTCATGGTTTTATCATCACTTAGAAAAAAACTATTACATGAACTCTCTTGTCGCATCAATTATGATCCTAACCATTAGAAACTATCAACATCATCTTTTTTATATATTTTTTCGGGTAAATCTAAACTTATTTTTTTTGACATCATTTAAAGATATTTAATTAAATTTTTTAATTTGAGTAAAATTGATGATAATAAAAAAATGATAATGTAGATGGTTTTTAATAGTTAATATCATAATTAACATGATGAAAAAGATTCATAGAATAACTTCTGTATCGCGTAGACTATAATGACGCTGACTAAATCGAATATACTTTAAAAATTTTCATGTATACCATAACATGAAACATAAGAGCTGTAATATAAAAAAAGCAAATAGAAGTATTTTCTTTAGCTAAATCAAACAAATAATAACTTTATATTATTTATATATATAATCTTAAAAAAAAAACACTTCAAACATGCATTTTCTTTTTCCATCTTATTGTGTACATTGATAAATATCTGACCTTAAAATAACTCATAACTCGTGTACCTTAAAATTGTGCATTAAGATCAGGCGTAGTTACACATTCCATAAACGCAATAGTGGCCGGGGTCACACCGGTGGTAGCAGGCGCCGCAGTGCCGTTTATCGAAGGCAATATCGACGCACTTTCCTCCGCAACAAACCTCCGTGTACTTGCACATCCTCCCACACGCACCGCAATTGTTTTCGTCCGTCGTCAAATCCACGCAACTGTTGCTGCAGCAAGTCGAGGTGGTGCCGGTGCAAACCTCTCCGTTGTTCTGGCAACGTGCCGCCGCTCTAGGGTTGTTAGCTTGGAGGAAACGGCTAACTCTTCTGGACGGCAATGGCGAATGATCTGCCACGGCAGTTGCGACAGCAAAGGTTAGAGCTAGGGTGATTACAATTTTTGTAAATTCCATTTCCTTTTTGTGTGCTTCTCTGAATCGTATTTGATTCTTGAAGGCTGAATCTTTTAGGTGAAGGAAATGGAGAAGTTGAAGGCTTAGGGAGCTTTGCAGCCTTTGCTGGGTATGGAGAGTTGTCGGTGAAGGAAAAGAGGGGAATTGGACGCTGGGTTTATATAAAAAAAAATAAAGGAGGTAACACAGATTTTACGCAATTACTTTATATAATCATGTGTAGATGAATTTTAATAAAAAAATATATAACTTGGTTGGTTCAAATAGTAAGCAGTTTAATATCACTTAATTAAATTTTGAGTTCGAGATTTTATTTATGCAGAAAAATTTCGTTCAAAGATCTACCCATCAAAATTATGCATATGGCGCAATTTAGTCCAGACAAAACTCTGAAAAATTGACCGGACAACCAAGAAAAAATATATAATTAACTAATGATGATTTTTGTTATGTCACTTGTTAATTGTTAGAACGTTTATCATCATATATAGATGTATATATTAGTAATCGTTGACGAAATTTTGTGAAAGAGTTTAAGAGGTCAACTTAAAATTTTAAAAAATTTAGAGGTTTAAAATAAGATTCTTAAAAATTTGAAGAATTTAGTTTATATTTTTAATTCTTTTAAAATTCTAAAAGACTAAATTCTAATTTCTTCAAAATTTGGAAGTCATGACTTGTGACCTCTAGTCTCCACTACCTTCAAATCAATGTTATTTATTGAGTGGCATTTAAAAATATTTAAATTAAGAGACAAAATATAAATTATATATTTTTAGAGGGACTAAAATGCAATTTTACTATTATCCGGCTTAAACTTTTTCTTCCAATTCTTAAAATTTTGGAGGAGTTGTGGCCATCGCTGGTCCCTCTTAGGTAGTGCCCTTGGCCACTACTGATAATGTATCAAATTAATTTCACTTGATGGAAAGGATGATATTCATTATAAAATATATAAGTTCGAACAACTTTTACTGTAAGATGTACGTACTTTATCACAAAACTAAAAACTTATCAAAAAGTTAAAAAATATAAATAATACTACTTCTTAATCGCGTTTAAGACTTAAAATTTTAATCTTATGTATCTCGAAATTCACAACTTTCTCATTGTAACTAAATTGGAAGAGTTGACCTAATAACCGGGGAAAGAGGTAAAAGGGGTGGAATTCTAGAGCTTAATTGAATAACAAATTTATAATATTGGAAGAAAATCTAGGGTTTAATTGGCTCATAAGGAAGTCAAATTACTTATATCATTCATGGATCCCAAGTTAGGTTCATAAATATTATATGCTTTGTTTAATTATCACTAGCCTATTTGCCTTGGGATTATTCAGCTTTGAGTGATTTGAACTCTTTTTTCTTTTTAATTTTATAGGATCTCGTTTAATTAATTAATTAATTAGTATTTATAAGCACCGACCGGTTAATAATTTTTGAGTAAGAAAATTCATTGATGTTCGAAAGAAAGTGATTCAATAAAAGAAATTTAGTAATAAAAATAGTATTTAATTTAACTTAATTAATATTTGTCAAGAGCCATTATTGATAATTATGTCGGCACTGAAAGTAAATGCTATTTTAGTTTGGAATTTATGCGGTAATTAATTTATAATTGGGTGAATTAATTAATTTGTTTTTGTTGAAAAATTAAGGTTGAAGCATATGGTATAGCTATTATCACATGGTACGTACGAAGTCAAAGGAGCAATTATGACCATTTGTGGCAGAAAAATGTGCCCCCATATGGCTGTGAGGAAATTTAGCCATACCATCAGGCAAGGCAAACCATTCATATATATTTTTAATTATTAATTAATTAATTAATTTAAATTAGATATTATAAAAATTATTCTTTTATTCTAATTTACTTCCTTGTAGGATTAAAATTTGGTTTTCTTTTGAAATGTGGATTCACCCACAATTATATAGTCACGTTTAATAATTATATAGAAATTCACCACCTTTTATTCAGATGTATAATGCAACCCTCAAATAGTGGTGTGAAAAAATCGAAATTTTTGAAAATGGATTCTAATTACAGTATTTAACTCGACTGTAACTTAGATGATTCGGTTTAGCTTGACATATAAAATTAAAAAGAAGGTTTATATAAAATATATGCATCTTTAATTGTATCTAAAATTAATTGAGTCTCTAATTTGAATCATAAATAAAATGAGGCATTGTATGAAAAATCGTGATCAAGTGATCTTTTATTTGAAAAATTACGGATCAAATGAGTTATTATTTGAAAAATTATGATGGGATGTTTTAAATATTAAAGACAATTTTAAGGGCTCATTTGGCGAAATTTTTTAAATAATGACTAGTTTAAATTAGGAACTTAATTTTATGTACAATTAAAGGAGTCTAATTTATATATAAGCTTAAAAAAATTATAATCGATGAATCGAACCGAAAACTTCGATTTGATTATCTTTAATTCGATTTCTTTCAAATCCTTTTCAAAACTGATCTAAATCAAACAAGTTTACTTCTATCTTTATTTATAACTTGTATTTTGATTGATTAATTGTAATACAAAATGATCAAATTGTAAACTTTTGGGAACACCGAAACTTAAGCTCAAAGAATTTTGGCATGTACAATTGATCTCGTTATTTTATTAATCCAATAAATTGTGACACGTATGTGCTTATGTCTAATTAATTAATTGGGCATGAATCCCAAGTAAGATTCGACCGTCGAAGACGCCCAGCCGAGGGACGGAATCTTAAGGCATTTCGATACTCCAAATTTATTCATTTTTTGTGTTTTTCATTAGACCAAATTCAGAATTTGACATATTCAAGCAATATTCACATCCTAACGTCGAACTATTGAGTAAGTTGTAAATAAAAATAAAATTGATTGATTCGAGTAGTTTACAACTAGACTCATTCTAAATTTTTATTTCTATTGAAAAATCTTAATTTAAACTTGAAATCGTGCCTAAATAAATGACTTTGAAGTATAAAGTTACTGTACTTTAAATAGGATTTATTGTTTTAATATTGATATTGTAAATTAGTCAAACTAGAATTAAAAGGTCGCTTCTATAATAAGTCTATACAATACTCGATTGGAATTAGTCTATTAAAGAGTCGAATACTAGTGGTTATATCAAAAAATGAGTTTGAAGTTAAAGTACCCTAATGTAAGTATATTTAGAGTATATACACACCCTTGAATTAGGCTTTAAGGCTCAATTTGACATCTCTAAGTTTTTTGTCCAATTATGTATTTGAACTTGATTTGAATGTTTAATTTGATTCTTAAATTTTATTTGATCTGATTAGATAAATTATTTCGATTCGAATACAATTTATAGTTTTAAGTAAAATTTATTAACCGATCTGGTCAGTTATATATAATATTTATAAATTTTATGCATTAAAATATCTAATAGTCTACTCTCTCAACCAAGAAGAATAAATTAGAAACAAGGATCACCATTTCTCCTCTCCCATGATAAAAAGCCAAGTCATTCGAGAGACCAAAGTATGAACAATTCGGAAGTTGAGTTATTAAATGAAAAATTTTAAACTTCAGCCGCCAGAATAAGAGAGACGAAATTTGAGTGATGAATGGTGTAGCTTATCCATTATTTTATTCAGGAAAAATGAAAACTAATGTGCCACGTCAGTAGCTTCTAACAGAAGGTCATATAGGGACCATATTAAAAGCGAACTAAAATTTTGGTTACCTTTTCTTTTTTCTCAGCAAATTCAATTTTATTGATTAATAAGATCGGAAAGTGTGCCTCATTAAAAATCTCCCTAAACTTAGATGGAGAAAAATAGTACACATATCCGAAATATAACGTCCAAGGAGCTACAATCCAACCAATCTGGACAGTGAGTCACCATACAAACCAAATCAAGAAAACGCCATGGAATGCATAACACGAGTTTTAAAATTTTGGTGATTATTTATGTAGTTTAACCATTATTTTAATAAGAAAAATAAAAACTAACGGCCATGTTATCATTTTCTAACTGAAAGTAATGAGAGGGATCTAAATGAAGCGAAATAAAAGTTTTAAAAGTTCAATGACCAAAATTAAAGCACCCTAAAAGTTTTAAAAGTTCAATGACCAAAATTAAAGCACCCTAAAAGTTTTGTGACCATTTATGTAGTTTACCCCTTTTTAATTACATTAATTTAGTCCTCATAGTCTTTCAAAATCAACAATATTGTCCATTTCTTATTTTCATAAATTTAGCCTCTGAACTCCTGAGTTGTATCAATCTTGCCCTTTAAGTGTCGTTGACAGACATAACTGTTAATTTTTGTTCATGTGGTCGCTATATGATTCCATATCAGTCGTTATCGCCAATTGTCTTACCATGTCAATAGTGAAGGGTCAGTTTTGATAACTTGATAGTACCAATGATGAGTTTTAAAATTATTTATTTATTTAAAATTATAATTTAAAAAAAATCCACATCAACTATACTGTAACGGCATCGAAATTGAACTTCTATCATCTTATTAGAGGGCATTAATTTATTAAAGAAAATGACACATGAACATGCTAATTCATGCGTTGTTAATTATTTAGCGACATGATGTCCGACATGACAAAGGATGACTCATGATAATGATTTTTCTAGTCAAAAGTAAGATTAATGCAATTCAGGAGTTTAAAGGCTAAATTGTTGAAATTAAAAAAGAGGTATAACATTTTTTATTTTGAAAGACTATGAAGACTAAATTAATAGAATAAAAAAGAGGGAAATAATTATTGATTTGAGATTACTAGAGAGCCTTAAGCCTTCTTCTTCTTCTTCTTCTTCTTCTTCTTATTATTATTATTATTATTATTATTATTATTATACTTTAAGCTCCGAATTTTATAAACAATTTATGATTTCTACTTTACGATGTTCTATAAAGTGAATGAATTATTTGATTTGACTAAATTATGGTTTGAAAATTTTAGTTGGTTGTTTTGGTGATCTAATATAGCATTCTGCATCCTCTTGATTGGTCAGGTTGGGTTTAGGGCGTTACATACAACAACATATGTTTAAATATTTTTTGAATGAAAAACTTTAACTGAATTTTATTAATCAAAAGAAAGAATTACAAAGTATAACACATTCTAATATCTATGGAGATAAAAACATTAGAAAATCAAAGAGCGTGAAAGAAAAAAATTAAACAAATCATTCTTAAGAAAACTTGTTCCGTCTTCCAAATGAAATTTCAGCAAAGATAAATTTTAACCAAAAAGCTTAATATATCAACCATTCTTTTTGCTGATAGGTCTTGACACATCGGCAAACTATCACTAGGAAACTCGAAAAATAACATACCGTCAATTATCTTGTGACTTGAAACGCTATAAAATACTTGTTATTTGAACGCTAAATTGTCATAATACCAGACAATACTGTCACAAGGACACAAATCCTGCAAAAAACAGACAAACAAACTGACATATAAGCAAACGAAAAATAATCAGAAAAGCAAATGTAAAATGACTTCTGGCAAAGTAAAAAAACAAAACTAAAAAAAATAAATGATTTCTCATCAAAAGAGAAGAATCTTATTTATATACAACTAGTGTAAACACTAAAAATCGACGACATGAAGGCCGTCGCTGAAAAAAGTTTTAATGAAGAAGAAAAATTTAAAATAAACCACCTTAGAAAAAAATAGAATTAGTGGAAGATATGTTTATAAATTTAAATATTTAAATAAATAATACAAAATGAAAATAATAATTTTGAAATAAAAAACTAACAATATTTCATATTCTACAAATGCTTACAAGTTACAAGATCTCATCTATCATAATAATGTCATTAGAAGCATGTACTCAATCTAAATTCTAAAGTAATAGTCTAATAAAAAATAAATTTAAAAAATGACAGGCTTCAACGGTGGTCTCTTTTGTTTTCGGTATGTTATGTTTTGGCCACCGATTTTGAAAAAAATAATTTTGGTCTTTTACGCTATCGATTCATTCTATTTTGATCTCTGAGCCGTTAACCCATCAATTTTGATGACATGACATGTTAATAAAAATGTTTAATTTTTAACTTGGTCCTTGAATTTTAGACAGAATACTAAACTTTACATAAAATACTAATTTTATCCCTGAACTTTAGTTTAAATATCAATTTTGAGCTCCTGATCCGACCATAGTCCCCTGCCACCAATTGCCGCTCACCACAATCTCTAACCACCGCCGATCGCCACCACCAGCATTGGGAACAATCTTCTCCGGTGTATCTTGTCTGAATCTCGCCTGGGTTCTTTTCGTTTTTTTAATCTCTCCGGGGGGTTGGCTGTGTGTTGTTTGGCATGTTATTCCATGTCTAAACCAGAGCAAAAAAAGATGGCTTTTTAAACCAATATCGATGCCACAAGGTTTGGTCATGGTGACACAACTTACACGAAGATATTTGTCGGAGGTTTGGCTTGGGAAACTAAAAGAGATACCTTGAAACGTTATTTTGAGAATTCTGATTTCAACATGTAGTTTTGATTTTCCAAGTGCTTCATTCACCTTTTCATCTAAAGACCACTTTGAAAACAAGTTTCAATCCAGAATTTGTGGTGAAATCTATACGAAATCCTTGATGTTTCTGTTTAATCACTAATTAGTCATTTTGCAGCAGAACACTCGATGACCTCACCGGCATAAAAAAGCCATGAATAAGATTGTTTTCGATGCTGGTGGTGACGTTCGGCGGTGGTAGCAACGATGGTGAGTGGCAACCGGTGATGTTAATAAAATAACACTTATTATAAAACTAAATCATATATATACTTTTATAGTTATAATCATTGACTATATTATATATTTTAGGATTCATATACATAATTATTTTTTAATTTATTTAAAAATATATTTTATAATATAAACTACTAAGATTCGAATGAAATGATAACAAAAATATTAATTACTCAAAACATAAAGCTAATAATAATAATAATAATAATAATAATAATAATAATAATAATATAATAATAATATGCATGTTTGTGATTAATTAAAAATATCAAGTTTGATATAACTCGTGTTACCGATGGAACCCAAGTAGAAATGATGATGAACGTTGAAGAACAAATAATTTGGAAGAAGAAAAATGACTAAATTGATATATTTTTAAATATGAAAGGTTAAATTTATTGAATTATTTTGAATTAGGACTAAATTGGTAGAATATATAAATTTTGAAGACTAAACTGTCATTATACCAAATCTTGTTAGAGGTTTGTTCGTATTTTAACGGAGGAGTGACCCGATCATAAACTTTTAATTAAGTGACCCAATTGTAACTTTTAACAATTGAGTAACGTAATCGTAACTTTACTAATAATTGAGTGACCTTCAAAGTAGATTACCCTAAAAGTGTATACAAAAGGAAGGGTAAAGTATGTTGGAGGTCACTCAATTATTAGTAAGATTACATTTGAGTCACCCAATTATTAAAAATTACAATTATGTCACTCAATTAATATTCTAGTTACAACTCCCGTTTGCATTTGTTAAAATGTTTACGTCAAAAATACATTAGAGGTCACTCAATTATTCGTGAAATTACAAACATGTCCTTCAATTATTAAAACTTACAATTGAGTCACTTAATTAAAATTTGGTTACAATCGAGCCACCCGTCCATTAAAATTCAAACGAATATCTAACCGGGCTTGTTATAATGACAATTTTAGTCCTCAAAACTTATATGTTATATTAATTTAGTCATCATTCAAAATAATTCAATAAATTTAACCTTTCATATTTAAAAATATATCAATTAATATTTGTGTTGATTAATTTAACAGAAGCTTAGAATTAATTACAAGATTGAATCATATAATAAAAAGAATATTTGATATTAATGTAATGAAAAATATATTTTTCATGCTTCATGCATGCTTATATTTCATTGTGTAAAAGCAACTTATGTTTCATGTTTTGAACATAAATAAAAAAGTTTGTAGAATTTCATAATAATAAAAATAGTCTATCAATTAGTAAATTTGTAAATAAGAACAAAATATTTAAAATTATCGTAACAATTATACAAATTTTTAATAAAAATAAAAAAAAACATACAATTAGTCCTAATTCAAAATAATTCAATAAATTTAACATTTCATATTTAAGAAATATATATATATATATCAATTAATATTTGTGTTGATTAATTTAACAGAGCTTAGAATTAATTACATAATTGAAATATATAATAAAAAAAATATTAAATATTAATATAATGAAAATATATTTGTCATTGCTTCATGCTTATGTTTTATTGTGTAAAAACAACTTATGTTTCATGTTTTAAACATTAATAAAAAATTGTAGAATTTCATATAATAAAAATTGTTTAACAATTACTAAATTTGTAAATAAGAATAAAAATTTAAAATTATTGTAAAAAATATACAAAATTTTAATGAAAATACACAAACTTGTAGAATATTTAAGAAATTTATTTTATAATAAAAATTTAGTAACTTACGTAGTAGCAATAACTAAAACCTAAAATTTTATAAAAAAAAATATGTGGTAGCAATAACTAAGACGTGAAGGTTTTCAACAATAATTTTAAATAGATTTCAATGTGTTTAATTTTATTGTAGATACTTATTACAGATCTAACATTAAAAATAATTATAAATATCTTTACATTTTATAATTTATGTATTAAATTAATTAATGGTTATAAATAAAGTACTCTTGTAACACCCTTACCAGTATTTAATATCTAATACTAGTTAGAGTGTCACATAATGAATTGCTAGCAATCCTTAATAGTCATTTATCTAAAAGTCATAATTAATCCATTTGTCTATTTATCGCGTTAGATCAGTTTTCAAATTTTTAATCGACCAAGATAATTCTAATTTCAGGCAGCAACTTACCAGTTCATATTTATGAGCTAAAAGCAATATAACCACGAAAAACTGCATATATTAAAATCTAATTGATTATTCTATTAATTACCTTTTCTAGTAGTTACCCAATTTTTATACTAGTAATTCATCTAGCCATTTTCAATTTTAATAATTACTCACTCTTCATTATTAACATAAACTAGATTATAAGTTTTACAAACCATATTTAGTCTAGTTTAAAACCAACTAATATTGACATATACATGCCATCTAGTAATATCAAAATACATCAAAAGATGTTATTACTGATACCGTAATTATACTTCTTGCTAGTAGGATGCCAACAGCTCCTTACTCCGAATTCTGCTTTTCACCTACGGGTGAAAACCATCACACGCTAAGTATACACTTAGTGAGGCAATAATAAAATCCAGTGCAATACCACATGCTTATAAATATAAATATGTAACAATATTCATGCATCATGATCACTAGATATGTATTACCATCATATTAATCATATATTAACATAATATAAACCGGATATAAAATTTCTTACCAATATACTTGCCATTTATTCCAAAAGCTCAAAAGTTTATTCACCTATTTATCTTTTATTAACCAATAAGCCATAGCTCAAATATAAGCCTATGAGGACCCTGGGTACACGAATCAAATATGCACCAAAGTGCTAATACACATAAGGTCGTGCCCACCATATACACTAAGTGTCCTTTATATACACTATAGTGTTAAGCCGAGTATGCAGCGTGTTGCTGGACTCTATGGCATGCCAACTATACCATGTCCCTCAATGACATGTTTGGGCAAATATTCTATATTTATTTCATCCATAACAATGTATATCAACATAATTTAACATTGGGCAGTTCATTCCCGAAATAACATTCATAATATAATATCATATATATAACCAGTGATCCATGCATTTATATTCAACTTTTGACATATTAAGAACATGTCGAGTATATGATTAATAACATAAATATCATGCTAATATAAACAAATTAGAATCATCGCAAGTCTTCCTAATAATGTATAAAACATCCATGTATCATGTTACATATGCATTGCACTCACCTTAACACTTTATATAGGTCAAAATTTAAATCCTCACTAAGCTTTAATTTTGATCCTTTTCCTTCCCTTGGTAGTTTTGAACACGATCTTAGAAAGTGGTCTTGGCAAGATGGAGGAATTTGAAGAAAGATCTTGATATTTCCATTTGTTTTAGTTTAGACCATTTGTCATTTATTAATAGAAAATTTAAATAAAAAATCTCTTTTGTGACAAAATGACCATTTTGTCCTTATAATCCAATGACTATCATCTTGCCACATGTCAATTTATTCATCCAAGGATAAAAAATAAACCAACAATTTTATGATTACCAACTTTACTCTTGTAATTTTTCAAAATTACAATCTTGCCATTTTCATCCAATGTCTCATATTAAACACGAAAAATCTACTTTAATCCAATGGTCCATGTTAAATCCTTCCAAATTAAGGCATGTAAAAGATATTATTAACCTTTCCTTATCATCTAACCAAATATCTCAAATATTCGATTCGATTATCCGAATTTTTCTAAAACTTAACTCTTTATAGCTTTTAACACAAATTTTGTACAAAAAATCCGGGTAACACGAAAAGTCATTCTTGGGGGGTAAACTATTCATTTACGGGACTAAAATACATAACTTTTGAAAATTACAATTTAGTCCCTAAACTTTTCTTAAGTTTATACTTTAGCCACCAAACTTTCTTTTTATTCATTTTGGTCACTAGCCAAAATTTTGAGACATTACAACTTTAGTGTTAAAGAGGGTATACAAATGAAGTACTCTAGTGTTAACGAGGGTATGCAAGTGATTTGAGAGAAGAAAATTGACTAAATTGATATAGTTTTTTTAATATGAAGGGTTAAATTTATTGAACTATTTTGAATCTAGACTAAATTGATAGAATATATAAGTTTTGAGGACTATAATTTTCATTATACCAAACCTTATTAGATATTTGTTTGAATTTTAACAGGAAAATGTCCCGATTGTAACTAAATTTTAATTAAGTGATCTATTTGTAACTTCACTAATAATTGAGTGACATGTTTGTTACCCGACGATAACAGTTTAACATCTGTTTGCAGTTAAACGAGAGAGTGACCCAATTATAACTAAAATATTGATTGAATGTCACAAATATAATCTTATTAATAATTGAGTGATCTCTAAAATATTTCTATTTGTCGTTGTTCATCGTAAATCGCTCTTGTTCAAACCAACCAAACTATTGCGATTTGTCGTTTATTTGTCTTCATCTATATTTATCTCTCCAAATCACAGCTCATCTTCCGAAGAACATTTGACTAATGTCCTTGGAAGAAGAAAGTATTTATCTTGGCCTTCCTTTGGTGCGGGAAAGATGAAATTTCTTTTTCGTTTTATTCTTGGTTGTGTTAAAAGAAAATTAAATAGATGAAAATCAAAACTCTTTTCTCAAGCTATAAGGGAAGTACTTATTAAAGTCGTGGCAATGACAATCACATCGTATGTGAAGTAATTTTTCACTCTTCTCGTAGCCTTTTGTTATGAGTGTTAAACTTATGTTTTGGTTTCGATATAGCAATGACTTCATTACAAATAAATAAGTCTCTAAAGCTTCTTAAAAAAGACAATTATTCCAAGCATTCAATTCAATCTAAAAGTCTTTTTGAGCTTAATTGTAAAATTTCTTATAAACACTTGAGTAAGTTTTTCTTGTAATCTTTATTGGTGAAGTGTTTTGAAGTTTTTAGTGAGCTTAAATTTCTGCAAACATCTTTCTTGAGGGGTTTTTTAGTCTATTCTTTTGTACTCAATTTTAGGAAAGAAATCACTAGATTTTGGGGTATAAGTCTAGGTGAGATAGTGAAATTATCTCCGTTAGCTTAAAAGGAAAGACAAATTAGTAAATTTGTAAAATCCTTAGTGTGATAGCTAAGATAGTTGATGCATACCTTGTTTAGAAGGTTGAACCACTATAAACCATCTTGCAAATTTCTTTTCTTTTTGCAATTTGCTCTCACTAATTTTTAATTGCCAATTTACCCCTCTGGACCATTTTACATCGATTAATCAATTCAACAATAAAATTAACTCTATCATTAGTCGTTTCTAGTGAGCCAATTCCACAGAGCCTCAGAGTGAAGTTCACTGGACAAATTAAAAAAAAAAAGATGTGTCAGTTGAAAGACGGTGGAGGAATGAATTTTTTTAAAAAAATTGAGAATTTTTAATCGGGTCTTGATTGTTAAGCAAGCGTGGAGAATTGCAAAGAATCCAGATTCCACTGTGGACAGAATCTTGAAGGGTCTTTTATTTCTCTAATGGTAATATTTTTTCATCACCAAAATGCCAACATCTTTTTTAGGTATGAGTGAATAATAGAGACGATATTGAAACTCTTAAAAAGGGTTTCTTGTGGAGAGTTGAAAATGGGGCGGACATCGTCATATAAGATGATAAGCGGATTCTAAAACTTTCAAATTTCCCTATTTCCGCAACTTTGTGTGAAGACTCTCTTACATCACACTTGATTAATTTGGAGGACCGAGAGTGAAAGATTGATCACCTTTGTGACTTTTCTCTGTCAAGGAGATGCGCCACTTCAAGAATATACCTATAAATAAAGAATGAACTTATATGGCATGATTCTAAAATTGGAGACTTTTTGGTAAAATCAGGGTACCATTTGCTTCTTAATTGCCATGAAACATGGTTCATCCTCAGATCTAGTTACGACCATAGGGTCGATAAAAGTCTGTGGAGATCGATTTGGAAATTGAAAGCAGGACCCGAAGTTCGGATGTTTGCTTCAAATAGTACTCTTAAATCAAGAGTCCAAAGTGCAAATATTGAGCCTATCCTATTCTTTTGCACCTTTGCACAAGAGGTCTGGAGGGTTTCTGAATTAAGTTGTTGTCCAAATCTTTTTAGCTTTTCAGTTTCTGTACGTGGTGGTCAAAACTTGTTCAGATGGCTTTGTAAAAGTCAATTGTGACGTTTCTTATGTTGCTTTTTCGGGTTCTGCTTATGCAACGCTTTTAATCCATGACCAGTTGTAGCAACGTTTTTCCTGTACTTTTTATAATAATAAGCGTGATTTTTTTTTTAAAAAATTCGTCGATACGAATTATCCCATAAATCACTTTTGAAATTTTAACTTAAAGAGATTTCTTTCGAAAAATCAAAATCTTTTGAAAATAATAAAAACTTGGAGTCACCATCGACCACTTGGGTAAGGTAGGCCGGACACCACAAAATCAGAGATTCGATTTTAAAAAAGAGTTCGGGAGTTAGTTACGTGTGGGGAAGGATTAGCACCCCATCACGCATGGAAATCGGTACCATAATATTTGTTGCTTTTAATCGAAGGAAATTGTCGGAATTTGAAAGGAATTTAATTCGGTGACCTTAATTGAAAATTAACATTAATTGAACAGGCTTTGTCATATCGGTGGGTTCAAATTAATTTGACATTTAATTAATAAGGATGACGATACACCGGACCATAGATTAAACCGACATCGAATAAGGCCGACTGCCGTGTTAATTTATGGTTCGGACCACGCACGTCACCTTTATGCATGATGCAAACAATTAAGGATTGATGAAATGATCTTGTCTGGTTTTAATTTTTACCCGGGTCGGTAAGGATTAATCCAAATATTCGGTCAACATCAATTAAGACAAGACTGTTACGACACAAATATCAGAACTAATAAATACCTTCCGTTCCATGATTTAAATTAGTTAATGCAAGATTAATAGGGTTAAATGAAAGACAATTAAGGGATGGAAAGCATGTGCTTAAAGATAAACACACAAAAATGAAGCCTACCCAAGGTCTTGACCTAAAAGGCCCAAGTTATGGAAGATCCAATTAGTGACTTAATTATTAGCTAAGTGAATCTAGCATTAGTCCTAGATTGATTAATTAACCCTAAAAGACTTGCCCTAACAAATTATGATGATTAACTTGAAACTTGATGTCGATCTAAACTTTAAAGTTAATTTTATCCTAAAAGTAATTAAGAAACGTTCAATTAATTTAATGAATTTAACATTCACCCGGATGAGACAAAAGCAAATTTAAATTCACTAAATTAATTCGAACCCTAATCTAACTAAGGCTCTAAAGTACCTAATCTTAAAATTAATCTAATTAATTTAGGGATTGTGCCCCTATGAGGCGAGCACACGATCTAAATTAATTAAACTAATTTACCTAAACTTAATCTATAGCCCTAAAGCCCTAAAATACTACAGCTAGGCCTAAAAACCTAAGGCCCAAGACTATTAAAACTAGGCCCAAAAATCTAAGGCCCAAATTACAAGAGCCCAAAACTAAAGGTTTAAACTACCCAAAACTAGGCCTAAACTAAAAAGCCCAAACCCACAAACCACAAGGACATATACATGAACATACATATTATATTCTATACTAAAAGATATATATATATATATATTTATAAAAAGACTATGTATTTAAAAACCTTGTAAAATTTATTTTATATTAAGAAGCTATATTATATATTTTCATAAAAACTATATATATTATATTCTTAAAAAACATTATATATATATAAAACTATACATATTATAAGCTTTTAAAAATATATATTTTTGAAAACTATAACTTTGTGAAACTAAATATTATATACTTTGAAATATATATCTTATATATCACATGAAAACCATATACCAAATATATACATTAAGAACTATATGTTAAGTATATATTATATATATAAACTATATACTATATATATAACATAAAAACCATATACTATGTAATATACATATATTAAACACCAAATCAAGCATAAAATAACATATTAAACGTGCATTAAACAACCATTGAACATTTCAACAATAAATAAAAAAACAACAGATTTAAACATAAACAATAAATGGCAAGATTAAGAATAAAAATAAGCTAGAATCAAAATGCATGAAATTAGGGCTTATACACTGAAAATTGGACCAAATTGCAAAGAAACCAAATAGAGGGGGAAATTTAAAGAGAAAACTAGGATGTAATCGTAATCTAGTGAAAAGTAACAGGGACCCTGGGGAGTAAATTAACAAGACGAAATGGCCTCGGGGGTAATTTTAAAAACGCGGAAGGACTAAAATGGTTATTTCAAAAGGCGGAATGGCTTATATAACATAATTAAATCAGGCGGAGGGACCGATAGGGTGATTTACCCATGCGGAAACCCTCCATGTGTAATTAAAATGGGGCGGAGGGACTCATAACGTAGTTTTACCAAAATTAAACGGGGATCGAGCATATATTATAACGTTTTATATTTTTTCCTCTTTTGGCATAAAACCGAAATTGGGCTCTCTCTATTCCTCTTATTTATTCCCAAAACGGGGGTGAACATTGCCGTAGTGTTCATCCCGAAACCCAAAAACCACCATATTTTCCAAAAATCGGTGACCGGCCGCCGCGGGCCACCGCTTCGGCCGCCGACGAAAAGCTAAAAAGAAACCCATTTTCGAACCTTCTTTTTATTTTGAAACCAGATCCGAGTTTATTTAAAAAAAAACCTTTAAGAAATGCCTTTGTTTCAAAAACCAGAAACCCAAAATCCCATGTTTTTCTAAAAAACGAGACTCCTTTCCGTATATCTCTTCGTCGATTCACCATACCCGGTCCTAGAAGTCCCAAAAAACTTTTCATCGGTACTGAAACGAGGTAGACAAACGGGAAATCCAACCGACACAAAGGGTAAACCCTAACTCTAACCCCTTTTGTATGTATGGCTTTTTTTATAATAATGATAATGCAGAAAAAAATGAAGAGGATTTTTACCTCCAAAACTCTTGAGGTTTTTCTATTTTTTCTCTATTGCTAGCTTTTTTCGAACTGGTTTACAATTGTTTGGGTTAGGGCTTTATACCCAAATATTACATGTAAATGAAAATAGGAATAAAATAGAAACTTGATATTCCTATTGGCTGCCTATATTTTTCTTTGATATTTTTGATTTGCTTAATGTTTTTTGATATTTTTTCTTCTAATGTGTTGATATTGTTTTTTTGCTCGTGAGTCGTAATGTTCGGCTATGGAGGAGAAAGTTAGACGGCGGACGACGCTGTCCTTCTTGTCTCCTAGAGCGTCGTGGCGGTTTGAGTAAGGGAGGGGACCAAGGTGAGGAGATTCTTGGAGAAAAATGGTTATTGGAGGCCGTTAGATCTACCAGCATGGAGATGAGATCGGACGATCAATCGCCACACGTGAAGAGTGAAGTGGCAGATGTGCGAGTAAGAAGTTAATGAGTCGTGCGTGAACTCTACGCACGCGCGTGGGATATCTAAGAGGTACGTGTGTGGCGCGTGGAGTCTCTGAAACGTTTCGCGTGGATCTCATTCGTCCGATCATAATCTTAGATCTGACAGTCTAGGATCAGCTGCGCAAGGGAAAATGGATAATTAGGGTTTTTGTTAGGTTTTGTGTATTTAGGGCTTATTTATTTTGGGCCAGATGGGCCATTATTGTACATAAACATATGGACTTTTAATATATAATATATTGGGATTTTACTAATATAGTTTATAATTTTTGGTTTTTGCTGTAAATGGATTCATAAACAAAAAGACTTGGGCTCTTACTTAATTATGTCGGGCTTATTTATTTAGTTAGTTTTTTAGTTTTTGTTTTTGGGTTTAGTTTAATAATAATAATATCATAACAAAGAAAATATAGTAATACGATAATAATATCTATACAAACATAATGGTAATAATAATAGTGCAAATGATAGCTAAAGTCAAACATAATAACAATACCAATAAGGACTCAATAGTATACTAGTGATAATAATAACATTTAATGGTTTTTTCCTTTTTTTCCTTTTTTTTTCAAATGGATAGTAATAAAATGGATGATAACATAATAGTAATATATATACATGTACTATATAATAAAAGCAAATAGTAACACTAATCTTTGTTGTTTCTTTGTTTTAATAGTAAAACCCTTATTTGCAATAAGCGTAAAAATAGGCTACCACCCCGGATAAAATTAGTGATTACAACTGCCCCTCTTTGCTTATCCTTGTGAAACAAGAATAAAGCAAAGACCACAAGCACTAATTTTATCCAGTTTCCTTGTCAGACGATTTGCTCTTCCGAAATGGCAGCGAACAAATCCAAGTGACTTGCTTTCCTGAAGCAGCGAAAGCAAATCGGGTAGCATTGGCGTGTCTGTCCGAAGCGGCAACGAACAGGCCAGATAGGCGACTCGAACAAATCTAAATAACTTGTTTTCCCGAAATGATAGAAAGTAGACTAGGTGGCGTTGACACGTCATTCTGAAAAATTAGTAGATGAGCCGACTAATCCTTTAAGCGACTTATTCCTCTAAAACGGCAATGAATAAATCCAAATAACTTGCTTTCTCTAAACGACAAAGAAAAGTGGACGAAGATGACATGTTCCCCCAAAACGGAAGTGAACAAGTCAAACGTCCTCGGATAGTAGGTGAATTTGTTTCCCTAAGCGGCAGAAACAAAACCAGGCAAATACGACATGTTCCTCAAAAGCGGTGATGGACAATAGTATAGACGTGTTCTTCTGAAGCGTCAGTGAACAAAAAGTAAGCACCCGACCTATCCTTTGCACCTGTAGAAGATAAAGGATCATGAAGGAAAGAGTTAGCATGCTCCTAACTTAGGGATGTCTAACTAGGTATGATGCATGAGTGAAGTCAATTTTCTTGGACATTTTCTTTTCTTGCTTCTTCAAATTCAATCTTCCCTTGTTCTTCTCCATTATTCTTGGTGATGGTGGTGCCCAATCTCTTACTCGGGTTCGCCCATTATGCCCTTTTTTTCTCAAGTCCCTGATCATTTTGTTCTAAAGCGCCTTTTTCAGGTTTTCACTTTAGAAACGTATTTCTTTTTCTTTTTCTTTTTCTTCCTTTTTCTTTTTTGTTCTTTTCTCTTTTTTTTTTCTCTCTTTTTTCTTTTTCTTTTTTTTCTTTTATTTTCATTTTAGGCGCCCTTATGGGTTTTCGCCTATCACTCTTGAAATTTTAACATGAGCGATATTCAGGGCCTTAGCTTGGTGGATCTTGTCAACTTCGCCTTTGATGATCTTCTACCTTATCTTTGGCGGGCTCTTTTCCTATTTGGGAACAACCTGCACTTGATAGATCAAATCACAGTAATGCTGAGAAATCCTCTGCTTTTTCACAATCTATGTTAATCTATCCGCCTGATGTTTGTGAAATAGACAATAGATATTAGAATAACACTTTATTAATACTAGAGGGAATATTAGGACAATTTTGACAAGTATGGCAAACATGAGATGATATAGATAGTATCAATCGTATGAATAACGAGAACCCATCGACCTAGGTAGATTCCTTGCTGGCCACACTTGGTTGTTACTCATGATGATTTAGGGGCCGAAGCATAATATTTCTTCTGAAACCAGGCCTGTCAATCGGATGCCAAGAGTCTTAGCCTATCTGGACCGCCCTTTTCGGGTTTTCAATCCAAATCCTTATTTGGTTTTAAGGTGCCCATATTCGGGTTTTCACCTTAAACCATTCCTTTTCTTTTCTTTATTTATTTCTTTCTTTCTTTCTTTTTCCTTTTTCCTTTTTTTCTTTATTTTTCTTTCTTTATTTTTTTTCATTTCTTTCTTTTTTCTTTATTTTTTCTTTCTTTTTGCTTCTTAGGCGTAATATTTCTTGACAGAGTCCGAGTTAATCGGGTTACTCAATTCTTTCCCATCCATTTCTGCTAAAATTAATGCTCCTCTGGAGAAAAACTTTTTCACAACATAAGGTCCTTCCTAGTTTGGCATCCATTTTCCCTAAAAATCTCTTTGATTTAATAGGATCATTTTAAGCACCAGATCCCCTACTCGAAACTCCCTTTGGCAAACCTTCTTGTTATAAGCCAGCATCATTCTTTTCTAATACATTTGGCTGTGACAGATGACCTTCAACCTTTTTTTCTTCAACAAGGTTCAATTGATCAATCCTGTCCTGCATCCATTCGGCTTCGTCCAACTTGAACTCATTCAAAATTTGAAGCAAAGGGATCTCTACCTCGATGGGTAATATCACCTCCGTGTCGTATACCAAAGAATATGGCATTACCCCAGTAGAAGTTCTTACAGAGGTCCGATAGGCAAACAGGGTAAAGGGCAGCTTTTCATGCCAGTCTTTGAAAGTATATGTGGTCTTGGCTATGATATTTTTGATATTCTTATTTGTTGTTTCTACTGCTCCATTCATCTTGGGGCGATAGGTAGTAGAATTATGGTGCATAATTCTGAACTGTTTACACACGTTGGTCACCATCTTATTATTTAATTTAGAGGCATTGTCGATAAGAATTCTTTCAAGCAGACCAAAGCGACATATAATTTCTTTCTTTAGGAACTCGCAAACCGTCGCTCTTGTGATACTGGCATATAAGGCGGCTTCCACCCACTTGGTGAAGTAATCTATGGCTACCAAGATGAACCGATGCCCATTGGAAGCCTTCGGGTGTATTTGACCAATAACATCCATGGCCCAAGCAGCAAAAGGCCATGGGGAATTCATGGTGTGAAGTGGAACTGGCGGGGAGTGTATCTTATCGGCGTATATCTAACATTTATGACACTTCTTGGAATAGCTAATGCAATCTCCCTCCATAGTTGACCAGAAGTATCCATATCTCATGATCTTCCTCGCCATTGAGAATCCACCGGCGTGGGTCTCGTATAATCCTCCGTGGACTTTGGCTAAAATAGCTTCAGCTTCTTGAGTGTCGATGCATCTTAATAGTACCTGATCTTTGCTTCTTTTGTACAAAACCTCTCCATCAAGGACATATCCTGATGCTAGCCTTTGGATAGTTCTTTTATCATTATCATCAGCCTCTTTGAGGTAAGCCCGAAACTTAATGTATTGGAAGATATCATGGTACCATGGTTTACCATCTTTTTTCTTTTCCAAACTATAACAATGAGTTGGTACCTCAAAAGTCCGCATTTCAATTGACCTCATCTCTGAGTTTAAATTGAAAATAACAGCCAAGGTTGCCAGGGCATCGGCCATCTGATTATCCTCTCTTGGTAAGTAAGCAAAACTAATTCTTCAAAGTTCTTGACCAATTCTTGAATCAGTTTGTAGTACTTGATCAATTTTGGATCTTTAGTTTCCTACTCATTCCGGAGCTGGTAGATCACTAGGGACGAATCTTCGAAAACCTGAAGTACTCTGACTTTCCTTTCTATGTCCGCAAAAAGCCCCATGAAGCAAGCCTCATATTCGGCTAGGTTGTTGGTACAAAAGAATTCCAATCTACTGGTAAAGGGGTAGTGAACCTTGTCAGGAGAAATTAATATTTCGCCTATTCCGTGGCCCAAGGCATTAGATGCTTCGTCAAAGTAAAGCTTCCAAGCTTTTCATTCGATGATGAGTTCCTCCTCAAGCACAGTACTGATCAAATCTTCATTCCGGAAGTTAAAGTCTAATGGCTCGTAGTCGTCTGCAGCACGACTGGCCAAAAGATCTGCCACTACACTCCATTTTACCGCATTTTGGCTCACGTAAACAATATCGAATTCTGACAGCAGCATTTGTTGCGAGCCATTTTCCCGGTAAGCGCTGGTGCCTCCATAAAAAATTTTATTGGATCCTATAGGGAGATTAAGTAGGTGGTGTGATACAACATGTATTGCATGAACCGCTTTGTAGCCCATACAAAGGCACAACACAGCTTTTGGATTACGGGGTATCGTGTTTCACACTTAGTGATTTTTTTGCTTAAGTAATAAATTACATTTTCCTTCTTGCTAGAGTCATCGTGATGGCCTAATACGTAACCCATCGAATTTTCAAACACGGTTAAATACATGATTAATGGCCTATCTGGTACCGGTGCTACCAAAATAGGAGCGTTGGTCAAATACTTTTTAATTTTATCTAGCGCTTCTTAACAATCTTCGTCCCAGGTTCTCGATTTATTCTTTCAGAGAAGTCTAAAGACGGGATCACACTTTTCGGTCAACCGGGAAATAAACTAAGAGATGTAATTCAACATTCCAAAAATCCTCAGACTTCTTTTTGTTTCTGAGGTAGTAGGAGCTCTTAGATTGCTTTCACCTTATCGGGGTCGATCTCGATTCATTTTCGGTTTACTATAAAGCCCGATAGTTTCCTGGATGTGACTATGAAGGTATACTTGGCCGGGTTGAGCTTCAACTGATACTTCCTTAATCTTCGGAAGAGTTTTCGTAAATTTTGAATGTGCTCCTCTTCGATTCGCGATTTGACTATCATGTTATCCATGTACACCTTGATTTCCTTGTGCATCGTGTTATGAAATGAGGTCATCATGGCTTTTTGGTAGGTTGGCCCAGTGTTTTTCAGTCCGAAGGGCATTACCTTGTAGCAGAACGTCCCCTACATGGTCACAAAAGTAGTTTTTTTTTCATATTCTCGGGATGTATTTTGATCTGATTGTATCCCGAAAAGCCATCCATTAATGAAATCCAAGTATTTCCTGCCGTGTTGTCAACCAATGTGTCAATGTGAGGCAAAGAAAAGTTTTCTTTAGAGCTCACTTTCTTAAGGTCCCTGTAATCTACGCACATGCGGACCTTCCTGTTCTTTTTTGGTACCGACATTATGTTGGCTACCTACTCCGGGTACTTGGAAACCTATAAGAATCCTGCCTCGAACTAATTTTGCACTTCTTCTCTAACTTTTAGCAGTATGTCCATCCTCATTCTTCGAAGCTTTTGCTGGACAGGCTTGTATTCTGGCCTGATAGGGAGCTTGTGCACCACAATATCTGTGTTCAAACCTGGCATATCTTGATATGTCCACCAAATCTTGCCTAACTTCTGATGATAACGTGCTTTCGATTCTCACTTCTTTCTTTTCTTCGCCAGTCCCCAGATTCAGAATCTCTATCTTCTCATGATACATAAGGATTTTCTTTTCTTCACTTTCCAACATCCTCAGCAACTCTTCCGGGACCTCATTATCCTCATTGTCGATTTTTACCAAGCATGTGGGTCGCTCGAAATCCACCTCGGGATTAGGTTCTGAATCATTCATACAGTTTATATTAAGGGGCATGCACGATTTTAAAAGTGTGCATTAGGGAATAGAAAGAAGTGGCTTATGAATAAATAAATAATAAATAAGTAAATGAATAAATGAATGAATGATAAATGAAATGAATGCTATATTTTCCATTTGAGAAAGTGATATAGAAAATGGCTCATTTTATTGAAAGCAGATAGATAACGACATAGCGGCCTTTTTACAAATGACGTACGTCACTTTTGGGCCAAAAGCAATGTGGTAGTTTTGGGCATTACTTTGATTCGGGCCTAACAGCCACATGCATGTCTTCAAAGGCCCAATTGGTGAGTTTTTCACCCGGAAAACATGGGCGAATCTTGGCCAAATGCTGGATAACCTTGTCGTCCTTGCAAATCACATTCACGTACATTCCTTCCAAAGTTTTGCAGACCAATTCTTCACTGAGGTGTTTCTCCCCTTCTTGAATTGCTTCTTGGGCGTCCCATTTAGGATTCCTATGTCTGCCCGATTTGAAGATGCCTTTGAAATCAGTATAGGTTATAAGGGCCCAAGGGATGTCCTCCCCTCTGAGCTGAGCCTTCTTTTGCTCTTGTCTCTTCCTTCATTCTCGTTTCTTTTGCAGGAAATTTGGCTTGTAATCGAGTCCAAACCGGTCGACCTTATGGATCACACTGATGGGCCGAAGGCGTCATTGTAGACTTTTTCCCAAACCTTTCGCTTTTCTTGCCTCTCTTCCTAGGGTCTAAAATACTAACATTTTGGTGCATCTTGATAGTCTAGGACATGGAAACTGGCTCCCTTCAGCGACGAAGGTTGCATTGATAAATTCTAATGCCCTGAAAGTACATTCTATTACCTCTTCATCGGAATAAATATATGGTGTGTCCGAAGTCACCGAAGCGAAGATGTCCTGCTCGACATTCATTGTTACCAACTTTCACTCGATAACAAACTTTAATTTCTGGTGTAGCGAAGACAGAACAACGCCGACCGAATGTATCCACGGCCTTCCTAGCAGACAATTGTAGGATGGCCTGATATCCATAACCACAAAATCAACCATATATTCGGTAGGGCCGACGAGCAGGGGTACTTCTATCTTCCCGACCACATCTCATTGGGTCTTGTCGAAGGCGCGCACAGTGTTATGACGGGGCTTCATATGAGAACTATCGATTGGTAACCGTTGTAGAGTGGCTAGCGGCATGACATTCAAGGCGGAGCCGTTGTCAAATAGCACTCATGGTAACACATAGCCCTTACAACGAGTGGTAATATTTAAGGCCTTGGTGGACCCCCTACCTTTTCTTGGTATTTCGTCATCGCTGAAAGTGATAAAATTATCGATGGTGATATGTCCGACAATCTAATCCAACTTCTCAACCGAGATATCGTTTGGGACAAAAGTTTGATTTAAGACTTTTAATAGCGCCTCGCGGTGCTTTTTCGAGTTTAGCAGGTGATCCAATACCAAGATCTGAGCCGGCTACTTCCGTAGTTATTCTACAACGCTATATTCACTATGTTTCAAAAATCTCAAGAATTCTTGAGCTTGGGTTTTCGTAACTGGTTCCTTAATCCTTGAAGGTGGATCATCTCCGAACATCTTCTAGGGTTCAACCTCGATTTCCTTGCCTTTTTTTCTTGCTCTTCTGGTGCTTTTTGATCCTCCAGAGCGTAGCATTGACCACTATTTGTGAGAAGCCCTACGTCTTTTACATCTTTGTTGTTTGGCTCCAAAAGGTCTCCATGAACAGGCTTCGTTTCCACTCTAATCTTCTATCCTTCTTGCGAACTAGAGGAACTAGAGGAACCTGATGTAATCGTATCCTTAAAAGAGAAAAACTTCATAGTAGTAATTATAATCTTAAGGTTCACCTTTGGCGTGCTTGTCTCGCCAAGCTGGAAACAGAGGACAAATGGTCTTTTTGTACTCTACTTGGTGTTTTGACCCTCCGATGCGCAGACTTTAGATTCTTTTTCCCCTCATTCATTCTCAAAAAACTCGATCTCCTTATTTTTTTATCATAAATTGAACTAATTGGCGGAACTCTTCACAATTTTGAATCCCATGATCCCTTGATTGATAGTATTCGCAGTATGGGCCACAACCCATTCTCACGATTACCATTCCTCGATCAACGAGACGGACCATACATAACTACTGAAAGAGCTATCTCAATGGGGATCATACCTCATACATTCTTGCCTTGGCCTTTCGAGCATATTATTCTTTAATAACATTTATACCTTGCCCCTCGTGGTTCGGTAGGGGGTTATTAGCCGTGCTGGGTTCCCTTAACTGTAAGACTCCAATCCGAATTAAATTCTAGACGAACTTCTTAAAGGCTACATAGTTCTCAGTTGAATGCTCTAGGATGTCAGCATGATACTCACAGTGTACCTTGGGGTCGTACCACGCCGGGTAAGGGGGTTGTAAGGCGTGACATGATAAGGCCGAACTAGATCTACCTAATACAACTGTGAGTAGAGTTCTTTGTAAGACATCGGTATATAAGTGAAAGACCGATTCTTATTCTCCTTCTTGGGGCCCTTATCTTCTATCTTGTTGAAGCCTCGAGCACTCCCCGCTGTTTCCTGGGGTTGAAAGATAGTGAGGTTCTTGACGGCCTCATAAGTATTTTATGTTGCTTACTTCACTGTCTCTCTTCTTATAGTTCTTTCGTGTTGACTCCCTGCTGTCAATTCTTTCATTTTTAATAGCAGCCTTAATGCGTTCACCGTTTATTACCATTTCTACAAAATTGCTAATGGGGTTGCTGATTAATCGATCATAGAGTGTCCCCTTTAGCGTGTCTATGAACATCAGCGTGATTTCGTTTTTAGAAAGTGGTGGTTGAACTTGAGTTGCTATATCGCGCCATCACTGGGTGTATTCCCGAAGGCTTTCATTACGTCTTTGCTCCATTCCTTGTAACAAAAGACGATTAGGGACCATATCAGTTATATGCTTGTACTAGTCATTAAAAGCCTTGGCCAGATCTTTCCATGACTTGATTTGAGCTCGAGTGAGCTGATTATACCATCTTGAAGCGGACCCTACTAAATTGTCTTAAAAACAGTGGATTAAAAGCTTTTCATTATCCGTGTACCCTACTATTTTTTGGCAAAACATGGTCAAATGGGTAGTGGGACGAGTTGTTCCATCAAATTCTTCAAAGTTCAGAGTCTTGATTTTATATGGAATTTCTACATCTGGGTCTAAGCTGAGTTCTCTCACGTTTAGCCCGTAGGGCCTTTCTTCGTCTTTATTTACCCGAAACTTCTCCTCGAGGTTCTTCCGAATGTCCTATAAGTGTTTTGAGAATTCTGCCTTTACTTGGTTAAATTTCTCCAACTCATCGAAATCTAGGATGTTATCCCTAACATTTTCGACATTTTTGAATGTAATGCCTGGTTGAGCTGAGACGAAAGCACCGGCCTGATGAGATGAGGACACTCCTTGTGGATGATTTGGTGGGTTAGTAAAGAGAGTGTTCTTGAAAACTGGGGTATATGAGCGATCCCCCGAGTCTTGAGTTGGGTTTTCGACGGTCTCTTTTCCTCTTAAATTAGACTTTATCAGCTGAGAGATCTCCTTCATCATGTCTTGTTGGGACATGATGATGGTGTCCCTTAATTCCTGTTGAGCTCGTTCCAACTGGCCTATAAGGTAGGCATCTAACTTGGCAAAGCCTTCTTCCATTTACCAAAATGCCATCTTTCTGAAATAAAAAACCCTTTTAATTAATCGATGGTAATTAGTCAAAATGTAAACAAGGGTATTGACTAAAAGATTATTAGTATCTAAACAAAGAATGTAGATGAAACACAAAACTATGCATGAATGCAAAGAACATCATTGAGCAAATATCATCGTTAAACGACTTGTATTAATGGAAACGTAGTCTGGTTACAATAACTTAAAGAAACCCCACTACACATATGGCTTCAAGGTAGAATAGAGGTTAATAATCTCCCTTAAGATCCACACAATCCTCTCTCATTCTTCAGATTCATCATCTACACAGTCATGAAGTTCAATGGTGCTTTTGCCAGAAATTGTATCTTCTGAGCAACCTCTTGCAACTGAGCGGTCCACCACGCCAACCCTTGCTCCTACCTTTAAATGGTGTATGCGACAAAGTGCATTTGCTCCAAACTCGGTGTCGGGCGTACTTGAATTGCTCCCCTAAGGCTGGCTACATGATCCTTGAGATGTTGGACCTCAGCTTCCAATTTTTCGACACGCGTCATTAAAGCTTGGTTTTCTGAGCTGCTAGCCTTTAACTTACTAGTTGATCCCCTGTGCTTGAAAAAAGACTTTTCCAAACATTTCACATGATCTTTCAAGGCCTCATTTTAGTGTTGTTCCTTCTCAATCTGTCTAAAATGAGAGGTTTTTAAATTTTTTATTTCTTGGGTCAAAGCAAGCACTTGATTCTTATGCTCGTAATACATTCTCTTATAGTTCTCAGCTCGTGCCCTTTCTTCCTTAAGTCAGAGTTCTAACCCTTCGCTTGGTCCACCTTCTGCGATTCTCGTACTCCTGTTTAGCCTTTTAAGTTTCTGAATCTCTTCCTTCTCCAATTTGAGCTCGAGTTCCAACTCATAATTTTTCCTTTGTAGACCCTTAATTATTCCTTCAAACTGCGTCTTCTCTAGTTCGAAGTTAAATTTTTCTTGGTGGGCCTTCTCCTCAAGCTTGAGGTATTTCTCTTGTTCTTTTTCCAGTTGCTTCCTCATTAACTCGGCTTCAGTAGGAAGTGTGGACAATCTCTCTTCCATAGATCTTCCTCCATTGAAATTCAATTGAGGGATATTGTCGTTAACACGATTAAACCACCATGCTTCGTATTTAGGAGTGACCATGTACGAAGCATTTATGATCCTAACCCGTCTTGCATTATTCCAGGTTGAAGAAGCATTGTACACCATTGTCTTGTAGCCCTTCTTCTTCGCATAATCTATGTTGAACTCGTTCAGACCCTTGGTGGCTGGCAAGAATTGCTTGGAGCCATACTGTCTCAAAACTAGAAAAGACGCATATGCAGTATGCCCCCAAAGGCCAAGTAATGGTACCCATGAATGCTCTCCACATCTATAGAGAATGTTCTTTGCCAACAACCACGATGTTTTCCAAACTATATCTTCCTCCTTTAGATTCTAGAGGACACCTTGCCATACCTCCTCAGATCTTCGAGTTGGCCAGCCGTTCTTTTGTAGGAACTCCTCTAGGGGCGAGAACTTACCGTCATAAAGGGGCTTGGAGAAACTGGGATTTGTCCAAAGGTGGCTGTAGAACCAAACAGTCAGAAGCTATGGGCATCTTCGGAAGTGCCCTCCACCATTCTCCTGAAAAAACCTCAAAGATCGAAAAGTTTCAGCCAAGATTACAGGCACCGGGTTAGTCGCACTACTCAAATGATCAAAAAGATCTAAAACTGACGGATCAATGAGTCCCAATGCTCGAGGGAAGAGTACCAATCTGTAGATCAATAATGCAAAAAGGTTGCGCTGGACTCGGCCCACAAGATGTATAGAGGCTAGGGCCAAAATCCCTTCCCACTTAAAATACTCCTTATTGTTCCAAGTAGTGACCTGCTGCTCAACCCAGAATAGCAACGTATCTGAGAGCTCCTTTAACTTTCCCCAAAAAGCTTTGTTCTTACTTGGCTTAGAATACACCCGATCTATGTTAATCTTTTTGCAATTTATAAGGTCTCAGTATTCTTCGATTGTCGGGGTTAGATCAAAATTACCAATCGCATGGCAACTGTAGGCAGAGTTCCAGAAACCCACTAAGGCTTGCAATAGTGCTTGATCAATTAGAACCTCTAGCAAGTACGCGATGTCACTATACTCTTCCCTGAACGTGCTATTTGTTTCAAAGTCCCAACTGTTCCAAACTGACTTCAAATTAGACACATCATTGAACCCTGTGTTCATGAATGTCGTGGCTGACATAGCTGATCTAAACCTAGCGGTAATACTATCTCCCTCATGTAATTGATCCCCTTCCGACCATATCTGAACATTAGAATTCTTTTTGTTATTACTGCGAACTAAGTCTCTTATCGATCTAGTCTTTAACTTCAAACTATTTCTAACTCAGTGTGCTCTTCATGACATGATAAAATATGCAAAACAAGAGATAGAAAGGAAAGGAAAGGAAAGGAAAGGAAAGAGAAGAAGCGTTAGTCAAGTGATGCTAAATAAATCGAATAACGAGAAATAGGTAAACGCAAAACGAAGTAAGCACAAGTATGCAAATAATGAAATAATCCTCACCACATGATTTCTAGTTCACTAAGGTTATCCATATAGCTCTAACGGGGTGAGCTTCTTAGATTCTCACATATGGGTTCAGTTCTAGACAATGGGACCCGAACCTATCTTATTACCTACTAAGGAAACAAGAAACCTAATTCTGGCCCATTACAAGCTTGCAAATTGGTTTCAGTTTGAGAGAAAGCACGACCTAGTGACGTGGAGGGTTGCTCACGTGTCAAAAGACGTGGATTCTGAAAGTGAATTACCGACCCGTGGAGGGCTACTCACGTGGGTATGTGGCATTTCACTCCCACTTAAAGGGAACGGAGCTTGGGTATAGAGCTTGATGATATGGTGCAACATATGTCAGTGATTCCTTAGAAATTAAACGAAAAATTGATTCGAAGGCCACCAATTGTCAAAGCCTGATCCATCGTAGTTACATTTTCAAGAAATGATCAACCTCACTAGAATCGATTAAAATTCCTACAATTTTCCATCATTAAAAACAACAAATATTTTCTTGGCCTAACTCTCCTTTTGTTTTGTAAAAACAAAATGAAGTCCCCAGCGGAGTAGCCATGCTGTAGCGATATTTTTTCCTTTACTTTTTATAATAATAAGTGTGGTTTTCTTTTAAAAAATTCGTGATACGAATTATCCTATAAATCACTTTTGAAATCTTAGCTTAAAGGGATTTCTTTCGAGAAATCGTAATCTTTTGAAAACAATAAAACACTTAGAGTCACCACCGCCACTTAGGTAAGGTAGGCCGGACACCACAAAACCATAGATTCGATTTGAAAAAGGATTCGGGAGTTGGTTACGCGTGGGGAAGGTTAGCACCCCCATCACGCCCGAAAATCGGTACCATAATATTTGTTGCTTTTAATCGAAGGAAATTGTCAGAATTTGAAAGGAATTTAATTCGGTAACCTTAATTAAAAATTAACCTTAATTGAACAGGCTTTGTCAAATCGGTGGGTTCAAATTAATTTGACATTTAATTAATAAGGATGACGATACACCGGACCATAGATTAAACCGATATCGAATAAGGCCGACTGTCGTGTTAATTTATGGTTCGGATCCCGTACGTCACCTTTATGCATGATGCAAACAATTAAGGAATGATGAAATGATCTTGTCAGGTTTTAATTTTTACCCGGGTCGGTAAGGATTAATCCAAATATTCAGTCAACATCAATTAAGACAAGATTGTTACGACACGAATATCAAAACTAATAAATACTTTACGTTCCATGATTTAAATTAGTTAATGCAAGATTAATAGGGTTAAATGAATGAAAATTAAGGGATGGCAAGCATTTGCTTAAAGATAAACACACAAAAAGGAAGCCTACCCAAGGTCTTGACCTAAAAGGCCCAAGTTATGGAAGATCCAATTAGTGACTTAATTATTAGCTAAGTGAATCTAACATTAGTCCTAGATTGATTAATTAGCCCTAAAAGACATGCCATAACAAATTATGATGATTAGCTTGAAACTTGATGTCGATCTAAACTTTGAAGTTAATTTTATCCTAAAAGTAATTAAGAAACATTCAATTAATTTAATGAATTTAACATTCACCCGAATGAGCCAAGAGCAAATTTAAATTCACTAAATTAATTCGAACCTTAATCTAACTAAGGCTCTAAAGTACCTAATCTTAAAATTAATCTAATTAATTTACGGATCGTGCCCCTATTAGGCGAGCACACGATCTAAATTAATTAAATTAATTTACCTAAACTTAATCTATAGCCCTAAAATACTACAGCTAGGCCTAAAAACCTAAGGCCCAAGACTATTAAAACTAGGCCCAAACTACAAGAGCCCAAAGCTAAAGGTTTAAACTACCCAAAACTAGGCCTAAACTAAAAAGCCCAAACCCACAAACCACAAATAGGACATATACATGAACATACATATTATATTCTATACTAAAAGATATATATATATATATATATAACGTTTATAAAAAGACTATGTATTTAAAAACCTTGTAAAATTTATTTTATATTAAGAAGCTATATTATATATTTTCATAAAAACTATATTTATTATATTCTTAAAAAAACATTATATATATAAAACTATACATGTTATAAGCTTTTAAAATATATATTTTTTTTGAAAACTATAACTTTGTGAAACTAAATATTATATACTTTGAAATATATATCTTATATATCACATGAAAACCATATACCAAATATATACATTAAGAACTATATGTTAAGTATATATTATATATATAAACTATATACTATATATAACATAAAAACCATATACTATGTAATATACATATATTAAACACCAAATCAAGCATAAAATCACATATTAAACGTGCATTAAACATCCATTGAACATTTCAACAATAAATTAAAAAAACAACATATTTAAACATAGACAATAAATAGCAAGATTAAGAATAAAAATAAGCTAGAATCAAAATGCATGAAAAATGGGCTTATACACTGAAAATTGGACCAAATTGCAAAGAAACCGAACAGAGAGGGAAATTTAAAGAGAAAACTGGGATGTAATCGTAATCCAGTGAAAAGTCACAGGGACCCAGTGATTAAATTAACAAGATGAAATGGCCTCGGGGGTAATTTTAAAAACGCGGAGGGACAAAAGTAGTTATGTCAAAAGGCAGAATGGCTTATATAACGTAATTAAACCAGGCGGAGGGACCGATAGGGTGATTTACCCACGCGAAAACCCTCAGGGCGTAATTAAAATGGGGCGGAAGGACTCATAATGTAGTTTTACCAAAATTAAACGGGGATCGAGTATATATTATAACGTTTTATATTTTTTCCTCTTTTGTCATAAAACCGAAACCGGGCTCTCTCTATCCCTTTTCTTTATTCCCAGAACGGGGATGAACACTGCCGTGGTGTTCATCGCCAAACCCAGAAACCACCCTATTTTCTAGAAATCGGTGACCAGCCGCTGCGGGCCACTGCTCCGGCCGCCGTTGGCCGGCGCTAGAAACCTAAAAAGAAACTCATTTTTGAACCCTATTTTTTATTTTGAAACCAGATCTGAGTTTATTTAAAAAAACCTCCAAGAAATGCCTTTGTTTCAAAAACCAGAAACCCAAAATCCCTTGTTTTTCTAAAAAAATGAGACTCCCTTCCGTATATCTCTTTGTCGATTCACCATAATCGGTCCTAGAAGGTCCAGAAGGCTTGTCATCGGTACCAGAACGAGACAGACGAACGGGAAATCCAACCGACACAAAGGGTAAACCCTAACTCTGACCCCTTTTGTATGTATGGTTTTTTTATGATGGTGATAATGCGAAAAAAGGAAGATGATGTTTACCTCCAAAACTCTTGAGGTTTTTCTACTTTTTCTCTATTGCTAGCTTTTTCGAACTGGTTTACAATTGTTTGGGTTAGGGCTTTATACCCAAATATTACATGTAAATGAAAATAGGAATAAAATAGAAACTTGATATTCCTATTGACTGCCTATATTTTTATCTGATATTTTTAATTTGCTTCTTGTTTTTTGATATTTTTTCCTCTGATCTGTTGATATTGTTTTTTTGCCCGTGAGCCGTGACGTTCGGCTATGGAGGAGGGAAATTAAATGGCGGACGACGCTGTCCTTCTTGTCTCTTGGAGCGTCGTGGCGGTTTGAGCAGGGGAGCGGACCAGAGTGAAGAGATGCTTGGAGAGAAAAAGGTTCTGGAGGCCGTTGGATCTACTAGCATGGAGATGGGATCTGACGATCAATCATCGCGCGTGAAGAGTGAAGCGGCAGACTCGCGAGTGAAAAGTTAATGAGTCGTGCGTGAACTCCGCGCGCGCGTGGGATATCTGAGAGGTCACGCGTGTGGCGTGTGGAGTCACTGGAACGTTCGGCGTAGATCTCAATCGTCCGATCATAATCCTAGATCTGACGGTCTAGGATCAGCTGCGCAAGGGAAAATGGATAATTAGGGTTTCTGTTAGGTTTTTGTGTATTTAAGGCTCATTTATTTTGGGCCAGACGGGCCATTATTGTACATAAACATATGGACTGTTAATATATAATATATTGGGCTTTTATTAATATAGTTTATATTTTTTTTTGTTGTAAATGGGCTGATAAATAAAAGGACTTGAGCTCTTTCTTAATTATGTCGGGCTTATTTAGTTAGTTATTTTTTTGGTTTAGTTTAATAATAATAATAATATCATAACAAAGAAAATATAGTAATACGATAATAATATCTATACGAACATAATGGTAATAATAATAGTACGAATGATAGCTAAAGTCAAACATAATAACAATACCAATAAGGACTCAATAGTATACTAGTGATAATAATAACGTTTAAGGGTTTTCCCCTTTTTTTTCATTTTTTTTCAAATGGATAGTAATAAAATGGATGATAACATAATAGTAATATATACATGTACTATATAATAAAAGCAAATAGTAACACTAACCTTTGTTGTTTCTTTGTTTTAATGGTAAAGCCCTTATTTGCAATAAGCGTAAAAACAGGTTACCATCATTGATAAAATTAGTGATTATACCAGTCTGCAGGATTTGTTACGCTTCTGGTTGAATTTTATTGCATGGAGTTCAGTCATAGTTGAACGCGATACAATCAATTTTGCTAGACGTTTCGCTACTTGTTCTTTTTCCTATGTTAATTGTCTATGTAACAGAAATGGCGATTGTGTAGCTAGAAATGCTTTGCTTGATTGGTTTACCTGAACTGGTGTTTAATGCTACTCTTGGATCTGTAAGTTTGGTTTGTTGAATGAAATGTTTATTTTGTCAAAAAAAAAATCCATCAAATCTAAAAAGACTATATATAAAATTTAGATCCTTCACCACCGGAAATGGATGACGGGATCCATCTGACCATTTTTATATAGTCTAAATATATATTTTTTAATTAATAATTTAATTTATTAAAAAAATTTAATTTCACACTCAAAATTTTTAATATAACTTTTTAAAATCTAAGCCCTCACTTAAATTTCTCGATTCAAGCACCGCAATAAGTTAAGAAATAGCTTCAACAGATGCTAGATAATACCCTCGCTATGTTTCGAGAATTTAGATTAAAATTTTAATTATCGTACTTATATAAATGTATAATAAATATAATGAATCAGGGCAGCCAAACAAATTTAGATAACACCCTCACTATGTTTCGAAAATTTATGTTAAAAATTATTATCTTGTCTAAACTTCAGGATTTAAATTAAAAATTATTTTCTTTTATTATTATGTCACATCATCAAATTAATTATACATATTAGTGATTAAATGTTATAAAAAATAATTTAAATAACTGAAACTTCATAAAATAATAACATAAATGACCAAAATATTATTTTTTAATTCGATAATTAAAAACAAACATTTGTAAAAAAGTGATTATTAGTGTAGTTTACCCTATTTTAAAATATATAATCATAGAAATTTAAAAGCACTTTAAAAAATCCAAAAACAAAAGAAAGAAAAACGCAAGGGTGAAAACAATAAATGATAATTATTACAAGGGCACCATTGCAAAATACAAACGAACGTTTTTTTTAATTAACACGGTTCTCCTTAGCCTAGAAAAGCAAAAGCTCTCCTTCAGGAAAAAGAAAAAATCTCTCTCGTTTGATTCTCTCTTAAACCAGAATTTCAAAACCAATCCCCGATGGATCTAGAGGTGGTGGGCCGCCACGCGCTGCTCTTCGACGATGACGCCATGGCGTCGTTCGTCAACTCCCCGGAGGCTCTCGTTGACTGGAATTCTCTCTCCATCGACCGCTACGATGTTCGCCACCTTCTCTCCGGACCTCCTCCGCCTCGAAAGAGGCGGCGCCACCTGCCCTCTCTTTCGGTAGCCGCCGATGGTACGCTGGAGTCCGATCTCGACCGCGAGCGTTTCCTCGATTTGCCTCCTCCCTCTCCCTCGCTGCCCTTTCAGCAAGGTGAGAAGCGATAAACAGTTATTTTCGATTTCCAAAAAAGTTTAAATTAATGGTAAATTGATGCAAATATTTTATTGCTTCCATAATTATTAAAATGAGCTATCTTCTTCTATTTTATGAGATTTTTAGTGAATTTAAGAAATTAATATTAGTCTAATTGCAATCTTTAGGCTTCATTTGGATAAAAAAAATTAACCTTTATAAGAGTGACGACCAAACGGTGCCTTAGCTTCTGTTAGATTGTATTTTACTTAGATGTAGTTGCCTAAAGGTGTTAGTGGGAAAGAAAAGAAAGCTTTTTATTACTGTTCTTTTGGTAATATATGATATGAGCTAAGTAGAATCTTTGATGAAATCTGAATTGACCGTTAGGGTTTTGACCTTAAAAAGATGTTTAATGAAAGTTCACCTGTTTCATGAAGTACTAGGCTTTGGTGTTTGCCTTTGCATTCTGGCTTATGGAAACAATTATATTTTATAGTTGGTGCTGTTTTCTATGCGTTTCTAACATAATAATTGCATAATAGCTTTATTTAAAAATGATTCTGATTCCGGTTTATTTTGCTTCCAGATGGAGATAATGATGAGGAACCTGCAGCTTCTGGTGGTCTCTACAACGCTGTTTCCTTTTCATATGGAAACACTGGTGAATCCAATGATCAAAAGGATGCTGATGTGGAGTCTAGTTTTCGTCCACCCTTTCCCGTGCCTGAAACCTTACTTCAAAACCTAGTAAGTACATGATCATCTTCTTAAAGTATATCTTTTACTCTTTGTATAATCTAGATATAATTGTTTGTCGATACTTATCCAATGTGGCTGTCTGATAGTTAAGTAAGGGGTGTGTGTGTGTTATTCTAAGGCTTACGATGTCTAAGTTTCAGATGCTCGGAGCGCAGATGCAGTTCTTTTTTCCTTTTGATCTCATGACAGGAGTGCATGCAGGTGGGATTAGATTGATAGAAAATTGTTACCTAACAGGAACCCTGTTCACTTGAGCAAATGGGATGATACATATCTTCCCAGGAGTTCTCTATTTCTTGATCTTTGTGCTTATCTGAATATATGTGAGATTCTGTAGTTTTCTTATTTTCATTTTTAATTCTTTGGGATTAATTGTAAGTTTTCAATCACTCTTGGGTTTCACAATTGTTAAGTTTCTCATTTTTGACTTGAAAACTTTTGTTTTTGTTATTTTTCTGTCTTTTCTTTAGCCTCCTACGGAGAAAGTTCATCAGATTATGGCAAGGACAGCATTATTTGTAAGCAAACATGGTGGACAATCGGAGATTGTTTTGAGGGTCAAACAGGGTGACAACCCAACATTTGGCTTCTTGATGCCGGATCATCTGCTTCACCCATACTTTAGGTTTCTTGTTGATCACCAAGATCTTTTGAGCAGCAACTCTGTCGATGAGGGCAAAGCCGATGGTGCACATGATCAGGCAAGCAGTGCTAGAGGCGGTGCTTTATCTTTGCTTGGTACTGTATATGGTTCTGGAGAAGATGAGGATGGTGAAACGGAAAATGCAACTGAAGTTAAGAGAAAGGAATCTGTTGGACCTGGGGTTGCTACTGATAAAACATCAACTGATGGACCAGAGCAGAAAGAATCTTCAAGTGTTAATAGAAAAGATGATACAGTGACAAAGCATTCAACTCCTTTAAAGGAAAAGGCTTCTGTGATAAAAAGAAATCGATCCTTAACAACAGTTAAGGCTGGAACGACCACTGGGTTGAAGAAAGAAAGTGATGCCTCTGCAGCTGAGAAATCACGAGCTTCTTCTTTGCCACCCACATCGAAGGTTGAATTACCTGTTGTGGAGCCCCCATCGGACTTAAAGAGAGTGGTTGATAAGATTGTCGAGTTCATACTGAGGAACGGTAGACAGTTTGAAGCAGTTCTGGTTGAACAAGATGTTAAGCATGGGAGGTTTCCTTTTCTGTTGCCATCCAATTTATATCACCCTTATTATTTAGAAGCTCTTCAAAAAGCTGAAAAGGTATGATTCTCACTTTTCAATGGGATAAAATAGGTTGATTCTGATATGGAACATCTTATTTTCAATACAATATATCATGCATCGAGTTATCCCTGTGATTTTTCTTTTTCTGTTTCTTATAATTGGTTTGGTATTGCATATTCATTCAGATCTGATTGTGATTGTACTCTCTGATTATATCATGATAGCATATTCTTTGGTTCTATCTTCAATTCTAAGTTACAATATTTCTTCACTGATGCCCTTTGTCTGCAGTCGAAGTTACCTGGTAAAGCATTCATGTCCGAGAAGCATGATTCGTCTTCCCATGGTGTAGAGAAGAAAGCTGTTTCATCCCGAGAAAGTGATAGTGCTTCTGTTGGATCTGACATACCGTATAATCCAGATAGGAAAGAGAAGTTTAAAATGGTAATCAGCAAACCAAAGAAGGATGGACAAGATCCCCCTTCCAAAGCTTCCCAGCCACAAATCGGAGTTAGTGTGGATGCAGCTGCTGCAGCTGCGATTCTTCAGGCTGCCACAAGAGGCATTAAGAAACCAAATCTAGAGATTCTCTCTAAGACATCATTAAATAATAGCAGCCAGGTTCCGACTAGTGAGGGCGGGCATGCCCCAAGTTTTGGTAGCTTCCATTCCTCTCAGCCTCAAAGTTCTGAGCATAAGCTAGGGCACAAAGGTGAGCCAAGTGTTTCCGGTCCTGTTGCCAATGCAATTGCAAAGACAGCAGCTATTGCAGCTGCAAGTGAGGCTGATTCCTCTGAGGCATGTTTGACAAAAGAAGAGAAGTTGAAAACCGAGCGATTAAAACGGGCAAAAATGTTTGCTGCCTTGATAAAAAGTGGTTCTGCACCACCTAAAACCGAAGCATTGCGTGGTTTATCTGCTGAACCACCTGATTTGGGGGGTTTTGGTTCTGGTGTTGAGGGTGCACTTGGAAAAGAAAGGGAAAGCAGCTCAGTTGCATTGGATGTTGATACTTACAATAAAACTGAAAAGCATGAAAAGATGAATTCTGGCATTGATCAAAATGAACGGCAATCAAAGAGGAAGTACCGTTCTAGATCAAAACGACATGAAGCGGATAGTGAACAGGAGGAGGAACAAGAAGAAGAAAGAGAAGAGAAAGTAAGGGACGGGCACTCACGTAAAAAGCAATCACATCACCATAGTAGGGATAGGCGGAAACATAGGAAAAGGCATTCCTCTTCAAAGTACAGAGATTCTCGACATCTGCATAAGCATGACAGTAGCACCGATGATGAACGAAGTCACAAGTCTGACAACTCTGACAGCAACCATCATCATTCTCGAAATAGACGGAAGAGAGATACATCTTTAGACACTGAACACCGTAGGCCAGGATGCGGAAATAAGCATAGTGGTTCCTCTGGGGATGAGCATCGACCCCCTGAATATCGTCACAGATATGATAACTCCTCTGGGGATGAGTATCGACGCTCTAGACATCGGCATAAGCGCCATAGGTCCTCCGACGATGAGTACAATCCTCGAAGGAGGAGATCTCATGCAGGAAGAGAAGCAGAATTGGAGGAAGGAGAGATTTATGCAAAATCAGATCAATCTAAGTTGAGCGAGGGCAATGTTGCTAGTAGGGAAGCTTCTGCGGATATATCAAGACCGGAAGTGGTGGAGGGAAGGGCTTCAATGCCATCCGCTACTGCTACCACCACGGTTTCTAATGATTTAAGGGCCAAAATCCGAGCTATGCTGATGGCGACCTTATAGCAAGCAATACTGACGTTTATTTTTAGATTTCATCTCGTTTTTCCTTGAACCAAAACCTCCTTCTAATAGATGATTTCCCTTGTATCAGCTTTGCTTGTAATCTTATTATTATAGTACAGTGGTGGCTTCAGATTCATATATGACCAAATTAATCAATTTCCTAATCTTCTTTCTTTGTAAATTATTAAATTTAATGAATGGTTAAAGCTCAAAATGTTTTATTTTCGTTGGTAAATATTATTAGTGTTGGCCACGTCAGATATTTATTAACGGATATCCGTAATTGTAAACTTTCTGGTTGTTCATTTTGAGTAGCATGTATACTAAAAATTAAAATATTTATTTTTTGAATAAATATATTTAGTTAGTTGGCCAAGTTGCTCATCACTGTTCTTTTATATTTTCTTAGATTGTGAGTTCTAAACTTATTAAAAGCAACATTTTCTTTTCCATCCTCTTTAGATAGGATTGGGGTTTATCTGCTTAGAATTTACGGATTATTGTTTCAATTTAGTATTTAAGGTTAGAATTTAAGGTTTATACGTAAAAATCTAAATCTTTACCATATTACTTTAAATACTAAACACTAAACCCTAAATTATAACCACAAACTCTAAATTCTAAATCCTTAAATTATAAACCTTAAACTAAATCCCTAACCCTTAAAATTAGGATGCTTGTGAAAACAAAATGTTTCTACCGTCGGTGCATCATATTTTTCCCTTATAATAATAGTCATTATATTTTTATGTAAGTTCTCAAATGTTGTATTTTGATATATTTTGACCATATTTTGCAATTAAGGAATAGTTGATAGCGAAATTTACATCAGTTGATAGCTTTAGCTGATTTGACTAGCAAATTTTATTAATTGATTGTATAAAATTGTTTGGTAAAATTAACTGATAACTGATAGTTATTTGATTATTTGAACAAACAAAATGACATATAAGGACATGATTACATTTGATACTTGTTTGAATAATTTATTAGTTATTAACATTTTGCACCCATTACTTTAATTAGTTTATGAAAGTTAATTTTTTTAATATTATTACTGAGCATATATGAGGATGTACATATTGATATTTTATTTTTAAAATTATCTTTTTATATAATTTTAATAATTATTAAATTTAGATTATATATTAATTTCTTATCTATGAAATTATATTTTGAATATAATTTTATTAATTATTAAATTTATATGTATTTATTAATTTATATATTAATTTCTTATTTATGAATTTATTTTTTAAATTTTATTAGTTAATCAAAATTATCTTATTTAGAGAAACTTTTATAATTATCGAGGACAAAATAATTTTTACAAGCCTTTTATCCAATCCTCTAACTCAAAAAATTCCTTTTAGGAGCTTTTTCAAAATGACAGGTTTCACGTCAATTCGCTATTACAATCATCTATTTAACAAACATCCAACTAAATTAGCGAATTTGACTGATTAAACCTCTAAAAGTACTTCAAACCTTTAATTTTAATTCAAAAGGTTGTTTACTAAACAAGGCCTATATGTGTAAAATAAATTACACAACCCTTTCAATTTAATTATTTAATATAACTTTAAATCTTATACTCTAAATCTTAGATTACAAACTTTAAATTAAGTTTTTATAATCCTAGTACTAAATTTTATGTATTTAAAATCAAACACGGTTTTATAAAAATCTACATATATAATTTTGGTCCCTCAATTTCTCCATCTATAATGATTCGTTAAATAAATATTATAATATATTTTACGTACATCGTGTAAGTAATAAAATTGCTGCCGTGGTACAGGCCAGGCGCATTTAACCGTTTGTGTTCATTAGAAACAATTGATAATCATAAGAAAATACGATTATTTTTTTCAAAAAAATATGTAAATTTTGATATGAGCATTAATTGGGGCGAATATCTGATTAAGTCGAGTAAGAAAAAAAATAAATTAGTTAAATTTATGAATATACTTTATCATTTGATTTTATTTGAATTCTTTCGAGCAGAGTTTATAAATTTCGAGTCAAGTTGATTTTTTTAAATAGTCCAAAGGTGAATGTAATGTAGTATCTGTTTATAAATATTCTTTACCATTTGACAATGCACATACACCTTGCAGACATTGCGGTTGAACCCGAGTCAAGTTGAATTGAATATGTTTGTTCAAATTTCTGTTCATATTTAAATGTAATTATTTATAATATTTGTGATACTAATTAGTTTCAATTTAAACGGAAAAAATTACGAAGATATTGCTGTGGGAAATTTTTTTCCCAACCTATTGTTGTAGGCCGATTATTTCCAGAAATATTGATGTTTGAACAGTAATTTGAAGTTGGATTCTGATGAAACCGAACTCCAAAAAAATCCCTAAAAGCATATTCAATTGTATCTGACTTTGGGGAAAAAATTCCCTGAAGTCTCCCTCAGCTGAATCTGACTTTGGCTTGAAGTCTCCCTCAGCTGAATCCGACTTTGGCTGGACGAGGCCGCCTGCATGCATGCAGAATCTGAATTTGCCATGGACGGAAATTGAGAAAGGTAAATTGGGTGTAATTGGTATTGGTTGGATGAATGGTGGTATTTAATTGGGTAGGTATTATGAGTGGTTGAGATTTAATTTTTGTGAGGTTAAATAGGGGTGGGTTGAAGGTAGATAGTTTAGAGGGATAGAAAATATTTTGAAGAAGAAGAAGAAGATTTGAAGATTTGGAGAATTTTATTAGAGTAAGTATTTTATTTTTGTAATTTATCATTATTATTTTGAATAATTATAGGTAGTAAGTAGTATTTTTTGTAATTTATTTATTTTTGTATATTTTATTTTATAGTAATTAAGAAAATCAAATTTTTGTGTTTTGAAGTTAAAATTTGTGATTTTTTGTGTTAAATAGGTGGTTGAAGAGAATGAATTTTTTGAAGAGAATATAGTAAGTTAAGTTATTTGTTTGATTAATTTTGAAGTTGTTGTTTGAATATTTTGTGTTAAATATGAGGGGATTTGAGAAGAAAATATAGTAATACTTTATTATATTTTATTGTTTAATTTAAGCTGGAGATAAAATATTTTGAAGAAGAATATTTGGAGATTTGGAGAATTTTATTAGACTAAGTATTTTATTTTTATAATTTATTTATCATTTATTATTTTGAATAATTATAGTAAGTAGTATTTTTTGTAATTTATTTATTTTTGTATATTTTATTTTATAGTAATTACGAAAATCAAATTTTTGTGTTTTGAAGTTAAAATTTATGATTTTTTGTGTTAAATAGGTGGATGAAGAGAAGAAGGAACTTTGAAGAGAATATAGTAAGTTAAGTTATTTGTTTGATTAATTTTGAAGTTGTTTAAATATTTTGTGTTAAATAGGAGGGGATTTGAGAAGAAAATATAGTAATACTTTGTTGTATTTTATTGTTTAATTTAGGTTGGAGAGAAAATATTTTGAAGAAGAAGAAGATTTGGAGATTTGGAGAATTTTACTAGAGTAAGTATTTATTTTGAATAATTATAGGTAGTTAGTAGTATTTTTTGTAATTTATTTATTTTTGTATATTTTATTTTATAGTAATTACGAAAATCAAATTTTTGTTTTTTGAAGTTAAAATTTGTGATTTTTTTGTGTTAAATAGGTGGATGAAGAGAAGAAAGAACTTTGAAGAGAATATAGTAAGTTAAGTTATTTGTTTGATTAATTTTGAAGTTGTTGTTTAAATATTTTGTGTTAAATAGGAGGGGATTTGAGAAGAAAATATAGTAATAATTTGTTATATTTTATTGTTTAATTTAGGTCGGAGAGAAAATATTTTGAAGAAGAAGAAGATTTGGAGAATTTTACTAGAATAAGTATTTATTTTGAATAATTATAGGTAATAAGTAGTATTTTTGTAATTTATTTATTTTTGCATATTTTATTTTATAGTAATTACGAAATTCAAAATTTTCTGTTATTAAGTTAAAATTTATGATTTTTTGTGTTAAATAGGTGGTTGAAGAGAAGAATGAACTTTGAAGAGAATATAGTAAGTTAAGTTATTTGTTTGATTAATTTTGAAGTTGTTGTTTGAATATTTTGTGTTAAATAGGTGGGGATTTGAGAAATACTTTGTTGTATTATTTTATTGTTCAATAATTTTTTAATTTTTATTTTGATGTTTGAATGTTTGATGTTATAGAGAATATAGTTTGAAAACTTTGTGTTAAATAGGTGGAAATTTGAGAAGAAAATATAGTAAGTAAATTAATATTTTATTGTTTAATGTAAGTTCTTTATTTTTTGTTAATTTTTATTTGATATTTGAATTTTTGATATTATTTGGAGAGATAGTTTAAATATTTTGTGTTAAATAGGTGGAGAGATTTTGAGAATATGGAAAAATTGTTTGAATATAAGAGAAAAACGTTTAATTTGATTTATGACTGAAGAAGATATTTGAGAAGAAAATATAGTAAGTTGATTTGTTTTGTATTTTATTATTTTATTTAAGTTTGTTAATTTATTTAGATTTATTTATTTATAGGTGGTTGAATAAAAAACGACGACGTTAATGATTTAATAGAAAATAAGAAAATATGTAATTAAATTTCAAGCATTGAAAAATTTTCCCTTTGATATGGTAGTTTAAAGTAAGATTATCCGAGTTATTTTTTATTATAATTGTTATTTTTTTAACGTGGTAGATTTAGTCTCGGTTTACTAATATTTTCTTACTTGTCATGTAAGATGGCTGAGCAAGCCCCATTGTTGCATTTACAGAATCGACACATTACTAGCCTTAGAGTTGATGAGCTGGTATAATTTTTTTAAAATTATTTCATTACGAAATAGGTCACATTTGTGTTTTTTTTTGTTAATAATTATGTTTAAATAATGTGTTATTTACAGGATACAGAGGAAACATTTAAACATCATTTGTGCATGGTAGACAAACCCCTAGACCACAAAATTGAGAATTTCTTAGTTATGGCAGGATTTTATCATGCCACGTTCCTTCGTGGGTACAAGTTGGTGCCCGGATTGATTACCGCTCTAATTGAGCATTGGAGACCTGAAACGCATACCTTCCATATGCCTTGCGGAGAATGCACGATCACTTTCGAGGACGTGGTTTATCTTATTGGGGTCCCAGTAAACGAGAAGCTAGTGGTCGAGCGTACCGAGGGCTCAACGGCTGAAATTTGTGAAAGGTACCTTGGGAAGGTACCCTATGGAAGTAACGTGAGAGGGTCTCGTGTGAAAATGAGTTGGCTAGAGAGTGAATTTTAGCTTGCTGAGTATAATACAGTTGATGAAATTTATATGGTCAGTCGAGCATATATCCTAAAAATGATTGGAGGGATACTGATGCCGGATAAATCTGGAAATATGGTCAGTGTAAGGTATCTTTGTTTTTTGGATACTCCTTGGAAACCTGGTTGTCAATATAGTTGGGGATCAGCTATATTAGCGTGCTTGTATCGCGAGTTGTGCAAGGGTGCTTTACTGCGAAAGGGTAAGAGGGTAGGTGGTATTGGTGGTTGCTTGTTATTGCTGCAAACGTGGGCTTGACAATGACTTCGCTTTTTTACACCGCTTACTCTGACACATGTGCAGTTTCCTCTCGTTGCAAGGTGAATAAATATCCTTATTCTTAGTTGAATCTTTAAATTAATTAAATTAACTTGTTCTTTAAATATATTGTGATTTGTATACAGATGGTGCGAGGAGAAGCATGAGACAGGGTTGGCGCACAACAACGTCAGAGTTTGTAAATCTCTTATTGATTCTCATTGTCAAGAATAGGTAATATGAATGGAAAGTAATTTTTGACTTAAATGTGTTTTTGACATCTTAGTTAGTTAGATGTATTATTTTAAACCATTATTTTTTTGCAGTTTATTTGGAAGGCCTACGATGATGACTAAATATTTCTACAAGAATATTTGATGAAATATTCACTTTTATGGTGTAGTGTTACACCGTTGAGCCATTTCTCTACTATCGAGTTCTACTTTGCGAATAGAGTATTGAGGCAATTTGGCTTCCACCAGCTTATTTCGCGCATTCCACGTGACCATTACCATCTTCGTGGCTATGATGGACGTGGCAGGCCAGATACGGACTGGGAAGTCGAACATATCGACTATATTGCTTTGTGGAATGACAGAGGTTCATCGGTGCCGAAACGTCATCCAATGGAAGCTGCTGATTTTGATTTCGAGAGTTCAGAGTACATGATCTATTATCATAGTCATGAAATATCGTACTTAACATATCAGCCTGAACGAGAAGAATGCAAAAGGTTCCAGAAAAAATATAGAGGCAAAAGTAAATCATCGAAGGCTGCAGCGGGCTCATCATAGGGGCAATAGATTTGTAGTAGAGACCCTACGGGTTGGCCAACGACATGGGAGCCAGATATAAGCAGAGTAACGCCAATGGCTATATGGGAATAAGAACCGACTCCTACTTGTGTACAACCGGAAGTGGCCCTGAGATCCTCGGATAATATAGGGTTTTTTCAGCCTGCTACATTTGTATACCCACCAGTGGGCTCGAGCTATTCAGGTAATGTGGGAGGGAGCTCTTCAAGTAATGTAGGGTTTGATGATCCTAATTTATACAAACCCGAGTTTATTTCGCCACAAACACTCAATTACTCAAACTTGGGCGAGAACATGGATTTTTTGACGCCTCTTGCGGCCAATTCCTATGGTGCATTTTCGCCGATGATGACTGCCTCGTCGAGTGTTCCTCAAGGATCGATCCCTCTATATCCGTATCAACATGATTTTGGGACCCCTTATGTTCAGCAAACACCACCACAGTCTTTGTTCTTCACAGGTGGGCCAATTGGAACGAGTGGTACTGTTGTACATGGAACTGAGAATGAGGACGATGATGATGGAAATGAAGAGCATCAACTTCAGCCCTGTAGTAGACGCAATCTCGATCGGTCTCGTCATCCACTGGGGTGTGGTACCGGTGGACATAAGCATCATTAGCTTTCTTATTTTAAGTACTTAATAACTTTAATGGACTATGTTAAAATGCAATGTTTGGATAAGTTTTTTTTTTTATTTTGTATCTAACATTGCAAGCAAATTAGAGGACCAAAAAAGAATGTTGTTTAGTTTCTTCTATCCTTCGTTTTTATTATAGTCAATCGATTATCCAAATTAATTGGTACAATATAAGATTGAGAATTGAATAATCTGAATTTAGCAGTTGTTGAACTAATCGATTATAACAATTTAAAAGAAAAATGTTTTTGGACTTAATCGATTATATTAGATCTTTCAAAAATAATTTAAAGTCCAAACAAACTTGACAATTCAAAAATTAAGTTATTAAATTGAATTGTTTCACAACATAACATTAATAATATTTTCAAATACAAACATTGGAAATCACATAGGCATTGACACTAACCTTGGTTTATTTGGACAGTTTGATCTGGAATGTCCTTCAGCCTTACATATGGTACATCTCTTTTGTTGTCCCTTCTCTCTATCATGAAGATCTATACTGGTATAGATGCGAGTCGATCTAGGTCGACCATTTGGAGATCTACAGAGTGTAGAATTCAGTAACCATTTTTCATGCTCTACTGACGGTCAATAAATTGAATTTACAATCGGTGGGAACTCACTTCTGTAAATATTGACCATCATGTGGAGATTGAAGCATTCATCAACAAAAGTGTACGGGCCAGCCCCTACATGCATACACACTGCAATTGCATGAATACATGGATATCGCCATGCCTAGAATGCTCCACAATCACACCACCTATGTCTGCAATCGACTCGAAATACATTTAAGTACGCTGCTTCGTTGTTGCGTCTGGCACCAACAACATCAAATGTCTGATTAAGTCGGTCGAAGCCGTGAACCTTTAGCAACATTGTTTTCGTCATGTTCTCTTTCATTTTCGTCACAATATTGGGAGCCCAACTTTGCCCCTATTTAATAAGGCCTCAATTTCTTTCCCTTTAACTACGCAAACTTTTGCCAACCTATAGTACGTCTTTTTCACCATGCTTGTTATTGGAAGATGACGTGATCCTTTCAGTACTCCATTTATGCACTCCACAAGGTTGGTAGTCATTTGCCCATATCGTCTACCACATTCGCCATATGATTGGGCCCATCTTTCCCTCTCGATTTTGTTTGCGCAACTCTAAACCTGCTCGCCGTACTTCATTAAGTTCGCCATCTTTCTCTCAAAATGTGGTCATGTTAGTAGATATCCTGTGTCATAATATTATTAGTATCGACACAAATAAAAAAGCAAATATTAATAAATAAATAAATAAATAAATGTATATGCAAATTATGGAAAATTTAGTTTGAAAAAAGATGCTTACCCATGCTTACAATCTTACTGCGAAGATATTTTTTTTGAACCGCTCGTAGTTGTTCTTATCAATATGACGAATAAAGTAGGCAATGTATGCGTACGGCGGTGTCCAACAAATTCTGTCTCTATAATTGCTGCTTTAATACCCATCCCTCGATATAATGCAGACCCTATCTTCTTGGACGTCATGCTCACGTAAATTCGTCAAAAAAAATTCCAAGCGTCCATCGTCTCCTACTCAACAATTGCGAATGCAATCGGGAAGACATTGTTGTCACCATCTTGTGCAACAACAACCAACAATATATGAGAGTATCTCCCGTACAACCACGTGCCATCGACGTGGATCATACGTTTGCAATAGGGAAAACCTTCGATGGCAGGCTTGAACGCCCAGAAAAGTCGATAAAAAAATTTATGGCCTTCAACAATTTGGCATTCTAGGTCTTACACATCCTTGGTTTGATACCTCACTATGGTGCCCAGGATAAAATGTGTCAGTGCTACTAATAAAGCCGGTAGCTCGTTGTACGACTTATCGTAATCATCGTACACCAAGTCCATTGCCTTATCCCTTGCACGCCACGCCTTCTTGTATTTTATTTGGTATTCAAATTGTTGCGCAATGCTTGCCTGAATCGTTGAAACGAGAACCCGTGAATTTGCTTCAACCAACTTCATTACGCGATGGCTTATTACGCTAGAGTCCAGTTTTCGGTGGTCCTGGTCGATGGAAGTTCGTAAACATGTGTGAACACTATTATACTTTGTGACCTCCCAACGATTTGACCTCTGAAGCTTCGTCACTCAGATCTTCCAATTGCACTATTGTCCGTATTTCACACATTTGGCAAAGAAAGTCCTCTGGCTGGATTCTGCGACAACGTAGTCCATGTGGTTCTTGACGCTGTACTCTTTCACTGCCAATATAGCTTCATTCTTGTCATCAAGTTGAAGCTTAACATATAATTCACTGTGCTGACTCGAGGTTAATCGGGGAAAATCCAGGAATTCAGGCGCCCTCATTGCATCGAAATCCACCAAACTTATGTGAGAAGGAGGTTCATAGAATGTAATGTCGCCCCCGGTCGAAATGAATTCTCCAACACCAAAATCAGGGGCTGCACCGACGTCATCAGGGAACAAATCGGGATCCCCAATATCTTCATCTTCGCTAGAATCGTCAAGTGTTTCTTCCCATCGACCTCGTAAGGATTCCACATCATCTTCAATAGTTAGATCAACACTCGGCCCGTGTGATGAAGCATATGTTGAAGGCCCAGCTTGATGAAATGCATTTGATGTCCCACTTGTCAACATTGCAACAAAACTGCCTCCGGGCATATCAATCTCATCACCAAAATTCATTTGAGCTGATTCTCCAACTACGTTTCTAGATGGGCAGGAACATCACGCACCTCGGCAAACAACTCGATATATCGAATTCTCATAGAATCATGCTTTGCGATCATCATTGCAACATCATCATCATCTTGGAGAGTGATTGCACAATATCTGATCGGATTGTCACATGCCATCCATCGGTAACGTAAACCATGAATCTCTGTCCTAATTTTCTGTGATATTTTCTCCTTCATTTCTTGAAGCATGATTTTCTTCTCGAATCTCATCTTTGTACTGCTTTTAGAATCAAATACAACCCCGACATCAGTTTTCATCATTTGTCCATTGTAATGAACAATCGCCATAAATTTGTTGTTGCTCATTTTCTTTGCATGATCAAAATAAAACATACTAAATCAAAATGCTCATAATAAAATATAAAAAAATAACTTACGTTACTAACATCGTGGACGAGTTTTTTTAATATATATCTTTTAATAAATATATTATATTAATTTTTTAAAATATATAGTTCAAATATATTTTCTAATAATATACTTATCTTATCAAAATGAACATAATAATTTTTTTCTAACATAGTAAATCAACTTTACAAATAAAATTTTAAAATATTCAAATCCAATCCAAATTTGAACTAACTCAAATTATAAACTACATGAAAAAAATAAAAATATATGAAACATACAAAATAACAAAATAAAATTACCAAACTCAAAAAAAATACCAAACTAAAAAATGTTCGAAACTACTTACAAAATAACAAAATGAAATTACCAAACTAAAAAATTAAAACTCTAAAAAAAATTTGAATCTACTTACAGTCTTTTCTCCACTATTTTCTTTATCTTCTTCTTCTTCTTTTACTTCTTCAATCTTAACTTCCTTCCAACCTTAACTTAACTATTTAAAAAAAATTAAACTTTTTATCCCTAATACTACCCTTATCTCTGTCGAACTAACAACTATAAATTTTTAACCTCTACCCCTATACATTTTAAAATACCCTAAACCCATCACCATTCAAAAATCACATCCACCACTCCCAAAAAATAAATATGCTACCCACCCTTCCCCAAAAATAAACTGTAAACCCAGCCTAAACCTATATTCGAATCAAAACCCCCTTTTTTCATGCATAAACCTATAACTATATTCGAATCAGAACCTTTCCCCAAAAATAAATTGAAGTCTATTCTCCTAAAAAATCAGAACCCTACTAATCTTAATTACACCCAATTCGAGGCCTGCATTTTTCTTTCACAATTTTGGTTTCATGCAGGCACCAATCTTTTCATGCATTCCTAAAAAATCAGAACCTTACTAACTCTAATTACACCCAATTCGAGGCCTGCATTTTTTCTTTCACAATTTTAGTTTCATGTAGGCACCAATCTTTTCATGCATGGATGTGCATGACAGACATGATACCCCAAAGTCGGATCCAAATGTGATCGATTTTGGCTTGAAGTCGAACTCAAATGAGGGAGACTTCAGGAATTTTCCCCCCCAAAGTCGGATTCAGCTGGGCACGCCTTTAGAGTTTTTTTGGAGATTCGGTTGCATTAAATACCGACTTTGGGGTACACTGTTCAAACAACAATAGTTCTAGAATTAATTTGTCCACTGCAATAATTTGGAAAAAAAATTCCTTTCACATTATTGCTGTCAAATTTCCATTTAAACGACCCTTTTTGACCATATAAACTATACATAGATATTTCTTTATTTTTTCATATACATAAGTAAGATTGTTTTAATGCATTTATAATATATTTATAATTTTTCGTATATATATATATATCTTTATTTTTCACATAAATCAAATATCATTTAAAATTATATAATTTTTCATATATATATATATATATCTTTATTTTGAGAACAAAGTATTGATGGGTGTATAAAGGAATCCAGAAATTGATGAGAATAAATAAAGAGTTGTAGTTGAGGACCAAATAGAATATATTATAAAGTTAATGGTTTAAATTGCAAAAAAATGTTGTTGCCGAAAAAGAAAGAATTAAAGTTATATGTGTATTCTACAGCTACTGAAGAACACAATTTATATTGGGTTAAGATGGACCTAAAATAAAAGAAATTAAAACAAAAAAAATATGTAAAATTGAGGTACTAAATTACAAAAGAAATTTATTTTCAGAAAAAGGAATTGAAACAACGTTGGTGGATGTTCAATAGTAGTTCGGGAGAAAATAATTCAAATTTTGACCAAAATGAAATTAAAGTAGCTAGGGTTGAAAATTAGTTGGGAATATCAAAAAATCGTAAGGATTTAAATCGATAAGATAAAAAAATAACTTAAATTTTTACCCATGGGGCTGGAGGTTTACTATATCTAACCCTGAAAGTAACCGTAAGATCCAAAAAATGTCCATATCATCTTGATATTTTACTAAATTTTTAAAAATATATATACATAACTATCTATATATACCTAATATATATCTTAATAAAAAAACTATAATTATATTATTAGCACTTCAACTTTATCTTAAACATAATCATACTCGAATTTCTCATTATGTTTCTATCTTTTTAGATATAAGCAAAAACTCGTCTAAATCTTTCTCCCATACAACACCCTTTCAATCTTCATCATTTCGTAACTGCTAATCGAAGTATCCAAATTTTATATTTTAAAATAGATTGCGAATTTATTTTGGTCAGTAAAATAATAATTTTTTAATTTTTTAGATAAAAAAATCCTCGAAACCGCGGGGATCGGGCGAGAAGGGTATAGGGACAAAACCCATGAAACATTTAATGAGAATTTTTTGAAACCGTAACTACAAATGTTAGAGAAGAATGGAGAATGCAAAAAACCACCCGTCCCACCCGCCCTAAAAGCAACAGAAAAATCAGAGACCAGATTCAAATTCAATTCTAATTTGAAACCCCAAAAAACGACTTAACTTGAATAAGATGATTTTTTTCCAAATCAAACCTCGATTGTTCTCGAGTCCAATCAGGATTAACCTCAAAAGAAAGAAATGGTTCCCTGTGTGTATTTTTTTCTTTTCACAAAACTCGAAACTGAAATCTTACTTACGGAATATCGAGTTCTTTATCCTAAGCTAATCAGGCATTGGTCTTGAAACCAAAAATTGAAAACTTGGGAAGACATGTTTCACAACAAAAACTGGAAATATGTGATTCAAATACTCAATATACGGTTCAATGATGGCCGATTGCAACTTCTAAATGTGTTATCTAAATCAACGAATGAAGCCCTACAAAAACTTGAGGCATTTATTCTTCTTCTTGTTCTTTTTTAAATATGAGGGGTATAAATTAAAAGCTAAGTGTGCTATAAAAACCATGGAACCTTACCAATTAGGATTTCATGGTTCATACATCGAGTAGCAGCCTCCGCAGGTCTTCAACAACGTCCTTGATACGACACAAGAAAAAAACAGCCTCTCTTCCAGCAATCAGCCTATGGTCATAAGTGAGTGCAATGTACAGCATCGGTCTCGGGACTATGTTACCTCCAACAACCATTGGTCGTGACACTATCGAGTGCATACCCAAGATAGCCGACTGCAAAAAACATTTTACATATTTAAGATTGTGTAAACAGAACACTTGTGTTTGGCTTTTAAAAAACAAAAAAAGGGCCTCAAAATCAACCCATTGTCAAGATGAGTTTAAGCTTTGACAACCCAGGACACTTGAGCAGTTCAGGAATTTCATCAAGCTTTTTATTTTTAATTAGCATTTAAAAAGTTAATTCAAACTCAAGCTTGAATATAAATAATTGACTTTAAAATCAAGCACAAGAACCAAGCTTATTTTTATTAGATAAACTAGCTTAATTACGTGAGCTCGAATAGTTTGATTTTTTATCCGGAATTGAGCTCAAGATTTGAAAATGAAAATTGATGAAGCTCGAGCTAGTTCCAACTTTGAGCTTTAAATTTAACTCAGAGCTTGAGTTCTAACTTCTTATAGCTTGAGCTCGGGTTTCTCACACTGCTAGTTCCCAACTCACACACTAAAGCTAAATATGAGAAACCCTCAACTAATACAGATAAGTCATGAGTGTAAGTGCATTGGTATGTGTGAGAAAGGGGCCATGGTGGCCGAAGAAGATGAACGCCGGTCAACAATGAACAATAAAATATGAAAAGTTACAGTTTAACGATAGAACAAAAATAATATTTTAAACAGAGAACAATGTGTTTCTCTGTATTTTCTCTTATTTTTCTTAATCAAATGTGTATGAGATAAGCCTTTAAATAGGCTGATACAGAGTTTCAGTATAACTAAAATTATACTTTTATCTATAATTTAAATAATATTTATCCCTAATTTAAATAAGACTTTTAGTAAATCTAAACTACTGACTTAGAAATAAACTCTAATTGCACATTAAATTAAACTCTAACACTTCTTGTCAACTTACACTCCCCTCAAGCTCTAACACTTCTTGGATAACTTACACTCCTCCTCAAGCTGGTGAGCAAGTGTAGTAGAGCACCAGCTTGGATCTTGGATGTGATGCCCTACTCATATTTCTTTGCTGTTATTTAGGAAAAAAATCTCCCCTTTTTTGGGACCCATTGAGTTGAACAACTAGGACATACTCATGCTATTCTTTGAATGGCCATTGTTGAAAATTTGCAAACGATGTTGCTGGTTTCTGCATCCTTCTTGAGATGTCTACCAACTTTACTGCTGTTATTGGTTTTTATACCCTCCTTAGATGTCTTCCAGCTTTCCTCTGTCAGTGATGATCTTTTTCAGGTTTTTGCATAATCTGAGATGTCTTCCAGCTTTTTTTGTCATTCACGGACTAAGTAGCTGCTTCCATTCAACAATGATCACAGGAATCTACATTCCCCTCAAGCTGGTAGTTGCACAAACTAGAATTCCAGCTTGGATCTTTGATGTAGAATCCCTTAAAAAATATTATCTAGTTTTTAAAGCTAAACTAGAACCTCTTCTCCTATCTTTTATAATTGATGGCTGAGATAGAACCATATAGTTTTTAAGGCTAAACTATAATCTTTCCCTATCTTTTACAATGGATGGCTAAGATAGAACCAAATAGTTTTTAAGGCTAAACTATAACCTTTTCATATTTTTTTGATTGGCTAAGATAGAATCATTAAATAGAGAACAAAATAACAAAATTAAACGAGTAGAAATTTCACCACATATGTAAGATTCCAACGAGAGAGAAGCCAAGGAACGAGCGTGGCCTAATGACAAAAGCGGAAAAATGATATGCATCTAAAAAAATTAGATCATCAATTTGATCCAGCATCAGGATCGTTGTTGGCTCATGATACCATGTGAGAAAGGGGCCATGGTGGCTGGAGAAGATGAACGCCGGTGAACAATGAACAATAAAATATGAAAAGCTACAGTTTAACGATAGAACAAAAATAATATTTTAAACAGACAACAATGTGTTTCTCTGTATTTTCTCTTATTCTTCTTAATCAAATGTGTATGAGATAAGCCTTTAAATAGGCTGATACAGAGTTTCAGTATAACTAAAATTATACTTTTATCTATAATTTAAATAATATTTATCCTTAATTTAAATAAGACTTTTAGTAAATAACTACTGACTTAGAAATAAACTCTAATTACACATTAAATTAAACTCTAACACTTCTTGTCAACTTACACTCCCCCTCAAGCTCTAACACTTCTTGGATAACTTACACTCCCCCTCAAGCTGGCGAGCAAGTGTAGTAGAGCACCAGCTTGGATCTTAGATGTGATGCCCTACTCATATTTCTTTGCTTTTATTTAGGGAAAAAATCTCACATTTTTTGGGACTCATTGAGTTGAACAACTAGGACATAGTCACGCTATTCTTTGAACGACCATTGTTGAAAATTTGCAAACGATGTTGCTGGTTTTTGCATCCTTCTTGAGATGTCTACCAACTTTACCGTTGTTATTGGTTTTTGCACCCTCCTTAGATGTCTTTCAGCTTTCCTCTGTCAGTGATAATCTTTTTCAGGTTTTTGCATCTTCTGAGATGTCTTCCGGCTTTTTCTGTCATTCACGGACTAAGTAGATGCTTCATTCAACAATGATCACATGAATCTACACTCCCCTCAAGCTGGTAGTTGCACAAACTAGAATTCCAGCTTGGATCTTTGATGTAGAATCCCTTAAAAAATATTATCTAGTTTTTAAGGCTAAACTAGAACCTCTTCTCCTATATTTTATAATTGATGGCTGAGATAGAACCAGATAGTTTTTAAGGCTAAACTATAACCTTTCCATATCTTTTTACAATGGATGGCTAAGATAGAACCAAATAGTTTTTAAGGCTAAACTATAACCTTTTCATATTTTTTTGATTGGCTAAGATAGAATCATTAAATAGAGAACAAAATAACAAAATTAAACAAGTAGAAATTTCACCACATATGTAAGATTCTAACGAGAGAGAAGCCAAGGCACGAGCGTGGCCTAATGACAACAACGGAAAAAAATGATATGCATTTAAAAAAATCAGATCGTCAATTTGATTCAGATCAGAGATGGCAACAGTGGTTACGACATCATGATCGTTATTGGCTCATGATACCATATGAGAAAGGGGCCATGGTGACCGGAGAAGATGAACGATGAACAATGAACAATAAAAATATGAAATGTTACAGTTTAACGATAGAAAAAAATAATATTTAAAACAAAGAACAATGTGTTTCTCTGTATTTTCTCTTATTCTTCTTAATCAAATGTATATGAGATAAGCCTTTAAATAGGCTGATACCGAGTTTCAGTATAACTAAAATTATACTTTTATTTATAATTTAAATAATATTTATCCCTAATTTAAATAAGACTTTTAGTAAATAACTACTGACTTAGAAATAAACTCTAATTACACATTAAATTAAACTCTAACACTTCTTGTCAACTTACATTCCCCCTCAAGCTCTAACACTTCTTGAATAACTTACACTCCCCCTCAAGCTGGTGAGCAAGTGTAGTAGAGCACCAGCTTGGATCTTAGATGTGATGCCCTACTCATATTTCTTTGCTGTTATTTAGGGAAAAAATCTCCCATTTTTTGGGACTCATTGAGTTGAACAGCTAGGACATACTCATGCTATTCTTTGAAAGGCCATTGTTGAAAATTTGCAAACGATGTTGCTGGTTTCTGCATCCTTCTTGAGATGTCTACCAACTTTACTGTTGTTATTGGTTTTTGCACCCTCCTTAGATGTTTTCCAGCTTTCCTCTGTCAGTGATGATCTTTTTCAGGTTTTTGCATCTTCTGAGATGTCTTCTGGCTTTTTCTGTCATTCACGGGCTAAGTAGCTGCTTCCATTCAACAATGATCACAAGAATCTACATCAGATCGTCAATTTAATTCAGATCAGAGATGGCAATAGTGGTGACGACATCAGGATCGTTGTTGGCTCATGATACCATGTGAGAAAGGGGCCATGGTGGCCGGAGAAGATGAACGCCGGTGAACAATGAACAATAAAATATGAAAAGCTACAGTTTAACGATAGAACAAAAATAATATTTTAAACAGAGAACAATGTGTTTCTCTATATTTTCTCTTATTCTTTTTATTCAAATGTGTATGAGATGAGCCTTTAAATAGGCAATTAAGTATTTTGAGAATCTTTCAATCGCGTAGCAACCCGTTTCCTAAGCCTTGTCATAGGAACCTGTAATCATGAACCCATCAACTAAGGATTATTTTCTAAGATGCTAACATCATTTTTCCCAAAGGAACCATTTGAATGAAAACGTAAATGAAAAGACTTACCCTTCTTTCCCTTTCCTTGGGTGGAAGTAAAGGTTCAGTAGCTGTTCGTTTCGGAGGTGGTGGAGAAGGGGCTTTATGGTTCTCCACAGCAGGAGAAGCTTCGACTTTAGCTTTTGGCTTATCCTCCTTCACAGTTTCAGCTGAAGGAGATGGCTCAGAAGCAGCTTTTTCAGATTTCTTTTCAGTGGGAGCTGCAGCTGCTATGCCCTCACCGGACTTTGAAATGACAGCCATCCTAGTACCTGGTTCCACAGTATCTCCTTCCTTGGCTACATACTAGCGAACTGTGAAATTAACATTCAGAAAAAGTGTCTAGGAATAAAGAACAACGTAGACATTTGCCTGCATGACCAAACAATCCAGAATAATAGATATATTACCTCTTGAATCACACCATCTTGGGGGCTGACAACATCAATTGTTACCTGGTGAAAATAAACAATACAGATATTAGGGGTATAAATCCATATATCCTCAAAGGGAGAAAAAAGGGTGAACAGTACCTTATCAGTTTTTATTTGAGCAATTGGTTCATCCGCTGTTACTCTATCACCAGGCTCTGCTCTTGAAAATTCAAATAAATCCACAATCAAACATTTACACCATGAAAACGAGTACATCTAATGAATGGATAGAAACTATAGTAACAGAATACATACTTTTCAGAAATGTTGCCAAAGTGCCATCACTAATTGATTCTCCCATAAAAGGGACAACAGCATCAATCAGATCCCCTTCATCAGAAGCAAGTAAATAGGGTGTAAAAAAGATTAAATTAAACTTAATATAGTAATAACATAAAGAGTAATGCATGGTTTTTTAAGACACAAAGACACTCGCCAATATTTACTTTTTACAAGTGAAAAATGCGCTAAATGTGAGCGGCAACACCAAAGAAGATATCCTCCAAATCATTATAAAACTAAATCACAGCCATTATATTCATACTATCACTCCACCCTTTCCTATAGATTTTGAAGGAAATTCTGAACTAAAGCTTTCTCTCTCGGCATATTGCCTGAACTAGTACTTCTTGTTAACATCAAAGTGGGTTTTTGACAATGACCAGATATCAGTGGTTTATTCCAGAGAGTGGTGAACAAATGAACAGTTATAGAGCAAGGAATTAAATTATCGCAGAAAACTAAAAGCACCCATATATTGATAGCCATTTAAAGAAACAAAAACAAGCGAAAATGCTAATAAGCCTTTGGACAAAAAATATCATCAAGGACACTAGTCAATACCATACCATCTCCAGAAGAGAAAGCCCTGCATGACAGTTGCATGATAGCCTCTGGTTGAATGATACAGACGACATCCCTACAGATAATGATGTCTGTCAGGAGAGAGAAGTTCTGAGGAGCAACAAACTGATTTAAAGGATTGAAATAAAAATATTGACCTAACTAATCTAGTTTCTGGATAAACATAAAGGATATGGACTACTTTGTATTGAAATTGACCTTCTATAAAGATATGGTACTTAAACATACAAATCTCAGATTAATCCATCAGTCAATTCATACCCTCACTATGTCACTCACACTCAAGAGTCGAGTGTGATTGTCTACTGTCTATACAGGTATGTGTTCATCGTCAGACATGGGTATGTTTGAATTTTTTCCCCTAAATTTTTCCAAGATTTGGTGGGTTTTTGGAGGGTCATTTCCCGGCAAACAGCTTTGAATATTTGTTAGACATGTATCGTGAACATTGGTCCTCTTGCAATGACAACTGGTGACAGTATAATTCCAAATATTGATGTACACTACAAAGTCCACAACCAGCTAACCTTGTCTTTGATAAACCAGCAGAGCAGCCTGCAATAATTATGAAATGATCTACATTAATAAAAAAAAAAAAAAGGCAATCAACATGGCTAGACGCCTAGACCATCATGAGGAGAAAACATTAAAAAAAAATTACCGGGAAGAACAAGATGAGAGAAGTTCCGAACATGGGCAATTCCTCTTGCTTGAACTAATAGCATCGGTTCAAAAACTTGAAATCTAGATCTTGTGAGAATATTTACTAATGGTTATTATTTGGTACACTGTCAGTGGAAAAGAGTAATTCCAAAAACGGCCTTAAGATTACGAAAAGTGTCCTGAAATTATTTTTTAAAATATAAAAAGTAAATAAGAATAACACCTGTCACCATCTTAAGACCACTTGTGGAATTATTTTTTTACACTAACATTGTCTCAAATAATAATCCATTTACTAGATGATGATAAAAATTCAAAACCCAAAATGAATTTTTTGAAGAAAAAAAAACTTTGCTTATCACTTTACTACTCAGTCTCTAGCTTCAACAAATGAAGAAGCAAAATGTAACAATGTTTTTGAATTAATTAAACATTAAATTTTCAAAATTTCATGAACGCAAAACACATGATTTTTACCTCTAAACAGTAGGAATAAGTTTGAATTGGCCATTCATTTTAGCCAATTGTTCTGTTTCCTTCTAAAAGTAGCAAACATGATCTTGCACTACATTTGTTAATGAACTTTACAGCAACATTTTACTACGGCAGAGCCTATAGATATAAAGAATCTTCAACATCAATTACGGATTTTAGTTTCATCAAGATGAATCAAAATTCAAAGAAACTAAACTACATGCATGATCGTCAGATCCTAATTTTTCAACCGAATAATATACCTCTTTTCTGGCATTAGAGGGAACTCTGGATGCTGAAATCCCCGGACGAATGGCCTGCAATGACTTCCCTAATATCTGAAACGATAAAAATGAAATCCAAATGCTTTAGCTAAATAAAGAACAATTTTGAAAAAAAGAAGAACAATAAAAAAATTCTAACCGAAGCTGATGAGCCTCCGCTCGCAACTTTTCTTCTTAAAGAGCCCAACATCATCGGTATTTGGACACTTCTATTTTCATTTTTCACAAAATTAGAAGCAAATAAATAAATATCAATAATCTGAATACAAAAAAAAACAAATATATTTTTTTACAAGAAAAAACAAAATATTACCAGAAATTAATAAACGATACGTGAAAGAAAGAAATTCAAATGATTTTATGTTTTGCCAACAATTTTGAGAGTTGTAAAATACAGTTGAATTTTTCGAAAAAAAATAAATTAGTTTTTTTTTTTGTTTTTTGAGAGAGAGAAAGAACGAGAGAAAGAGAGAGAGGGTGTCCATGCATATTGAACTTTTAGAAACTATAAAATATTTATTAAATTTTTAATTCAAATATGATCGTCATGCCATTATCTACTCATAATTATTTATGACGCGATATGTTAAATTAATAAAAAAATATTTTGACACACAAGTCTGTGTAAATTAAATTTACATAACCTTTTTAATTTCAAAGTTTAAAGTTAAGAATTAAAGTTTAGGGGTTTAGTGTGTAGTATGTATAATTTAAGGTTTATGATTAGAGTTTAGGGTTTAAGGTTTAGATTTTAGAATTAGTTTGAGATTTAAATTTTAAATTTTATAAAAGGGATGTGTAAAATTTATTTACACAGTTTGTATATCAAAATATAATTCAGAAAAATATTTCACTTGACCCTCAATTGTAACTAAATTTTATTTTTCATATTTTATGAGCAATAAACTTAAAACAGTTAAATATCAATATTTTTAAAGTATAGGATAATTTATAATTTTTTTTTGCGTAAAATTCTTAAATGATCACTGAATTTTTTAAATTATTCAATTTAATAATTAAACTTTTAATTGTTTCAATATTATTATTAAATTTTTAATTTTCTTTAATTTGGTCACTAAATGGCTAACGAATGTTAAAAATGTGACGTAACAGGTAATAAAAATTATATAATAATATATTTAGTTTTTCACATTTGCACATTTAAACAATTTAATCATCTTCTTAAACAAAATTACTTATTTTCTCCATTGATGCTTATCACCACCGCCATTAGAGAAACAAATTAAATTCTAAAAACCTCAATCTCTCTAACTTACTGAATTCATTTATCAACACTTCCTTCTTGATTTTAATCGATAAAATTCTTACAAATACGATCCTCAAAAATTTACTTTGATAATCAAACACTTCTTTTGGAACCAAAGCAACCATCCCAACGTCCTATGGCTTCTTGCTATTTTGCCCACAACCACCCCCCATCATCTGCATCTAACACCACTGCCACCGCCCTATAGTGCTTTTCCTCAAGTTTTTTCTCCACCTCGTCCTTATTCCTTTTCTTCTTTTCAGGCTTTTGATGCGTTCGGATGCTTTCTTTTTTCCTCAATTTGTGGTTTGCAGTTAGACACGAGCTTTCAATATTGTTATATAAAGAGCCTAAAATTAGGTTTTCTGGGTTTTTCCTTTTCGTTGATTTCTGAGCCTTTGTTGCTTCTTCGCTTAAACCCCAGTTTTCTTTCTCATTTCGCTTCCCATGCTTTAACGTCGGTGTACCTGAAACTAATGAATCAATATTCTTAGTGTCTTCAACGGATTCTATGAGTTTTCTTTTGAATGGATTGTCATCAAAGAAAAGGAAAGAAATGGTGTCATGTAGCTCTAAAATGTCACCGAAGATTATTTTAAACACATCATATGTAAGCAGTCAAATTGAAGAAGTGAAATTATGTTGTTTCACTAGAGTCATTAGTGTTTAAATTTCAGTTATTTCTTGCTTAATTGAAACGGTGAGTTTTAGGGTGTTGGGAATGTCTTGCAAACGATATCGTTTTTGTTATTATTGGGTTATAAAGCTGTAAACCCTGGTGAAAATCCTTATCGAATGAATTGAGGTGTTTTTGGCTCTCTTGTTGACAGAGAGAAAATTCTTAGTCTCCATTTGCTTCTTCTACTTCTTTTCCCCAAATTATTCTTGTTCTTAGTTCGTATTGTTACAAAGGTATCAAAGACAGGTTTATCCTCGGATTTTTGTGGAAATTTTGGAATCAAGCAGGAACAACGTCCATGACGAATCAAGCTTAGAGGACATGGGTTCCAGCCATGGTTGACAATCACCAATCGTTTTGGTTTGAATTCTGTGAGAAATTTAAACTTTTGGTAGAAAAATAGACGAGTCGAATTCTCTTGGTAACTGTTAGTCGTTTGTTGTATCTTATTACTACAGACATTCTGTATCAGGTGTTCTCACCACATGGGTTGGTGGAGAAGATTGTTTCGCTTCAGTATTCAGTTCACTTTCAAGCATTGATCCATTATCAAGAACGTCATGAGGCTATCTTCGCCAGAAATTCTCTTCAGCAGCGTTATATCTACGATGGTTGTTGTCAGATGGACATTCAATTTTATAAAGACACTGTGATATCAGATCATGCTGAACGAAAATTAGAATCGCAGGTGACAGTCCCTAACGAGGACCAGGTGTTTGACAGATTGTTTATGTCAACGGAAGATGAGTCAGATGATTTTGATGACTCGGCTATAGTTCCCTTGGAAGATGACTTAATTAAGGGTTCGAGTGAAACCCAACAGCTTGATGAAATGTTGGTGCCAATGGTTGAAGCTTCAAACGCCAACTTTGGGGACATCATTGTGCAATTGTAGGACAATATGGATGACCAAACTCAAGGAGTGGTGGCATCGATGAAAGAAAAAGCTTTGGTCAATACGCTAGTCGGATGTGAAGACCAGTTTTTAGTGGTTCAATTTGTCAACCCAATTAAAGGTAATTTTGACCCGAACCATTTGTTTAGTGAATATAAGAATCCATTTACTAGTACTTGGATAGACAAATTTCAAGTCAAGGTATCCGATGAAATGTTTGAACAAATGGATGCAAAATTTCAAGTTAAATTTGAAGGGGATTTATCTGCAGCAAAAACCACTATTGAACTTGTTGAGGTTGATGACCCATATGGTTTTAGACTATTGCTCATGGCAAAAGTGGATTACTTTCGAATTTGTTACCAAGTGGATTACTTACGAAGATCTAAAGTATTGGAGCAAGATGAGCAATACCATTTTTTGGTGTAAAACTTACTGAAGCAAAATGTCATGAATTAAGGTACAAGAAGGAAATATATGAACTAGTGAAGAAGTGGACAGAAGGGAATGATAATATTGGTGAGTACAAAATGCCAAAAGCCTATGAACAGGAAAAGGGTTATTGAGCATGAGAAAATAATTGAGGTGGTTCTTCAGCGTTATAGAGATCTTACCATTGGGGACAAAATAAATCTATTTGTAGGGAAAATTCTTGGGCAAATGTTTGTGACCAAACAAATTGGTTCCCAAGACAAAGTTGTTAGCAAAGTTTACCTGGGTGAGAAGTTGTGTCTTGTGAAAGAGATGTACTTTACTATCACTCTAGATCGTAACACTACTGGTCCGCCTACAATTGTTTATAGCAAGGGAGAAACCAACATTGAAGACCATACAAAGAAATACCCTGACATGATTATTAAAGTACCTATTGATATTTTTGAAAGAATTACTGATAAAGATGCTGCCGAGGTTGCGGATGGTTTGACTCCAAAGGTTGTTGATAAAACTGATTCTATCGAACAAGTGAAGAAATTATATAAGCTTTTCTATGAAGCTGATTGCACATTGTTGGAAATCAACTTCCTCCCTGAGACTTCTAGCAACCAATTAGTAGATGCTGATGCAAAATTAAACTTTAATGATAATTTTGCATTTCGTTATAAATATATATTTTCTCTATGTGATCCATCACAAGAGGATCCTTGAGAAGTGGCAGTTGCCAAGGCTGATCTGAATTACATTTGCTTGTATAGAGAAATTAATTGCATGGTGAATGGAGCAAGGTTAGCAATGGCAACAATGCATATAATCAAGTTGCGTGGGGGAACTGCTGCTAAATTTTTTTATGTAGATGGAAATGTTTATGAAAGGCAAGTGGTTGAGGTGTTTAAGATTTTGACTTCGGATGAGAAAGTGAAAGTAAGTTTGGTGAACATATTTGGTATAATGAAATGTGATGTGATTGCAAGTGGGATCATCAATGCTGCCAAAAATATTGCCTTTAAAGTTCGTGTAGTGGTCTGTCATGGGAAAACATGTGCATCTGCTCCATCTCTGTCCTTTTCCGAGTATCCTCATTTACTTCATATTGGTGAAAACGAGACCTCTCGACCGAAAGGCATTGTTATCCTTGTTGAATCATTTGGCTGGAGAATTGTTAACAGTGCGTGGACTTATGATATGGTTAAGGCTCTTGCAACAACAACAAAAAGCGTAATGGCTCAACATTCTGATATTGTACGCCAAGAAATCAGATTGAATATGAACTTCATCACCGCCCATTTCTTGCAAAGTGGTTTGGTATTTACTGAGGAGATATTACAGAGTAGATTCAAGAGAGTAAGTGGAGTGCTTGGGAAGATTAAGAAGCTGTGTCACTACAATCAAAAGTGGTTATCTTTGTTTGATAGTGTTTCATATCTTTTGGGAAATACACCGAGTTGGCTTCTGTCTCTGTCAATTTTTTGTCCTTTGTATAAGAACAAGCTTAGGATTATGGATATTGATTCACGTCTGCTACTGCGATTTACGAATTGGTTACCGAGAGTGATTTTTACTGCCCGTGTGTCACATTATGAAATACCAGAAGTTAAAGAGATGGTAAATGTTGTTGCTGTTTGTGTTTTTTTGCATGTTACATTCAATACCTCGGAAATGAGCATGATTGTATGGGTCTATAGAACTGAATTTATTTCAGTGCCGGAAAAGCTTGACACATTTTCCCCTTTCAATCCAGCTTTGCAGAAAAGAGCTTTGGGCAATGTTTGGTCCAACCATTTAAAGAAAAGCAAGGATGATCGAATGTTACTCAATGATGGTTGTTTCAAAGGCCTGGCTTATTGTTTTACCTTGATCCTTAAGGTCAAGGATTTGTTCGAATGAGGGGTATTGTAAGGAGTCAAATTGAAGAAGTGAAATTATGTTGTTTCACTAGAGTCATTAATGTTTAAATTTCAGTTATTTCTTACTTAATTGAAACGATGAGTTTTAGGGTGTTGGGAATGTCTTGCAAACGATGTCGTTTTTGTTATTATTGGGTTATATAGCTGTAAACCCTGGTGAAAATCCTTATCGAATGAATTGAGGTGTTTTTGGCTCTCTTGTTGACAGAGAGAAAATTCTTAGTCTCTCTTTGCTTCTTCTACTTCTTTCCCCCAAATTATTATTGTTCTTAGTTCGTATTGTTACATCATATTGAGATGAAATGGTGTCTGATACAACCATCGTGATTGGTTTTTTAAATTTCTTCTCTTCCATGATTGGGGGGAGCAAAGGAAGATTGAGAGAAATGAAAACCCGTAAGAAATAATTTGTTTAAGGACCTGGATGGTGTCTATGCATTAGTTTTAGTTTTGGGTTTCAGATTTCGGGTTAAATTATTTTAATAAAAAAATATGGCCATAGTTAAATAATGTATAAATAATTAGAGCTAAACTTGTTAATTTTTTCGAAATAAGATTAAATTGTTTGAATGTGCAAACGTGAAGGATAAATATGTAATTGTACAAATTTTATTAACCGCCACATCACATTTTTAACGAAGTCCCTTAACCACTCAGTGACCATATTCAAGCAAAATTAAAAGTTTAATGGTAACATAAAGCAATTGGAAATTTGGTTACCAATTGAATAATTTATCAAAGTTCAATGACCATTTGTGAACTTTACCTTTTTATTTTTTAAATTATAAAAATAAGGATTAATATAAAAAAAGTTTCCAAACTACACCGCTTGTGAACTTTAGGTGCAAGTTTTTTTTATTAAAGGCGAAAGGTTAAAAGTAGTCCCCCAACGTTTGACTTTTTGGTCACTTTAGCCCCTATTCTTTTTTTTTGGTGCAAACAACCACCTAACGTTTCATTTTCATACAAATTTCACCCTTGTTAGATGGAAATCGTTAGTCAACTAACGGTCAACGCCTGAGGCTAACGTGGCATGGGGAGATGATGTGGCAATGCCATATGGCACTTTGCTGAAGTGGCATTTAAAAAATTATTTTTAAAAATATTTTTAACCAATCAAATGATGCCACGTGGCACTTTGCTGACGTGACATCATCTGATTGGTTAAAATATATATTTTAAAAAATATTTTTAAAATAGCCCCAAATTTTCCAGATTTTATAAAATAGCCCCCAAATTTTGAAATCCCTAACTCTCCCAAACCCAAATATCGATTTGAACCGATTTCGCCGCCGATTGCCACGCCGCCACCTACCATTTCAGTCGCAGGATCATCACGATTATTTACCCCACCATCTTTTCGTCGAAAGTCGACTGACGTCGTGCGAAATGTCGGACGAAGGCGAAATCGTCGAATGGTTTATTTGACCGATTCGCAGCGAACATCGACAAAACTAACGATGAACGGTATGTGGGTTGTTCGGCGTGGAGAGTGCGCTTCATTCCGTCGCCGACAACGCGGCCAACGTCGATGGGAGTGGCTGAATTTGGGAGTTTAGGGTTTTGAGGACTATTTTGAAAATATTTAAGATGTTTTATTTTTTAAAAAATATATAATAATTATTTTTTAAAATATTTTTAACCAATCAAATGATGCCACATCAGCAAAGTGCCATGTGGCATCATCCAATTAGTTAAAAAATTTAAAAATAATTTTTTTATTTTTTAAATGCCACGTCAGCAAAGTGCTACGTGGCATCGCCACGTCAGCAAAGTGCTACGTGGCATCGCCACGTTATCTCCTCATGCCATGCAGACATGTCACGTCAGCCTCAGGCGTCGATTAACGGTTTCTATCTAACGTGAGTAAAATTTGAACGAAAATAAAATGTTAGGTGGTTGTTTGCACCAAAAAAAGGAATAGGGCTAAAGTGACCAAAATGTCAAACGTTGGGGGCTACTTTTGACATTTTGTCTTTATTAAAATATGTTCTAACGTTTCATTTCGTTAATTTTAAGTGTTTAGTAGTTAACTTTTGTTTAAAAATATTCGTTAACCAATTAAAATTCGACACATGACAAGTTTTAATTTCTAATTTTTTATTAATTTTTTAATAATTTAAATTTTTCAAAAAATCTTGAAATTCTAAAAATTTTCTAAAATAGTTCCCAAACCTCTAAAATTCCAAAACCTCAAATCATCATTGTTGTCATCGTTGATCGTTGTCGACTCAGACGTCTTCGGTTGTCGAACCCAACTTACTATTTCTTCAATGGGTTATCTTCGAACACTAATGAACGGCGTGTCAGCCGAACATCAAACGGCGAATGCAAAATCGTCGACTACGTCTTCTCCTTCACCGTCCTCCATAGATTGCTTTAATTTCACCAAAATTCAATCGTTGACTCTTGTTTTGGTGAAATTGAAATAATTCGTGAAGGACTGTGAAAAAGATGTAGTCGATGATATCAATTGGTGGGGTTGATAGTTTGTTTTGGTGAAATTAAAGCAATCCATGGAGGAATATTGTTGTTGATAGAATTTGAAAAAAGAAAAAAATGAAGAAAGAGAAAGGTTCACGTGAGATGGTTCAATCAGCTGAAAAGTGAGACTCAAAGTATATTATTTTATTGAAAAAATAAAAAAATTAACGGGCCACATCTGTATTTTTTAATGGAAGGTAATAAGAGAGACTAAATTGAAAGCAAAATAAAAATTAAGTGACCTTAATGAAAATTCTAAAAGTTCAGTGACTAAAAGAAAATACCCTAAAATTCGGTGACTATTTATGTAATTTGCCCTTAAAATAACAAATTTAGAATTTTCCGATGGCAAAAATTCGAATATTTTGGGAATTAAATACGAAAACCCCAATTTATGGAACATTCTGGAGAATTACAAAGAAAAATAAACTAATTTCTTCTAAAAATAATCTTTCAAATTACTTCTCCTGATGGCAAGCCATCATCTCATTTCACAATGATTTACAATTACCTACAAAACTACGCCGTTTATGTTTAACCCAACTCATAAAAGAGCGAGGGGAAAAAAATACAATATTCTATTATCAACAATCAAGCCACTGTTAAATTACTTTCATCTATGAAAATAAAGATGATTTGCTATCAAAAAAGCTACCAAATGGACGGGAGGGATTCTCATCTGAACTCTTTGCTTCATTCGGACTAGTATCTTTGTTACCGAATATGACTCCGAGCTTCAGAAACCGTAGCTTAAGGTCACCGCCGGTCGGACTTCTGTTTTCCTGCATTGATGTCTCTTCTGCCTGCTTTATTGTCTTTAGAACTTCTTCAGGAGACGCTAACATTGTTTCCACTGTTTCGTATACCTGTTAAAAGAATTCGGTTTCGAAAATCGTCAGATGTGTGCACTCAAGCAGCCGGGGATAAAAGGGCAAACAGGGCAAGAAGCCAAGCACGGTTTTCTTGCATGCGAAAAAACAAAGTTTCCTTCGGACACAAACGCATGCTTTCATTAGCACTTAATGAAGCCATCTAGCTCATCAATAGCATTGGAAATCAGTATCATGTGTTTAAAAATCGGAGGGTTTCCTTTTTCCATCGATAGAAACATTGAGTCATACGTGTAAAATAGAAACCTACCTGGCAAAGCTCGTCCAGTTTCTCGTTCCAGACATTTGTCTCATATGTGGCAACATAGCCTTGGCACTCATAAAACAGCTTTGATAACTTTTCATTAGCAGGGAGCTCGTCCTCAGCTAATACAAATCCCAAACCAAGCTGAACATAACGCAATTGAAACATTAGCATTACGAAGAATGACTGGTAAGAATAATAACATGCAACTTACAAATAAGAAAATAACAGCTAATTACTGATATTCTTTGTCCTATGTTACTTGTATTGTAGCGTTAATGTTGGATGCAAGTATGTTTAACGCTGATATATTCGTTTTCTTCTTTTAACCTAAAGTACTCTTGTTTAACACTTGTTGGATATCAGTATTATAACGAATAACTGGTAGAGTAATTATATGCAAACTAAACATAAGAAAATAACAGCCAATTATTGATATTCCTGTAAGTATCAAATACAGGGCAAGTGTCTGAAACATGTATTCAGTTTTTTTTTTTAAACAAAAGGGCTTTTCCATGTATTTGGAATAACTTTGGAAAGACATATCTCTAAACCCATGTTTTCATATGCATTTGACCACAAGTATTTCACGAAAAATGGTTGGTCCAGGCAACATAGTTCCTATTGACCTATGTTGCCCTAACACTTCCTTTTTTGAAGTACATGTGTTCAACGCTCAAGTCCAATGCATATCTTGACATGGGTATGGGATATGAACATATAGAGACCCAACATCAAAATGTTTTTTAAAAATTAAACTTACTCGCATCAAACACACCTGTATCTAACACTTGCATTCAAATTTGAGGAACGTGACTGTCAAATCATGTTCTAGAAACAAAAGTAGAAATACAAAGAACGATTCCCACAGTTTGGATGTATAAACTGAACAGCAGGTTGGAACAAGAGACTATAAATAAAGAAAAGATCATCTCTAACTAGGTTAAAACACTTACAAGAGAAAAAAACAGTTGTTGAAAAAGATCGGTAACCGGAATGTTGTCGAAGAAATTCAGGATTCCCTCCCTAAAGCCACCATAAAACATGCCGCTCTTGTAAGACCAATGCTCCCGTAACAGAAAATATAAGAGTTGTAACATAAAAAATTAAGAGTCCAACTTACACTGCCAAATCCTCATCATAGAGAGGTGTTTGTTTAATGGCTGGTACGGGTTTGGATGACTCCCATAGTTCACACCACAAATTACCTAACAAATATGCATAATTCACATATTAAAGCCAACTATAGCAAAAGTTCAGGAAGTGACACCATTAGCAGGTTAAGAATGCAAACAACTAGAAGAGTATGTTGTGCATGAGACATGCTACAAATACGAATATCAGAATACAAGTTCATACAAACATACTCCATTGTACAGTCAATGAATAAATGTCCTCTCCACAATAGTAAGACCTGACCAAGAAGAATTTAAAATGCAGCAAACTTTAGGAAACTGGGATAACAAGAAAAACCTTCTTTCTGCATTCTACTACTTAGTTGACCTCTTCTACACGTAACCTCATTGCTTGGCTCAGCTTCAATCCAATCAGGAGGAGAGTGCCATCTAACAAAATCTTCTAAAACACAGCCAGGATTTGCAGCCTAACAAAATCGTTAAGAAAAAAGATTAAGCATTGAAGCATGAAAGAAGTTTCTCTTAAATCCATATGTATCTACAATAGCAGTAAGATAGAGGATATTTATCTGTGCTAAAATATCACCTTGAAACCCTGCATGTCAGAGAGGAGACAAGAGCACCCAGGACCAACACTAACCCACAAAAGATAAGTCAATGAGTAAAAGAATAACAAGAATAATGTAACTACACCGAGTGGCGAGTATCATGATTAGCAGACAGAAAAACTGTGGTTCGTACAACAAAAAGATGGAAAATATAGAGAATGATTATAAAAATTCAACATAAATAACAGCATTATATAGATTGATCCTGTAAGTAAACATCATTGTTTTAAAGCAAAACGGAAAACCTTAATCTATATTAAGATTTAAGAATACATCTTATGCAATAAACAGATTAAGATGATGATCATAAAAAAACAGCAGTAGTATTCTATAATGTTAAATAAGGTGCCAAGAGGTTAAGGAGTTTTTAGTCAATATACTGACCTCCCTGTCCGAAGCACTAACTCCTCTGTTTCTCTGATAAGATCTTCTGTAAGCAAAGGTCCTTCCTACAGACATATACATAAACACAGTAAAGCATGGCAATATACTTGAAAGGTAGGTAATCTACTGGCAGAACTTGCAACCAAACCTGGTGAATAGGTGAGTATATCGGTTCATCAGTTTCCAACATTGTTAAATTTTCAATCGGTTGATTAGCTCCCTGCCGAAGAACAAGTTCTCCAGTCTTAACCCGTGCATACAATGCAGAGCGGACAGACATTGTGCCCATAGAAACATCTAATTCCTTAACATTTGAACTAGCTTCCATCATTTCAAAATCAAATGATTCAGCTGCAATCCTTTGCTGTCTTTTTCTTGATAGACAACAGTTAATAACCTGTAATTGTTGATATAAAAGACATGAATTTAGATCTGGAATCTCATTCACAGGAATGCCAGGCAGATGTCTCTCTTCGGACCAAAATCTTCTCAGCTGCATGTGTAAAGGATTCCAAACACTTTTTGTCAGATGACAATTAACAACTACGTAAAGTAAAGCAAACAAACTCTAAACGCACTCACATGTGAAAATGAAGGATTTTGATTTGCGCAAAGATAACTTGTGGCATGAAAAATTTCAAACACTAGGATGCTCTCTAGTCTCACCATGTTATGCTAGAAGCAGTTATTATGATCTTATGAAATGATGATACCTTGAACTTCATTAAATAAGTTATGATAACAGTTTTATTGGGAAAAAAAGATCCCAATTGTAAACTCAGTGAAGTTTTCTTTCAACAGTGATCATTTATGTTAATTCAGATAAAGTGGCGAATGCCCCACTTACTTCCTTAACAACCCTGCACCAAAAGAGTGCCATCTTGCTAAGGCTTCTAAAACTTCCAATGACTTCAGAAAGCTTAACAACGAAGCTCTGCGGAGGAGCACCATGAATGTCTTTAATAAAAGATATCTTTGGCGTACACCCTTTTGAATCAGATACAAGCTTCCTTTGGAGGAATTTTCCATCTGCAAATATCTTACAGATATTAAAATGAAAGTAAAAGATCATAACAAGAAAGTATGAATGTTTGAAGAAGAAACATATCTCCCAGCAAGAGCACATGTTTCATTAGGAACACGTATGAACCTACCTGCATCAAACAGTGAACGAATTAACGCAAGGACGCTCTCATCATCACCAAAGCCAGATGCAACTTTATCCTCTTTCTCGCGGGTAACTAAAGACTTGACTGCAGAGAAGCTCAAGCCTGCCTTTTCCTTACTGGGTGAAGAATTTCCCCAAAGATCTTTCAACGTTTTAAAATTTTTTCCAGCCCTGGGACGAAAAGGAAAGTACAGAAACATAAGAACACCATGTACTACAAGGTGAAATATGATTAATCAATAGATCACACATTTCACCAGTTAGCATTAGCTCAGAAGCAAAATCACATTTGTTCCAAATGATCAAACCATAGCCACCACTTCAACAAAGCAGCGTCAATACCAGAAAGTAAATCCCAATAAAGGTAATCAATTCACAAATCAGCACGTTTCATGAAGCATCCTACAATTTTGAATATCAACAAGAGCAGATAAAGAAAATCTGAATTCAAGTATTGGGCGCATATTAATGGCAAAACTTACTCGATAGCTGAAGCCAATTGTTTGATGACAGATGTTGGAGGAATGCATTTCGTGTTGTCGTTATTTAAAACGTCTACGGAAGGAATTGCTTCTAACAACTGAAGGAAAACAATCTCATCAACAAATCCATTTGTTTTAATATTACAATAACAGAAAAATTAAGATTTTAATCCATAACAGTAACCCCAAACTGTGGGAGAGAGGAATAAGCAGAATCACAAATGTACCTTTGCTTCCGCGTCATTCTTCATGTTGAGCAAATATATGTTTTCATCGTAGAATGGAACAGCCATTATTGAAATTTCAACTTTCTGGGAATCTTCAACGCCTTTTCTCCTTATTCCTATATTTCTAAACCTTTCCTGCCATTCTTGCTTTGTCCCTAAATTTGAGGGTCTCCATCTAGAATGCTTTACCTCGTGAAAACTCTGCGTTATACCACACAAAATTTAAAGCTAAAATAAGTAAATACGGATCGAGATTTTTTTTTCATTTCACATGAATTTTTAGGGGAAAGAAAGCAAATAAAACTTAAAAAAATTGCAGAATAGTTAATAAACATTCAACAGAACTTTGAAGCATTTTATGGCTCGCTTGTTTACAGAGAATGAGCAGGAAAACTATATACAACCTCTGATTCCATTTGAAATAAAGTAAGCTAAACTCTTCGAACTCAATACTTAAAGTTAAATTCACAACGAGACTTCAAAAAACTGTTATACAATTTACTTCATTTTCTCAGCAACCAAACAAAGAAGTGCATTGTATCTTACTTAATTCCAATGATCTATTTTTTTTTAAAAAAACATGATCCTCCGTTTCTTCTCAAGAGAAAAACAAAATTCAATTTAAAAATTACCTTATAGTCGCCTTCGTTCGTAAGAGATTCGTTTTTGAACTTCTTCAATGATAATTTATCAGAATCTTCACGAAAAGGATAAGAAAAAAAAATCAAATTTCCGTTAAAAATATTTACACTGATCTCCTTAAAACCGGACATTATTTAAAAAAAAATCTAAAATTAGAAAAGCGAAAGATGAAATTAGCGAAGGATATTAACAGCCAAAAATATAGAGGATAGTTTGTTTTTACCTAAATCGGATTTAAAATCAGTGAAAACTTGTTCGGCTTTCGCAGCTGCGGAGTTGAAAGCGGTTCTTGCTTTGGAGACGAATGAAGGAGCCTCCATGTCATTGGAGCGTCAAGGGAAGAAAGGAAGTGAAAGTGGTTAAAATTGTAGGGACCAAAAGGACGGCATTTGCAGGCAAAGCGGGAGATCTGTTTGGATGGAGAAGAAAGATGGTGGAAATGGAGGTATTTTCAAAAATAACGATAAAATAGTAATATTTTTGTGTGTATTTTAATTTTGATTTTGTTTTCAGTTGAGGTATGTTGTAATGTTGATGGTTTTTTAGGTAAACTTAACTGCGGCTTAAATTTATGGGTAAAGTACACCAGTAGTCACCAAATTTTTAGAATGAGTTCATTTTGATCACTAAACTTTTAAAATTATTATTGGAGTACTTAACTTTTAGTTCGCTTTTATTTTGGTCTATCTTGTTAACTTTCGTTAAAAACACTGACATGGCACGTTAATTTTTTTCTTTTTCTATTTCTTTTACTTTGTTTTTTCTTTCATAACTGAAACTTTATTTTTCTTTTATTTTGGCCATTCATCTCAGGTTTAAGAATAATGTTGTTTATAATCCTTTTGTTAGTGTATGCTTCATAAGATAGGACCCAAATTAAAAGTTTGAGCTTTATGAACTGAAAATATATTATGACAAGTGTAGAGTGTTGTATGTATGCTTTTAGTTCACACATTCAATGTCATTTCTACATATGCTTGTATATACAATTGCTTGGATAACCCTGACCTTGGATACGATGCTGCTAGAACAAGATAACCCTGACCTTGGATACGATGCTGCTAATGGTTTTCATTCTTGTTCTTTTTCTTTTTCCAAGGGAAACGTATTAAAAATATTTGTGGTATAGTGAATTGGAATTTGGTGATCTTTTTTGTTACAATGTTTTGTCCAGGTGAATATGTAGATATGGTAAAAGTGGGAATCATCGATCCTTTGAAAGTCATAAGAACAACATTGGTAGATGCTGCAAGGTGATTTATAGGGTCCTGGAAGATTTTGAGTTTGGTGATCGTGGAGTCTTTCAATTTGTTGCTCGTTGCTTCAAGCATAAGTAGAAAGACCAAAATGAAAGAAGAAAAAATAAAGGAAAAATAGGGTTTTAGTTATGGAGGAAAAAACAGGAGGAAAAAAGAGAAAGAACAGAATTAATGTGCCACGTCAGCATTTTTAAAGAAAGTTAACAGGAGAGACTAAAATGAAAGCGAATTAAAAGTTGGGTGATCCCAATAAAAATTTAAAAATTCAGTGACCAAAATAAACGTATTCTAAAAATTTGGTGACTACTGGTGTACTTTACCCTAAATTTATTTAAAATTGTTTCCTAAAAAAGCAATTGCTTTCTCGTAACCAATATTCTTTGACATGTTATGGTCACCAAAATTTTTAAAACTTTCATTGGGGTCACCTAACTTTTAATCTACTTTCATTTTGATCCTTTTTATTAATTTTTGTTAAAAAAGCTGACGTGGTACGTCAACTTCCTTTCTTCTTCCGTTTTCTTTTTCTTTCATTGGGATAACCCTTTGTTCTGTTGTCCGATAATAAGTCAATCCCAATCCCCCTTGAAATTAATTGACCCAAGGCAAGAAGCAATAAGGATAAAGAAAACTATGTATACGGACGACATGGATGTATTGTAATTGCTGGGAGCCAAACCCTTGTCCCACTGTCATTGAAATCCAACCATTTGGGGGTGTTTTCATCTTTGCCTTGTTTTGAGACACATCAGTCTCCAACTGATGCATCGTATGATTACAACAAACTAGAAATCGACAAGCTTTCTTTTATATGAGACTCACCTTTATTATATTCTAAGTCATAACCTTCAAACATCGAAACAAGCATTAGAAATTTTTATTCTGGATTTAACTGTTTTTTTACTTGTGCAAAGTTCATTAGCCGATAACAATGTTTGATACTTGAAAGTTAGCAACCTGAATCTTGACAATACAACATTGGGATAAGAGAATCCAAATTTGCCAATAAAGTGTAATGTTCTTCACTGAATTAATTGAAGGCTTCAAAAATACCAAATTAGTGCGTGCATACGTGTGTGTATGATGTTTCTGAGATTTGTGGTGCTGATAGAAACCTAGAAAAGGAGAAAGTGCAGAGATACAGTACATGAGAAGCGATGAAAAAATGAAAAGATGAGAGTCGCTATCTGGAAATTATAGATGAGTACTCAATCATACATGTGATTTTGATATCAAATTATGGATCCTTCTATTGTCGTGGGAAAAAAGTAAATAGAGAAGAAAAAAAGAGCAAGGAAGGGAAAAAAATGAAAGAAGAAAGAAAGTTAACTGTCATGTCAGCGTTTTTAACTAAAGTAAATGGGAGGGACCAAAATGAAAGCGAACTAAAAATTGAATGACTTTAATGAAAGTTTTAAAAGTTCGGTGATCAAAATGAGTGCGCCTTAAAAGTTCAGTGGCCATTGGTATACTTAACCCGTATTTTTAAAAGGATAAACTACTAGAATAATCATTTATATTTAGGGTTTATATATTTTTGGTCATCGATTTTTAAATTCAGCCGTTATGGTCACTGGGATATTCGTTGTCGTTAAATGTTCACGAGAGACTAATCTGACACAATACAAAGAATGATAAGTTACCTAAATATCACCTAAACTATAGTTTACCCTTTTTAAAAAGCACGATAAATGATAAATACTTTTTAGTTTGTTCGATTTAAAATTTGAATGTTTGAGAATTAGAATGGTTGTTTAAAAGTGTTTTTAAGTATATAAAATTCTATTTTAGACACAACTTTTTGAAATAAAAATAATTTAATTTAATGATATTTAACTTTTTTAATATTGTTTTATATGAGATATATCAATTTAAATTATAATAATAATTTTTTTATAATTTAATAATAATCTCATCTCAGAAGAGGAGCACCGAAGCAACATGCAACATTTCTAAGATATTGCACTTTCATTATTTATTTTTTAAAATATTGTAAGTTATTTTTTATTTTTCAATCTAATGCATTTATTATAGTGAGAGTAAAGTTGGTATGCTTGCACACGAACTTAATTTCTGCCGTAACAAATGCTATAAATTGACAAATAAAAATATTGATACAATATTTGAAAAAATATCTGAGAAAATAAACCGGAATAACATAAGCACGCACTTAAAGACTTAATTTTAACTTTCATAACTTTACTGTAAAAAATGTTATAGATTAAGAAACAAAAACACAAGTGCAACAGGCACAGAAAAAATCAACTTTGTAGCACCTCCAATAACATTTTCAGAACAGTTGAAGATAATGGCAACGATGAATGCAATATTTGAAGAAGAATTAAAAGCAACATTACAATTAATTTTAACGAGCTCGAAAAGAGACAAAATCGTTTAAAAAAATTAACATTTTAAAAAAGAAAAAAAGCTTGCACATAGAAAAAGTTTTCATCCCCTTGAGATGTATCAAGCCATACATCAACCGGGCTTTTTTTCAAGCCCTCTTGTATTCATTACCATGAAAGAGTAAAACCTTGCATTTTCTATAAGTAACAATCTCTGATCACATAATATAACAAAAAAAAAATATTTTTTTGGTGTCTTAATTTATGCCCAACACTAAAAAAATTAAACTTTTTAAGTCTTAATTTTAATTTCTAAATTTTAAATTATAAACTTTAAAAATAAAACATACGCCTTAAATTATAATTATAAAACCTAATCCTAAATCCAAATTATAAATCATAAATCTAGTTTTTTAGTATCTCAGTATAGATGTTATGTTTCATATATGCTACATATACATTCTCTATGGAATATAATCCACTTTGTGTTCAATTCAATGCATTTAATGAGCATTCATGCAAAATCATAGTTCTACAAGGTTTAAAACAAAAAGGCCATTGATTTAGGTGCTTTGTTCATCTGCGTCTTCGTCTCTAGAAGAAAAAGGAGGGTCAAAAGGGCTAAAAACCCTCTAAGCAGAGATGGCAGCCGAGACGATGAAGCAGCACAGAACCAAGGCATGGAGAATGAACGCCACCTTCATTTTGTTGCAGAATATCCAATAACTGTTGCAGGCTTCACTTCACGTGATCTTTTGATCTCCATTGTATGCCAAGTCTAATATTTACAGTCCACCACTGCTGCCCCTGATGTAACCATCAAATATGCTACAATCTGTGCTAAAACAAAAACACACCCATATTTAAGTTCAGAATGTAACCCCTAAATTTATCAAGGTAAGTTGATGGTTTTAAGGACATGAAACCTGATCAGAGACAAAGAAGAGCAAAGCTTTGGTGACAAAATATAACCAGAACATATGGCACTGGTGAAAACCATGTATCTGTCAAAAAGGAAATTCCAATGAGCAAAAACACCGAAAAGAAGTTAGTGGGAAGCAGGGATTCAAATAGCCGTATGCTACCGTAATAACGGCTGCTATATAGCGGTAGCAGCACCGTCCGAAATCGTTATTGAAGAAAATAATAATCAACAATGGCCGCAATAATATTCGTTATACCCGTAATCGCGATAAAACACCAAAACTAAAACAAAACCTCAACCGCAATTTAAATCCCGGTGGGATGAGCGAGAAACAGTGGGAAAGGAATGATGTGGTTTTCATTTGGTTGGTGTTGCTCAATGGCAAGAAGCCATGATTGCATATTCTTTTGTTTTCCTCGCGTACTCTTGAACTAGATAAGGTTCAGTGAAGTTGATTCTGGTTTCTCCAGACTCCAAGTGTATCTACCACTAACAGACCCTCCATCATGTAGCATAACAAGTCTAAGCCATCTTTTGCCAATCACTTCAAATGGGATAACTGCAAACAGACTCATATTTAGTTTCTGTTTCTTAAGAATCTGAACAAAAAATGTTAAACTTCAAATCTGGCATAGGGTCTAGTTTTTACATGAATAATATAATATATGCTTGTCAAAGCTTAGTCTAACTTGACATTCATTCCAACTTGAAATATGAATTTTATAGTTTGTTAGAATCCATTCATATTTGTAAATGATCAATCCAATGAAGCAAATATATATGTACATATATTCATGGCTGGTGATGCTTGAAGATGAAGAAATGAAGTCATCAAAAGAGAAGAATTTCATCACCATTTTTCACCCACAATCATGAAAAAGAGGAAACATCAGTCAAAAGTGGAATGAAAAAGCCACTAATTTGCATATCAAAAGCTTAAGCCAAAATATTGGCACTTACTGTGGAGTTGTCTTTCACACTTACAAAACTCCCCCCTCCCCCCTAAAGAATGGTTCTTAGTTACAAAACTCTTTCTTATATCTGTTTTTACATTCACAAACCATACATTTCTCCAAAGGCCAAAAAAACAAGCTGTTTTTTTTTACTTTACTTCCACCAAAGTTCGGAGGGAACATGCATCGCTAGAAAGCTGCAGTCCACAAAGCATTCTTGTCTTCTCCGCACCGCCGGTGAACATCTCTCATCCGCTCCACCGACTTGCAAATCCCGCTGCAGGTCCAGTCAAATGAAGCAACACAAACGTTGCCTGCTTGAACCTTCCACTCGCAATCTGCACCAAATGTTGTCATCATCAATCTTTTGTTCCGGATCCCGGTTTTGTAACATATACTCTCCTAGAACAGATGGTACTTTATTCTCTATTTCTTGCTACACTATTTGAATACGGAATGATAGTCCTGCGCGCACACACACATACAGCCCCAGAGGAAGGCCGGGGATGGTACTAAATAATTGATACCATTTCCATGCCAGAGTGTGTTACTTTTTTCTATCTTTTATACATGGCAATAGGAAAGCACTAGATTAAGCTGGATTGAACATCTGCTGGCCCTGGATGTCATGACTTTAAAGCATATGACTAGTAAGAACCACTTTAGTGATAACAAGTTACATAATAAGATGATTCAAGCTAAAACCGATGATTAAGTTCGAATGAAATGCCCGTCGATTCCAGATACTAGATGGGATGTTAACATTTACAACATTACCTGCAGTGCCACAGCAAAGGCTTCGGTCATCTATATGCTCGACATCTAACCCTATAAACCAGGATCCCAACGAAACATCTTCATTGGCATACTTATGCAGCACATGCCTGGAAATTTATCATTTATTAAGAACGGAGAATAATAAGCATAAATGAACTTCAAACACGAAGATACATCAGTTCCTTCCAAAGATCGGGAACTTACTGGTTAATGGATATATAGGAAGCTAAATCTTTCGAGATGGCATATAGCTGCCCTGTTGCATGGCGGAAATACTTGTTTCCCTCCTCACCAAATTTCCAATATTCAGGTTCATGATATCGTACTCCCCTGTCCAGGGATGACAAAAAAGTGGAAAGATGAATACAACTTATATAGCTCTTGAGCTTTTAGTTTAAAACACGATTTTGGCTTACTTTTGGGCCAGAACTGGACCGGATTTCATGCAACCAATATAAACCCTCGGCTTGGTTCTGTGTCTAGCCAAAGTTGCTCCGAGTGTAGCTGCAAAAGCAAATAGATACACCAAATGTAAGAAAATATAAGGAACTGTTTAGTCAAGCTGGTTTCAAAGCTGCAAAAAGGCTTTAAAAAAAATCTGGCCTCATCAACAAGATGTGCCATATCCCGTTATTCTGTATCATTCATCTTATTGAACATTTAGCTTTCAAGCTGCTAAAAGGAAACATCCATTTTTTATAAATGAAATCTTGGAAACATGCAGCCATATCAATAGAATGAGTTACATCTTAAAATAGTCATCATTACAATATACATGGTTTCAAGTGCAAATATATTACAGAACAACATGTTTAACATTCACTTGTCTGAACGACTGTTTTACTTGAAATGCAAAACCAGGGAAGAAAATGTTGCCTCTTTACCTATATTTACATGCACATCATCATCTACTTTGACATAGAAATCGGCATCCCACAAAGCAGCAGCAGTGGCAAAGTACGATTTTGTCTTCGCTGATAACTCGAGGTAACCCTCAACATGCTCCTGCTCGAATGAAATTTTTACAAAAAAAAATAAAGCTGCATCTAGCTGTTCTCCATATATCAAAGTATTATAAAATGTTGTAGACAAGTTTGTAAGTATGCTCGAGCATCTTGATCTTTAAGCAAATCAACAATGTTGAGGAAAAAAACTCTTGTATGTATTCATTTGTCAAATAAAACATGTATACATAAAGCTGGAAACAAGCAAGATTGAAGGTAGTACCAGCCGCAGAAAGTCACCATGCTTTTGGTCTTCTGCTTCAATAGCTCTATCGAGGATACCCCCCGAGGTAGCACTGTGAATCGAACAGATAAAACGTTTAAGAGGATTTGATTCCGTCAAAAAATTCCTCGACTTGAAACATTTAGAATACTATATATAAGCAATATTCCGGTGAATAGTAAGCCCATACAACAAAAGGCTTCATAAAGCTTCCTTCTGCGTCAATGGTTCGTTGAAGTAAAGACCACCAGATAAAAAAAATCTACCTATCAGCAGGTTAAAGAAATGTCTGACTAAACTAGCTTTAAAGTCAAATACAGTACACACCTATGACCAATTACAAATCGCATTATGATTCCCTTCTCTTCTTCAAGCTTCCTTCGTTCTTCACCTGGTTTACATACAGGTGAAGGAATGGTAACAATTCATGTCAAGAAATTAGTTTAGAAACAAATTAAACGATACCATGGATTCACTATTATATGGAGTAAAAGAGATAAATCTATGCAAACCTTGAGGCATCCAAGTAGCACGAACAGAATCTCTTCGTTTTCTGCTGCTAAAAGCAGTATTGATACCTACAACCATTAAATATTTTCGTTTCCCACTTGCTTCGGGTATTTTCAGGTCGCCTGAAATGGGAGAACCATTGATTATCGATTCTTGCACAGCCCTTGTAGCAGCTAACTCCATCTCCAAATTTGATATCGTTTTACCCAGTGTTCTGCATTTTATAGTCCGTAAAAAATACGCCTTCCACTAAACAAAATATAGGGGGGGGGGGAAGCAGCAAGGATATAACTTACTGTATAGCATTATGAGTCCTAGAAACTTCCCCGAGTATATCCTTCGATTCATGCTTCACATCCTTCTGTTAACAAAAGCCATCACATGAGTTATAACAAGAATGTAGGAAAAGATTAGAAAATTATCCAGTATGTAAATAAAAACTCACTCGTATCGGATCACAACCCTCTGAAATTAACTTTAGCCTTTCATCTTTAACACCCATTGCTTGTGCTATGGTTTTATCCTCGGCCTCGGGCACATTCCACATTCTAATGCCAAAAGGTATAATATAATTAGTTTGCATTGGCATTGGTAAAATAGAACTAGGAAAGAAAAAATAAAGTTAATTTCTCAATCTGGGAGGAAGAGTTTCCATTAATTCTTGAACAAATTCACTATAACAGTAACAACTCAAGCCCCCAACAAGAAGTTTCAGATAACAACAGTAAACAAGTTTCCGAACACCAAAATGAAATGTTAGATGAACATTTGTTGCTTCTGGACATCTTCTGGGTCCACAGGCCAAAAAACCAGTTCCAGCATTAACTGCACACCATTTTCAGAGGGAACATTGGGAAACAATCGATTTCGAAGTTTAATTGACCCTTACCACAATACCCGAAGATCTCAACTTCTCAATGATGACAACATTAAAAAGTAGATTTGAAATGGCCAAAACTTTAAATCCATCATTCAAGAAGCAGAAACGAAAGACATAAAAACCTCCATAGTACTATATGAAGGGCAGATCTTAGCATTACACCATTAAACAAAGTGGACAGATTAATTACAAGCCTATCTCAACCTTTTTTTTTTAAAAACAAAAATTTAATGATTATTTATCAAAAGTTTTCATAATCATTGCAACTCAAATAATATACACAAATAAGCAATAAACTCCACTAACCACTACTTATATCGCAATAAACCTAGTAAAAAACTATTCAAACAATGGTCCATGGAGCTAATTAAAAGGAAAAAAAAAACACATATTGTGTATATGTAGACAAAAACAAAATCCTCCTAAACCAGGTAATTTATGAAGAAGAAAGCAACAAAATCCATGGAACTGATAAATTTACAGGCACCTACTTCATCAAGCTGCAAATACAAGCTAGAACCAAATCAATGCATTGAAATTAAAGAAGCTAAAAAGCATGAGATAAGTTTACCTATCAGAAAAGAGCATTCCAGCACAAAAACAACCAATGCAAAGCAAAAGGGTCCATTTTTTTGTCACTGTAGACTTTGAATTTGCCTCAAATCCTTTGCTTTTCCAACCCATATCTTTCTTCTTAAAACTCTCCCCTTTTGTTCTTCCTCCGATAGCACTTGATATCTAAATCAAAGGGATACCCGTTTCTTATCTCAAGTCAACAAAGTCAAAATGAGCAAAATTCAGATCCAAAGACTCCACCTTTCCAAAAACAGAAAAAACAAAACAAATAAAAGCAACAATCTTCTACAGAAAGAAAGTGAATTTCAAATTGGGGTTTATAAGAATTGTTTCAGCTGAAAAATTGCAGAGAAGAGAAGAGAATAGAAGACTAAAAAATGATGAGCTTTGGGGAAAGTTTTTGCAGATGACCCAACAACTTAAACTATTGAGTTCTTACATATAAATATATTTACAAGAAAATATATCATTTTTCATTTAAATTAGTGTAGCCGACATCCCAAAAAAAAGTTGTAAAATTTAAAATTTAAAAATGTTTTGTTTGGTCCAAACTACAAATAAGGTTAGGTGGTACCTAGTTGTAAATTCACTGACATTTCAACGATTCCCCTGGTTGTAGTTTATTCTTATTAATAAGAAAAAAAGGCTTCTAGTTGATTCTTCAATATATGTAGGTAAAAAAAAAAATGAGCCTAGGCTTGTTTAATGTGGAAATAAATGAAGATTTTTCTATTTTGGCAAGTGAAAACAAAGTGGATTTCATTTTTGAATTGGTTTATTATGGAAATGTGAGCTTTTTATTAACGAACAAAATCAACTCCTATAATAATTTTATAATACTGATAAATTTTAATAATTAGAATTAATTGTACTACACGTCTCTAAATTATGATTTTTTTTTTAAATTGACACTTAATTTTTTAATTGTTTTAATTTTATTTTCAAACTATGGCTCTCAATCTAAATTGATTTTTAAACTTTTGAATGTTTTATTTTCATCCCCAAACTATATCTCTCATTTTAAATTAGTCCATAAACTTTTGAATATTATAATTTCATCCTCAAATTATACTTCATACCACATCATACTATTATATAATACACATCAATGTTTCATGACAATTGACAACTTTTATAACGGTTTTATTAACATAATATATTATTAGCATATACAAATAATTTGGGGGTGAAATTAGAATGTTCAAAAAGTTTGAAGACCAGTTTAGAATGAGAGTCATAGTTTGAGATTAAACTAGAATGGTCAAAAGTGGTTATACTTGGGAACCAAATAAGCTTTGAGTATCGATACAGCTTTACTCGTACTGATACATGGTGTTTAGATTGCCAAAATCTTTGAATTTAATGATATAGCCGTTACCTTGTCAGTTTTATTAGAACTAACATTTTGAAAAGTGGTTATACGTACTGATATGCCTAAGGGCATACCGATACAATTTTTTAATGACTTTTTTCTTCAGATTCCAATGAGCAAAACTAGTACCGATACGAACTATTTTGTACCGATACCCCTTTATAAATCACACTCCTCGAACCGATACGCCTTCCCGCGTATCGATACCACTTTGTACAATGAATCTTTCTTCTTATAGCAGGTACCAATACCTAATTCTGAGTACCGATACCGAGGGTTGGCAAACAATATTTATTGCGGGAAAAATCATCTCCACGGCTATAATTATGATCTCAGCTACCCAAACGGTTAGAAATCAATGAGGGGGTATATATTCAAGTCTTCAAAGCTACAACAACAACTATTAAACAAGTCTTAAACATTCAAGCACAAATCCAACAATCTTGAGCATTTTAGAGTCAAATCTTTGTAACCCACTTGAGTGGTATTTCTTGTAATCACCTTATTCAAGTTTTGGGTTTTGAGTGAACTTGTAATTGGGCAAACAAACTACCTTTGAGAGGATTTTCAGTTTGCTATTTCATTTCTTGTAAAAGAGAGTGTTTGATCAAAGCTTTGGGTAGAAAGCTTTGATTGTGTACAAGGTTGCCTCCTTAGCCTAGAAATAGGGAAGAAATTTAATTGTGAATTTGGAAAATCCTTAGTAAGAATCTAAGATAGTGGATGTAAACCTTGTTAGAAGGTTGAACCACTATAACTCTTGTGTCTCAATTCTTTTTATTTTCTAATTTGCTTCCAAACTTTTTTATTTGCCAATTCACCCCATCTTGGCCATTTCCACATTTGATTGATCATCCTAATAATTGGTATCAGAGCCTAGCTCATTTGAAGGATTAACATTCTTTTGAGACAATCCAAAGGTGATTCAATCAACTAGAAGTCAAGCAATGGCCTCTACTTCTGGCAACAACCTTTGCGAGTCTCAATCCATCACCAAAATGCCTTATTTTAATGGGGATAATTATCCTTATTGGAAGAATTGCATGAGGCTCTTCATCAAATCCAACGACTACCTCATATAAGATGTAGTGGAAGATAAACCAAGCATACCGATAAAGAGAGAAGGTGACTGGTTGATTCCCAAGTCCAAACTAGAGATGACCGATGAAGATCGAAGAAAATTACAAGTCAATGACAAAGCTATGCACATGCTCTTTTGTGCGCTTGGACCAAATGAGTACTCAAATATGTCTTCTTGCACAAGTGCAAAGAAGATATGGGACAAGCTCAATACTACTTATGAATGCGCAAACGATATAAAGGGGACCAAGATTGGACTCCTCAACTTGAGCTACAAAAATTTCAAGATAGAACTGGATGAGAGCATCACCAAGATGTTTGATCGCTTCTCCGTCATAGTCAACGGACTTAAAGGATTTAGAGAAGTCATCCTGAAAGACAAGCTAGTCCAGAAGCTTATTTATTCTCTTTCCGAACCATGGGATGAAAGAGAACCGCTATCATAGAAGCTAAGGATCTCAAAACCTTGAAGCTCGATGCACTCATGGGTTCTCTCTTTCCTCATGAGATTATGAAGAAAGGAAGAGAAAAAGAGAGAAAAAATATGATTGAAAAGAAAGATGTAGAAAAGAAGAAAGTGGTAATTGCTCTCAAAGCTTTGCAAGAGAAGATCGATTCGAGTGAAGACGAAGAGGAAGAATTGGCCATGCTAGCTAAAAGGTTCACTCGGTTCATGAAATCCAACCATGGAAGAAAGTTTCATTGAAGAGGGGATTTCAAAACAATAACAAAGAATAATAGAAGGATCAAATAATTTTCTATGAGTGTAAGAAGCTGAGGCATATCAAGACCGATTATCCCCAACTAAAAAAGAAGAGCTTCGGGAAGAAGAAGAAGCTCAAGGCTCATGTTGCTACTTGGAGTGACGAGGAATCATCCATTGAAGATGAGCAAGAAGTAGCCAATCTTTGTTTCATGACACTTGAAGAGGATCCTAAGGTAACCTTTAACTCATCTAATATTTTACATTTGATGAGCTTCAATAAGCTTATGATGAGTTACAAGAGGTGTATGATGAGTTGGTAGAGAAATACAAGGAATCGATTTTGAAAAACAAGAAAATAATTTTCAGTTTGAAAAACCAAAATAATTCCTGAGCTAAAATCAACTCGGAACTTGAGAAGAAGGTTCTTGATTTACAAAAAGGAAAAATGATTCTAAAAAGAAAAATCAAGATTTGAATAACCTTCTCTCAAAAGTTCATGATGATCACTAAAAGGAAGTGGGTGATCTCAAAGCTTCCTTAAACAAAGTTGGTTTTGAAAAAGGACAATATTCAAAACCCAACTATGTGAAAAGGAACTTTGGTGGCTACAAACAAAGAAGCTTCCAAAGGCCATAATTTTCCACTCCTCGAACACCTTAACAAAATGGGGTTGTTGAGAGGAAAAATCGAACTTTAGAAGAAATGGCTAGAACCATGCTTTGTAAAAACAATTTACCTAAGTATTTTTGGGAAGAAGCCACAAATACCTCTATTTATATTGTTAACTGTGTAATGATTAGGCCTATTTTAAAGAAAACACCTTATGAGCTTCTTAAAAGCAAAAAGCCTAACATTAGCTATTTTCATCCTTTTGGATGTAAATGTTTTGTTTTAAACAATGGAAAAGACAATTTAGGCAAATTTGATGCTAAAATTGATGAAGTAATTTTTCTTAGTTATTCTTTAAAATCTAAAGGCTGTCGAGTATTTAACAAGAGAACTTTAGTAGTAGAAGAGTCTATACATGTGGTTTTCGATGGTAACCTCCTTTCGAGGAAGGATTCTTGTAATGATGATGATGATGTAGGGATTTTTGAAGCCAATAATGGTGAACAATCATCAAAGGTAGATGAAGTTCCATCTAAAGAAAAAGCACAAGATCCACCTCTAGAAGCCTTAAATGACATATCTCTAAAGGAAAAAGGAGGTCACCTACCTAAGAGAGTTCAACTATGTCAAAGGTTGTGAGGTTTTGGGTGATCCATCCGAAGGGGTAACCATTATATCTTCTCTTAGAAATACATGTAATTTTGTTGTATTTATCTCATGCATAGAGCCTAAAAATATCAAAGAAGCATTAAATGATAATTATTGGATATTGGCTATGCAAGTAGAGTTAAATTAATTTGAGAGAAGTAAAGTATGGACACTAGTTGATAGGCCAATTAATAAATCTACCATATGAACTAAATAGGATTTTAGAAACTAAATGGGTTTCTAGAAACAAACTAGATATGAGTGGTAACATAGTAAGAAACAAGGCTAGACTTGTTGCTCAAGGTTACACTCAAGAAGAAGGAATCGATTTTGATGAAATCTATGCACCCGTAGCTAGAATGGAAGCTATTAGGATGCTTCTTGCATTTGCATGTTACCATGAATTCAAGCATTTTCAAATGGATGTAAAAAGTGTTGTTCTAAATGGTTCTATAAATAAAGTGTATATAGAGCAACCACTCGATTTTGAAGATCCAAAATATCCAAACCATGTTTTTAAACTTTCAAAAACATTAAATGGTTGGGAACAAGCTCTTAGAGCTTGGTATGAAAGATTGTCAAATTTTTTGATTGAAAAATGTTTTGACAAAGGAAATGTGGATACTACACTCTTCATAAAAACAAAAGGCAAAGACATCTTAGTAGTTCAAATATATGTTGATGACATTATTTTCGGTTCTACTAATGAATTACTTTGCCAAGATTTTGCTAAGTTGATGCAAGGTGAATTTGAGTTGACCAAGATGTGTGAGCTCTTATTCTTTTTGGGGCTCCAAATCAAACAAAGTAAGGATGACATTTTCATCAATCAAGCTAAGTACATCAAAGACATGCTTAAGAAGTTTGTCTTGGAGAATGTGAAACCTCAAGCCACACCAAAGAGCTCTTCTACAAAACTTGACAAAGATGAAGGAGGTAAGTGTGTTGATTTAAAGCTTTATAGATCTATGATAGGATCTTTGCTTTATCTCACTGCAAGTAGACCGGATATCATGTTTAGTGTTTTCTTGTGTGCCATATTTCAAGCTAGTCCTAGAGAATCACACCTAAAAATCGTTAAGAGAATCTTTAGATACCTTAGAGACACACATTGTTTAGGTATTTGGTATCCTAGAGATTCCTCCTTTAGTTTGTATGCTTATTCGAATGTAGATTATGAGGGTTGTAAGATAGATAGAAAAAGTACCTCCGGTACTTGTCAATTCCTAGGTAGTATGCTCATATCGTGGTCTTCTAAGAATCAAAATAATGTAGCATTATCTACCACCGAGGTAGAATACATTTTGGCCGAAAGTTGTTGTGCTTAAGTCCTTTGGATGAAGCAACATCTCTTAGATTATGGAATTGATGCAGACACCATCCCTTTAAATTGTGAAAATACTAGTGCTATTTGTCTCACTAAGAAACTCATCCAATATTCTAGAACCAAGCACATAGAGATAAGACATCATTTCATTAGAGATCATGTATTGAAAAATGAGGTAGTTTTAGAATATGTAGTTACCTTAAACTAATTAATGGACATCTTCAGCAAACCTTAAGACAAAGAACGTTTTTGATCTCTTAGGAGAGAGTTAGGGCTTAGTAGCCTTTCTTGAACTATCGAGTCTTTTTGGTGTCTAAATCTTGCTTGATTTTGGTTGATTTCCATGCTTATGTATTTTTGCTCATTTATGCATTGTTGCTAGGGGGAGTATGCATATGTTTTTGCTCATACATGATGATATCATATTATACACATGCATTTCGATTTGATTAAATTCGAATTTTTGAGCTCATTGCAGCCAAAATGTTATTTTTGGCTCAGAAGTATCGATACGGGGTTTTGTTTATCGGTATGTGTATCATGAAATAGTTTTGGTACATGCTAACCTATACCGGTACGGGTTGAGAATTAGTATGGCTATAAACTGTACTGGTACGCAGTTTCGGTACGCACAAGTGAAGTATCGGTACATATGGCCGCTGAAGCCTTTAAACGGGCATTAAAATGAGGGTTTTCCTAATTTAAACCAAAGCCAAACTTTTCCTCTAAAACCCTAGAAGACTCAAGCCTATTTAAACCCTTCAAACCCTTTGATTTTCTCACAAATCTTCAAAATCCTTTGGGGGCTTTTGGTTTTTGCATCAAACCCAAGCAAAATCATCAAGTTTTGTACAACATCATCTCTTCATTCATCCATCCATCTATCCATCCTCAAGGTATAATCTTTATTTTCTTTTATTTTCAATTTAATATATACTTGTATACTGTTTTTCATCAAAAATTATGTATTTAGTATGTATATAACATGTTTTTCAAAAAATTTACAATTTTTTTCAAAACTGAAAATTTTTGGTTCGAATATAAAATTATACTCGTATGTTTTTCTACATTATTTTCAGTTTTTCTTTCACCAAAAATTCTTTTTATACTTATATATGATTTTAAACTATACAATATAGGTTTTCATAATACATTGATCATTGTATTGTTTTATTGGATTGAATGTGATGTTTATGCATACATTGTTTTTGTGGTTTAATTTCTTTTTCAAGTTTTTGCCATGGGTCCTCAGAAAAGAGCGAGAAAATAGATCGCATTTAGCTCTTCTAATCCTACCGAACCCAATCCCAAAAAATAATGGTACAAAACCAAACTTAGCCTATATTTTCCAACAATATTTTAATGAGCCTCAATATACTCGTGCTGTATCATTTTAAACAATATCAAAATTTTTGAATCCGTCCTGAGCGAGTTGTTTCTATCCCTTTCATGACTTCCGATGAGTTTTACTTCCGATATCTTGATTTAATGAGGGAATGGAAGTTCATGCCTTTTCTTAGTATACCCGAGATTATTTATAAAAATCTTGTCATTGTTTTTTACACAAATGTCTGGTGTGTTTTTAACCGTGAGAAAACCGAAGTTGTTGCATTAGAGTCTTACCTAATGGGTCAATTTTTTTACTTGATTCTACCAAAATAGTTGAAGTTTTGGATATGGATGATATTGGTCTAGATAGTGAAGAGAAATATCCTCACCGTTATAGTGGCTCTATCTCTGTACTTGATGCTCATGAACGTTTCCTTCACATCCTCATCACTTGGTGGTTTCGGCCATCCGGTGGTAAGTGGTTTACCATACACCAAGTTGATAACTTTTGGCTCTATTATTTTCATGAGGGTAAGTGTCCTAACTTAGCCCAAATTATGTTTGTCGAGCTTGTCTTTCTTGTTCAAAACCGCATACCTCTCTTGTCATATCCTTCACCTATGGTTCCGCCTTGAGTTATATGTTCCACGAGCTAGGGATTGATTGCTCTTATGATCTTGCTACGCCTCTCACCGACCCCATTGATGATCATTCTCTCTGTCGAGAAAAGTTCATCTATTATCAAGAAGAATAGATTAAGATCACGGATCTTCCTAGTGATGCTCAACCCGATCCAGTGGCGATTCCTCTAGTTGTTCCAAAAGCTCTGATTGCTCAACCTTCTCTAGATGCTCTCATGCCTATCTTGATGGAAAGTTTGCTATTATGGACACACGCTTTGTCGAGATGAACACGAGGTTTGATTCTCTTGATGCTCGTTTCACTTCTTTAGATGCTCGAGTGTCTTCTATTGAGTCTCGCCAAGCTTCGATGAACCACTTTCCATGGTGAATGGCGTGGTCAATCTTGGTGATAATGGCATGGGCGATGAAGATAAAGATGAGGACGAAGATGAAGACGCTCTTTAGGCTTTTGCATCTCATACATATCATATCATATTAGGCTTTGAGATTTATGCACCTATGTTATTTGTTTTTGAACTTCTATGCTTTATATTTATTTAGTTTGTATTATGCCTTTAAGTTTAAGTTGGATTTTATTTCTTGTTGCTTTGAACCTTATGCTTTGAATTTATAATATCTATGTTATTTCTTTTATGCTTGGAGCTATTGTTTATATCTTGCTTTATTTATCCCATTGATTTTGATCTAACAAAAAGGGGAAAAAGTAAAAGATTAAATTTTTCAAAGATATATCTTTTAGCCTTAAAGAAAGGGGGAATAATTTCAAAAGTCTTAAAAATTTATTTTGGGTTTTGTTATATCAAAAAAGGGGAGATTGTAAAACTAATATTTGATTTTGATATAACAATGATTTTAAAGGACTAAATTGTAAAATTGAATAAATTATTAAGCACTCAAAAATGCTCACAAAATGACAAGGAGTCGAACTTAAAATTGTTTCTAAGTTAAAAACTAAAACCCAAAATATTTTCTAAGTGTTTTCATACTCAAATAGCCAATTTGGTCCAGGAGTACCGACACACACTTGGCTATATCGATACGAGTTTTAGTTACAGGAAAAACATTTTATGCTAAATGGCTATTGGGTACCAATACGCGTATAGCCATATCGGTACGCCATTCATAATTGGGAACCAAATAAGCTTTGAGTATCGGTACGACTTTACTCGTACCAATACAGGGTGCTCAATTGACAAAATCTTTGCATTTAATGATATAGTCGTTACCTAGTCAGTCTTATTGGAACTAACATTTTGAAAAGTGGTTATACGTACGGATACGCCTAAGGGCTTACCGATATAATTTTTAATGACTTTTTTCTCAGATTCCAATGAGAAAAACTGGTACTGATACAGACTATTCCGTATCGATACCCCTTTATAAATCACACTCCTAGTACTGATACACCTTACCGCGTATCGATACCCCTTTGTACAGTAACTATTTCTTCTTATAGTAGGTAGTGATACCTAAGCCCAAGTACCGATACCGAGGGTTGGCAGACAGTATTTATTGCGGGAGAAATGGTCTCCAACGACTATAATTATGATCTCAGCTACCCAAACGGTTTGAAATCAATTAGGGGTATATATTCAAGTCTCCAAAGCTACAACAACAATTGTTGAACACGTCTTAAGCATTCAAGCTCAAATCCAACAATCTTGAGCCTTTTAGAGTCAAATCATTGTAACCCACTTGAGTGGTCTTTCTTGTAATCACCTTATTCAAGTTTTGAGTTTTGAGTGAACTTGTAATTGGGCAAACAAACTACCTTTGAGAGGATTTTCAGTTTTTTATTCCATTTCTTGTAAAAGAGAGTGTTTGATCAAAGCTTTAGGTAGAAAGCTTTGATTGTGTACAAGGTTGCCTCCTTAGCCTATAAAAGGAGAAGAAATTCAATAGTGAATTTGGAAAATCCTTAGTAGGAAGCTAAGGTAATGGATGTAAACATTGTTAGAAGGTTGAACCACTATAATTCTTGTGTCCCAATTCTTTTCGTTTTCCAATTTGCTTCCAAACTTTTTTATTTGCCAATTCACCATCATCTTAGTCATTTCCACATTTGATCAACCATCCTAACAAAAATCAATTAAACATTTTCACAATAAAAATACATAATAAAACACAAAAAATTTAATATCATGAGCATCACATCCCATATGACAGTTCATGCATAATTCATGCACTTTTTTGAACTTTTATATTTTTGAATTAATTTTTGTTGTGGAATATAAGATAATATTATCATGTTAGCATGGAACACATGAAAACTAGCATGTGGGTTGCTACTTAAAAATCGTTAAAAATTAAACAAATAATTTGTTTAAAAATGATTTAACTTTTATAAAAGGTTAAGGGTCAAATTTAATTTAAAAGAGAATAAGAATCAATTTGATAAAACTACATTTATCATACCTAAATAAAATAAGTTTTAAGCTGTATTTGGACGAGTGATTTCAAAGAGAGATACCACTTTTATAATATTTATATGTTTTTACAACTCTAACATTAATTATATTACATATCTTATATTCATACATGTATGTTTCTAATTCCATTAGTTTAGTTTTATTAAATAAACTTTATGTTTTTCTTTCTCCCAAATAAGCTCCTATACTTTAATTTTTATTTGAATCTACTCTGATTTAATTTCAAAGATGCCATATGATTGTAGTTTCTATATTACATATCTTATATTTATATGAATTTATTTTGATCCAATTTTCTGGTTATGTACATTATTGCAGTTTCGATAGATGCCATATGATGAGGATGATGATATTGTCCATGTGATTCCGAACGATGCCTACGAAGATGCCAAAAATTGACGTTCGGTATTATCGATGCTAAATTTTGCGATTGTCGAGATGTTTTACGACATTCAAGGTTCTTAGGCAGTTCAGATACCACCAGCCTATGCCGGAAGACCCGATCAATATAGAAGTGATTGAAAAGGTGGACTTACGGGGTAAGAGCAAAGAGAATTGTCCAAAGAGATATTCTTTATACATAGCATGGTGGCTTGACAGGTCAAGCAGGTTGTTGACTCGTGATCTCATTTCCTATGATTTTTATTTCTTGAATTCTAGGTACCGTCAGTGGTTTATGGCAAACGGCAAACCGAAGTTGACGACCGAAGCCCAACGAAAACTCTTTAATGGATTACTCCCTAAAATTTAATACATATGCTTGTATACATGTAAATTTTTTATAGTATACAACAGATTCACTCAATACTACAACTAATTGATATGATTGACTGCCCAGTTATTTTTTGCTGCTACAAGGTTGTTCAAGCAAAAAAAATAGGACCAATCAACATGGAATATGGCATGCAGTACCCCGTATATGTCATTATGGACGCACATGGGTCCTGATTGGAATAAAAATGGGTGCAACATTATGCCCCACAAGCCCGACGACAACATTTGGGTTGTATCCTAAATAATGTAGGACTACGCAGTTTCTCGAAAAAGTAATGTTATAAGCAGAACTTCGTAATATGAGACAATATGAAAACAATTGGAGTTTCCGTTATGATTTCTGGTAGCCTCATTTCGAACAACGTACAACGTAATTGATGCACTGCGTGAACTTTGTAAATATGGTTCACATAAAAAAATGAAAGACAGTTTTGGTATGGAAATGAATGCATTGATTTGGGAGTGCTATATTTATGCTGGAAATAGAAATGACAGGCAAAACTCGTTGAAATTACACGTTGAGTTACCCATAACTCGTCGTGCAATTCCGGGGAGTTTTGTCTGTCATTTACATTTGTAGCATCTTAGCAGCATTTTTTTGCAGATGTCTCTTGGTAGTGTTTTTAACGCATGTTTCAGAGCAGTTTTGAATATTGGACCGAAAGGCAGACGTGTAATCATATAGCTAAACACTTGTAGTTGATGTTAACGTAAAAAATTCGTCTGGAAAAACATCCGAAGACGGCGTAAAACGCGCCTAAACACCCCTATAAGAGGTCTCGTGGTAGGGTTTTTAACGCATGTTTAGGAGCAGTTTTTGAATGTTGGACCAAAAGGTGGACACGTACTCGTATAGATAAACACTTGTAGTTGATGTTAACGTAAAAAATCCGTCCAAAAAAACATCTGAATGTGGCGTAAAACGCGCTTAAATACCCCTATTATAGGTCTCTTGGTAGGGTTTTTAACACATGTTTCAGAGCAATTTTTGAATTTTGGACCGAAAGGCGGACGCTTAATCGTATAGATAAACACTTGTAGTTGATGTTAACGTAAAAAAATTGTCCGAAAAAACATCCAGAGATGACGTAAAACACGACTAAACACCTCTATGAGAGGTCTCTTGGTAGGTTTTTAACGCATGTTTCAGAGCGGTTTTTGAATGTTGGTGTAACCCCCTTGACCCAGTCTAGACGCCAGACCGAATCGAGTGAGCTACATAGGGGTTTTGCTGAAACGAAACCCGAAATGATTAACTAAAGTTAGGTCCATTTTTTTCCTTTTAATATTGTCTAGATGCAACATTATAACCTAAGGTGTGCATGCTGGCAAAAGGTGAAATTTCAACTAAATCGGGTGTCGAATTGACATCCAATTGCGCGTTTTTGCAATTTAGGGACCAAATTGCAAATTTGGAAAATTACAAGGACTTAATCAATTTTGAATTTAGCAATCTTCAATTAATCATGTTCTATGCTCACATGTCAAATTTCAGCTTAAAATAGCCATCCGAACACTTTTATTGCATGCATAACAATCAGGGACCAAAACGGAAAAATCTAAAACCTTTAATATCAATAACAACTAACATAATGACCAGACGTATAGATACAGTCTCAAAGTGTACAGATATTCAAGGGCATATCGATACGACCTCTAGGCATATCGATACGACCTCCAGGCATATCGATACGCGGGTTACAAATTATTTTCCCACAATTTTAGTAGCTCAAAACCGTATCGATACACCTCTACCCGTACCAACACACAGGCTAAAAATACACTTACCCATATCGATACACATCTACATGTTCCGATACGCCTAGACCTAAAATGTAACACCCTATTCCCGGTCTAGTAGAGAACTAGGTCGGAAAGTGTTATTGGAAGGCATATTCAAAAATAGGAAACCTAATCGGAGTTCGCAACTCATTCGGAATGTCTTATTAATATCTTTTACAACTTATCAAACTAACTTATTAATAGATTACTCAATTTGGAGTCAATTTTAAACCTTTTTGAACTTAGACACTAAATTGTAAATTTTACAAGTTATGGGTCCTTAATTGAAATTCATGTTATCAATCTAAAATTTAACCTTCTAATTATTAGCCTATGAAATTTTATTACAAACAGAGGTCATTTACCTATTCAATTAGACCATTCATTATTTAGTGACCATTCTGTAAATCATTCAAAACTGTGTCCAATGTTTTCTAACAGAATTAACTTCCAACGTATCGATTCTCAGGAGGCCGTATCGATATGCCATGCCTAATTTCTAGGATTCCAGATTCAAATGCCACAAGCCCGTATTGATACAGTTGGGGCCGTATCCTTTACAAAGATAGAGTTAGATCACAACTAAACTACTAGTTAGGATATGATTACAATTCCTACTCTACACGTACTAACCTACAAGGCCACACTCGATGAGTTTTATATTAAGGTTTAGTTGGTATGAGCACCCATCCGTTGAGTGTAGTTATTCAAACATTTTGGTGGAAGAGTTGCAAGAAATCAGTGCTCGAATATACAGGAAGGGATAATATAGCAATAACTGTTGGTAAGTTCTGATGCTACTTGAACTTTGCTGGAATTTCATAAATAAAACATGAGCTCCAGAATCCAGATCACCTCAAGAGCTGCAGATCATCCTCATTCAGAAAAGTAGGAATCAAGGATTCAGCATGACTTAATAGGGAACCTACATAAACAGGTTACTCATAAGAAACAAGAGAAAATATTGCAACCATGTCCTAGTTGGAGGAAAAAGGAAACCAAGTTCAACAAGATACTTACGCAGGTTCCTACAAACCACAGCAGCTTTATATGGACCAGAGATGAAGACATAACTCGGTAATAACTTAGATGGGTCCATTTGCAAGCACCCAAGAAACTTGTGAAGGAAGAGGTTCCTCTCCTGCTCTGTGAACCGGAACAGATAATTCAATTAACATAAAAGAACAGCACAGATTTCATAGACCTTGCCATCATTCAGGTAGAAATTTACCTTCACAGATGTTGGGAACAAAACAATGAAGATTTGCAATTATTTTGACAAATAAAGATGTTCTCTGATGTACATAGGAAGCCTGAGACATGTTGTTGGGGATAAAAGTGAATTCCAGATTTGTTGGGTTTGATAGATCAGACGATGAAACCAAATCTAAAGCCCATCCAGCTGCAGCAAATACTTCAAAATACAGGGTAGCATCTTCTTCTCTTACGGGGAGATCAGCAGAACACCGCATGGATAGAAAATCTCCATGAGATGGTGAAAATATTGCACTCAAAAATTCAGTCTGAATGAGCATAAAAGAAGCAGTCATAAATCTTACCATAAAGGATGCAAAAAAAAAAAAAAAGAACAATAGAACACTAAATATATCTAATTTACATGAAAATCCAGCAAAAATCTAGAATATTTTGCCACAAAAGTTTATAAGGCTTTATCCTCTGGGAATTATGTAAATTTGGATAAAAAAAATAGTAAAAGAGAAAGCAGTCTCAGAGGTACTAATGTAGTAATTCTCAAAAAATCAAAGGAACAAATTCTACGGTCTGAACATATAATAACTTACGAAGTACACAGTGATGTACGATCGAAAGATTGAATCATCAGAGAAGATATCAGCGAGACGCATAGCATTAAGTTGAAGAAGCCCCATAGGATAGGTTCTATTGGAACTACCACTGAGATGTTTTGGATTTTTACCAAGTCCACTCTTCAACAACTCAAGGACCTGCCTCATTATAAATATTGTATTGTATTAAAGACAAGCATCCAGGTAAACAATTCTGAGTATAATTCTCAACCAAAAAAAATTCCATAAGCGACGAGAAACTAACCTCAAGCGCAACAGACTTTGCCAAATCCAGGCTTCCAGGAGAGCTGGCAACCTCATCAAGGTAAGAAATGTTTTCTGCTTCACAAAAATGCAATAACTGCATAAACAGGACAATTTCATTACATTAGTGCCATATTAAAAAGGAGCAGGAGAAGATTATAAAGCATCTTAAACTTCAAAATGTATAGACAAAACAAATGCTCATGCCTACGACTTACAATTGACAGGACTTTAGCTTTCAGCCTAGATAATGCAGCCATGATTGTGGAGGATTCTACAAAATCTGGTGCATGTAACTTCAAGATGGATTGAGCCAGATAAAGAATACCACCTTTTCCACATAATTCCTGAAGGGATACAAAAGATGAAACCCCATTGGTCAGATTAAAAAATGCAGTAAACCCAGAAGAACACAATAATACGACCAAAAAGTAGAGCCTAGAGGACTCAAACCTTCACAGCAATCTTGTGAAGATATTCCATACCATTATTGACAATTACGATGGGTACGCTTTATTGAAACCATAACTTCTTAATCGCCTAAATGAAAATTATGACATTTTAGATCTCAGATCCTTTTCACTAGTAATCTTCTTCTCTTGTTTTTCACAAGAGAATATTAGTAAGTACAAAAATGATGTGACCAAAACAGATCATTTCTTCCTTAAAAATTAGTGAGGGTAATGTCTCTTAATAAATTACTTTATGCCAGATGAATATATAAATGAAATGCTGGTATGAAAACCTTATTCTTCAGCAGGTGTTCCCGAAATGGTTTTTGCTGGCACAATAACTGAAGGAACTGTAGAGAAGCCTCACATTGTTGGCAAAGATAGTTAACCATTGGTTCAGTAGTAGGACTCGACTTGGCACAAATATTGGGATGCTGAGCAAACAGCTTGTTTTGGAGAAACCTGACAACTAGATGAATTGCTCTGCAAGCTACATCCATAAACATGTCAACCTGAAATGGAATTTGGATCAATACGCCATACGGTCAACAGATATGATAGATTGAAGAACTCATAGGACTAAATTATTGTCATGAATTGCTAAGAAACATGTAGAGAATACAAGTTCATAAAAGAATAGAACAATAGCATGCACAATGATTCCATAGATAACTTTATGTAACAAATCTCGTTTTCCCTCAAAATCAGTTCATAATAATTTTAACTAAGTGATACCTTAGGATGTGCTACCATAACAAGAGCCAGATCTTGCCACTGTGAAGATATACATCCAGTCAATAGATACAGGCTACATGCCACAAGAGCTGAATACAAAACTGGCACAGGACCTGAATCATGGATGTCCTACAAAATGAGCACATTTGAATAAAGATAAAAATTAAATTCATTGCAGATATGACATAAATAAAAGGATATAAAAAGAATCATTGAAAATTTAAAGATAAGACATGATGGAAAGAATAAAAAGGAACCTGTCTATAATCATTGAGAACAATAAGCACATAAAAGACCAGATCAATCAGCTGCTCTGATACTTTTACATCATCAAGCAGAAACTGTAAACACTATAAAAGTAAAAAAAAAAAATATTAGGAGAAAGAAAACTTACAATATAAAAAATCATAAAAACCGACTGTGTTATGTAGTAGATTGGCTGATGAAAAGAAAAAAACTGAAGATCCAATTCAAAAGGAAATTTATGGCACTAGAATGAGTTATGGGATAGAGAACTGATGAATGCAATTAAGCAGGTCCCATCTGTAATAACCGCAGCTGTGACCTTAAATTAAGAGGTTCGTAGAGCAAAGGTTCAGACTATACTTCAAGTCCCTTAGAAATTCACAAGATGTTGCAAACTCATTCTGAATTCAATCAAGGATGTATGGAGATCTCAAGGTATTGGTGAGGCTTGCCATCTATATTAAGCATTACAATCACTGGAGGCAGAATATAAGAGGTTGTACCCTGGGCTATATCTAAAAGCATTTCCAATCTTATAACTAAGTTCAGAATATGGGATGAAATAACATCAAGAAGTTAAAAGTTAAGGAGCAAACTTATTTATCCTACAGTATAATTTCCAATCCTATAACTAGTTTCAAAATCCAAATGTTGAAATGCAAAAGATGAAAGGCAGTTTACAGTAAGCAGTGATTATTTATCCTACACTACAGTATCCCTATTCCTGCCTTCATTTTGATGTCGTAACTTTTTTCCACTTGTTTCAAGTCCTTGTTATATTCAAGAACAAACTCAGCAAATAATTGAACAAAAGGAGAATTAAACTTATTAGAATAGAAAATAATTAGATGTGAACTTTTAAGAGCAACCTGCTCAAATTTAGTATGGCGAGGGGCCAATTCACACAAGGAATGCAAGAGCTGAATGCCACATAATAAATATCTGAGCAGAGCTTCATCTCTATCAGATGAGACAAGAACTGCAATAAGGTGCAAAGGAAGAAATCCTGCAAGTTTTTCCACATCAATCTGAAAGATAAAACAATTCAATATGAGATGCTTCATTGGAGAAGCAGAAGAATGATACCATGCAATAATGAAATGAGAGGGTTGTACCTTTACTTCTAATCCTTTTTCAGTAACAAAGTGAATGGTGAAATTTTCAGAGTCTCTCAGCAACTTATTAAGCTCCTGCGAGTTAAGCCCGTGAATCTCCTTAACAACTGAAATCAAGTCAATTGCCTGTTCATAAAGTAAACACATCTGAGAACCCGATGGACTCAACTTCCAGTTTTCTAGGTTAAAACACGGAACTAAAATGTCTGGATTAAAAAAAAGAAAGGCAAGGGGAAACCCGGAAAAAGGAGATATGATATGCAAATATGATGTTCAATTTGGATAAGGACACCAACCTGTTCAACAGGGCATATTGTTTCTCCCTCGCCTTGCTTCATGTTAAAAAACCTAGCCACAAACACTGTATGACTAAAGACTAAAGAGCATATTTGGTATTCGACATGCGGTTCGTCCACATTAGATAACCATAAAATTGTATTCCACTATTGAAATGAGCGAGAATATCCCCCCACCCCCAACACAGAAGACAGGTCAATTATAATTCATTCTCCACAAGTTCTCGAACCCGCCATTGCCAAAGAATGTTTCAACCATTCAAGATTTATCCTACTTGTATAGCACCGAAACTTGCTAGTCCTCCCAAAAGTAATCTCCAAAAAATTGTTCCACTCTATTTTCATCATTCCTATGTTCTTATTTTCACTAAAACATCATTCAAGATCGCTAACCATTCACCCTACAACCAGTTCAGCCTAAAAAAATAAAATCACACAAAAACGAAACACACACACAGTTAAAAGGAACTCCACGCTACTGCTCCTTAAACCAGCCATTGCTAAAAGCTTCAACCTTGCAAAATTCAACACACTTATAGAGTTGGAACTTCCAAATGAATCCAAAAACAGTCCCTAACAAAAAGGAAGTCCCCCATTCCATGTTTTTTTTTTTTTTTCACTAAAACAGCCATGCATCTACACCTATTAAACCTAAGGACAAAATCATGTCGTTGACCATGAAGTCAGCGTTTTGAAAATAAAGTAGAACCCAAAACCCAAACCTGAGCTTCAAAATCATTCTAAGATTGAAAATGAATTCAAATAAATGATACATTCAATGAACAAGAGCAAACGAACTCAAACCCAGAATAGAACAAACAAAAAAAGAAGGAAACAATAGAGGTGGGAAACTTACCTTTAAAGGAAAAGTTTAGAAAAAAAAATACTCAAATTGAAACCGAATAGGAAAAACCATACGAAGTTTTTTTAAAGAAGGGTCAAAATCAAAATTGAACAACCGCTACCGCTAGCATTAGCATTAGCAGCCGCTTTTTTCCTTTGTAGCTGGCCAGCCCCAGCCCCGAGTTCGTTATTCTGTGGACTGTAACTTTGATCAGTACTAAAGGGTGGATTTGCAAGAAGATGTAGATAATGAAGCTCTTGGCAATGGCAGTGTGAAGGTAGTAAAACAGTGAATTTTGTAATGTAAATATAAAAGTGTAAACTATACCAACAGTCTGTAAATTTTTAAGAGTTTTTATTTTGGTCACTCATTAAACTATATGAATGACTAGTTTTATCAATTAATTGCATATTTGATCTCATTATTTATATATTCTATTGATTTTTAAAAAAATTAAAGCCAACAAATAAAAAGAAAAGAATGAGTTGCGTGGGATTTAAACTCATGCCAACAACATGAAGTGTAAACGAACTAACCGGGGACAATTCAATTTTTTTTTTATTTAAGATTATTTTGTTTGTGAAAATTAAAGTGATAAGAGTACGAAGGATTTAAACCCGATTATAATAAAATATAAAACTGATGCTTAACATTGAATCAAGATTAATATTTGATTATAAATGTTTATAATTTTTTTACTTAAGATTATCTTGTTTATGAAGATCAAAGAGAGTAATCCCGAGTGTTGAATTTATAATAATTGACCTAACTCGATATTAGTTCTTCTACAAAAGAATGGTATAAATTGAGAACAATTTATTTCAATTGATTTTCTCTTTGTTCATAAAAAATGTAACGTTAGTCTTTGTAAAAATAATTTATTTTTATAAAATAATATAATTAATTTCAGCTTCCATTTTACCTTAAAATTATTTATTCTAAATTATGTAATAAACATTTTAGTTGGTTGTAGTAATTATGCATAGGATATGTATTTTTAAGTTCTCAAGTTCAACTCTCAGGCTCAAGAATTTATTTTGTTTTCTTCAGGTGTTTAATTAGATAATCAAACATGTTATTGTTAGAGATTGATTGTAATTAGTTTTTGATTAACTTTAATTAGTTGGTATTGAGTTAGTTAATAAGCTTGGTTGTTAGTGACAGTTGGGTTGTTATAATCTGTTAGAGAATGGTCATCGACCCTTTTTACAAAAAAAAAAATAAAATTATAATTACTTTCTTTGCTTTGAAAATGACCCCAGACGTTTCTACTCTCTTATCCTCCTCCATTCACCAACAATTCATTATCTTCGACCACCATGGCCTCATTCTCAAATGGTATCATTCTTCAAAGGTCTTGATGCCATTTTTCCCTGATGTTCCGTTCTTCGTACCATTTCGTTCTTCATGTTACTCGGATACACAGGTTTAGGTGTTCATATCCGACGGGAGTGTCTTATATGAACCATGTCCAATTTGTTTTAAGTTTTTCACATGTATATATATATAGGTCCTGATATGCATATTGATCTGGTATGATGGTTCTTTTTATCACCAGATAACGTTATATATGTGCATGTGAATTTGAAGAGGGGGAAAGAAAGCCATTTGACAAATACGCGAATTAAATTTTAAACCACAAAAAAGAAGTAATTCCAGTACTTAAAACAGCACAAAAGATCTGGTTTTTGTTTAGAAAATATATGGTGGTGGCTTGAACATACTTGCAGAAGCTCGCGTACATGCCAGACTTCATCAAGATTCTGCCGGTGGTGCTGCACGAAGCAAAGCCATTTCTTCTGAAAAGAAAGAGGGCACATCGTGAAAGAAGTCTAGAACAGCTACGGTTTACAACACGCAGCAGAGCCCTTTTTTCTGAAAAATAAAATGATGAAGGCACGTCATGATACAAATCGAGAACAGATATGGTTTATAACAATCATACAAGAGGGAAACGGTGAAACAATCAAGCAATAGGCATTTATCATCAGGCAAGAATAGATTTCTACCAATGCCTAGTATAAGCATTCGGATGAAGTCATATTGGGGATTACTTACTTGCTGGGGTTTGCCAGGATCAGATCCAGGCTTACTCTGAGTATCAGCGTTTGCTGCTGCCTCGGGTTTGCCACCAGTTTTCTTCTCGTCTCTTGCCTTGTTAAAGATGACTGTAAATCCCTCAGCCGATGCAGGATCGTTGACATCCCATTCACCGAATTTCGGCAATGGCCGACCCTTGTTATCCTCCTAGGCAAAAAAGAAAAGTAAAATGCTCCCATTATCATCCTCATAACCAAACAGAAAATTAGAGCATGTCTAAGGGTCCCCAAGTAGCCAACTGCTACAACGTACTCAATCATACATCATAACAAGCCGTTCAATAGTTGTTAGTCCCTAAGCGTTCTCCAAATAAACATACAGATCGATTCCCAGCTCAGACAAAACAAATTTTCCATATTCAACAAACAAGGAGAGTCCTACAGCAAAAACGGTTCTTAAACTCATGAAGCCGGTATAAGGAATTAGAGTATACTATAGACGACTCTTCAATGTTTGCCAAGGGAGATGTTAGGTGGGTTGAACAGTGAAATAAAGCATGCCTAATTGCAACAATGCAATATGTTGGTTGGATTCTTCATTTTTCTTAAAGTACCTGCATCAAATACTTGTACTCAATACATACTTGTACATAGATACGGGGATACGACACTCACAGGATCCTCTATATGAAAAAAGAAATTAAGATTTACACTCGAGTTTGAAAAACATAAATTAAACCAGAACATTTCAAAATGAGAATAATGCCACAATTAAAGGAAATAGAGAAGACCACATAAAAGTATATGACATTAATAAAAAAATACAAAACAAAACAGGAAACTTGAAATAATCACATTTTTAGAAGATACAATGAAAAGCTTATCTTATCTTCAACAAGATAAAAAGGAACCTTCCAAAATGTCAAACTTGAAGTGACATAAACTAGCAATCAAAATACTATGAAGTCATGAAAATCCAAGCAGCTTTTATTTTTAAAAGGAAAAACAAAACATTGCCATAGATTCTATAAAGAAGTCTGATTCATGCTGCTCAATTGAATATGGAAAGGTTGATACAGAAAAAATTCATCTCCTTCAGAATATGAACAAAGTTATAGGATTATGATATCCAGAAACAATAAGCTTTCTTAAAGATTAAATATCAAATACTAGACATTCCCCTCTAAAAACTCCAAGATAAGTTAATTTCATGGCTTAAGGGTGTAAGAGGCCCTTGAACTTTTGAAAAAAAAATCAATTAAGCCACTGAACATTTTTTGCACCGAACCAGGAAATCGAATCAATTAATCCCTTGAACCAAGAAATCGAATCAATTAAGCCCTTTGACCAATTTTGATCAATTTCATTAAAAGTTCAAGGGCTTCTTACATCTTTAAGCCTGATTTCATTAAGGTAGTGTATGAGAATTTGCATTTGGGTTTCATTAATAGTGTTTAAGTTGAGTAATAAAATACTTAGAAATGTAATATTCATGATTATTTCTTAAATCCATGGATCAATTAGATGCTTATTTATCTATAATGTATGTCTTTCACTCTTGAAATTTACCTAGGAAATGAAATCAAAATCTAAGTTTTCAAATCCATGTTTCTACAAGGAGCAAACTTCGTTATCCTTGTTCTAAATGTGTTCTCAATAAATCATGATCCTATAGATGATTCAATGATTAATCACAAATTATATTTTCCACTCAAAATTAAAGATACATGATTTGAAAGTTGGAACTTTCTGATTCTTATTAAGACCCAAGATTCTAAAAACAAGCCAAAACAAACCACCCAATTGCTTAATGGTGGAAGGATCAAATTTCAATCTTAAAAATAAAACCTGATCAAAGATCGATTCTTTATTTTAAGGGGAAAATACAAACAAAACCAAGAATCAATAACCCAAAAAAATGTATGAATCAAAACAGTCCAGAGATCAAATGCATAAAAAACAAAAGAAATTGAATCAAACAACAAAAATGAGTTTCTTTTTAATATATGTTACGTACCGACATGAATTCTTGAGAATTGAGATAAAACCTTGTTCTTGTGAAGAATGAGATTGAAAAAAAAAATGAGAGCTTTAGCGAAAGATCGAAGAAGGAAAATGAGAGCTTTAGTTTACAGAGTTAATGGGAAGGGATTGGTGGGAGAAGCTGTAGCATCTGTCCAAAAGTTGACTATTCATTCCCTAGAAAAAAGCTCGAACTAATCATTTCACTTAATACGGATCTAATTTAAATTATTAATTATTAGTACTAATTATTTTAAGAGAAAACTACATATACAATACTCAACTACGATCGCGTTATTATTCAGGTGCTCTAACTATTATTTTTGATAAAATAATATTTAACGTTTTGTCGTTATATTTTGATATTCAGTCATTAATAACTAACAGAAGTAGTAATGTGACTTGGGTTAATAATAATTTTAGTCTAAAAATTTATACAATCTATTAATTTAGTCTAAAATTCTATCAATTTAAATATTATTTTAATTTTGGATTAAAATTATAAATTCCTCATTTTCCTTCTTTCAATCGAATGTAATTTGTAATTTTACCCTTAAAATTAAGATGATGTTTTAAATTGATGGATTTTGAACTAAATTGATTATATATATATAAGTGTTTTTGACTAAAACTGTAATTATACCAAGCCACGTAATCCTCTCCGTTAGTTTTTAACACTGGGTTACCAAAACAGAACACAAACGTAACATTAAGTATCATTTGCTAAAAATAATAGTTGAAGTACCATAACAATAATGTGAGCATAGCTAAGGTACTAAATATGTAATTTTCCCTTATTTTAATTTACTTATAACAATATAAGTAAATTAACTAGACAAAGACACTCAATTATTAATTAAATTATGTTTCAACCCGACTAAAAAAGATTATTTTTCCATCATGTTTTTTTCATTATTTTAGTCATTACATTAGAACATCGTTAAGTTCAAATATAGGGATATAGTGATGTCATGACCGTTAAATGGTTGACATAGCTAATTCTCTAGTTTTTTAATTAAAACAGCACCTAAACTTCCTCGTACACTTCAAACCCCCGTATATTTGACAATTTTGTTTTTATAACTCAGAAAAACTTTTTTACTATCACATCTATTTTTCAAACCAGTCATATGATAAAAAAAAAAGTGATTTTATTTTATTTATTGATTCAATTTTCTTGTTACTATTATTAATCGTGGTTGAATAGATTTTATAAATATCGAATCAAGCATTTACTTACAACTTGTCTGAGCATTATATAACAATGTCATCATTTTTCATGATGCTAATGACAAAGGTTGTCGATATTGATTCTTTTTTTTATGAGCATACTTTAGTTAGTTTCATTGCAACTGATTTAGGTGTTCCTTATGATAGTCCCTTTGCCCAAATTCCAAAACAAAACAAAGCCTAAACTATCCCAACTAAACACCCTAAGCCCAAAACAAAAACAAGGCCCAAGTCACCCAAACTAAGCAAACCCTAAAAAAAATATATATGCACTTAAAGACTATAAATTATATGCAATATATATAAAATATATATTATATATACATATTTGAAACTATATTATATATTTTTTAAGCTATGTATTATATACATTATAAAAAAACTTATATTATATATTATATAAAAACCTTAATATATATATATATATATATACATACATTATATAAAAAACATATTATATATATTATATAAAACATAGGCGTCATATATTTTTATAAAATATTTATCATATGTTGAATAAAAGAACATTATACTATATGTATATATTATATTTAAACATATATTATATGCAAAACTATGTACTATAACCAAACTATATATTATAAGAATATATATATATATATATAACGTTATAATAACCAAATATTTCATAACTTCAACAACCACAAATCTAACAAATTAAAGCAAGATTAACAACAAATAAAAATTGGAAAATAAAATGCATGAGACAAAGGAAATAAGACACTGAAATTGGGACTAAAATGTAAGAAAATAAAATCAGGGGACCAAATTTCTAAAAAAAAATAGATTTGGGTAAAACAAGCTAAATTGAAAATCACTGAAAAAATATGGGACCAAGGAAGGAGTTAAAAAATGGAAGGACTAAACGGGCGTAATTATACCATGCGGAGGGATTGATGTTGTGATTAAAGAAGGCGGAAGCTCTTTGGGCGTAATTATCGTGGGGCAGGGGGATCAAAGACGTAAATATCCCACTTTTAAAACGTTTAAACAGATAAAAGGAGGAAACCCGGCCATTTTTGCCTCTTTTGGCCAAAAAATCCACCCTTCGAAACGGGGATGAACAACGCCGTGGTGTTCATCCCCAAACCCAAAAACCGCCTTATTTCCCAGAACCCGGTGACCAGCCAGCGCTGGAAAAAAAAAAAAACTCACTTTTTAAAACCATACCTTTTCTAAACCCAGATTTGAACCCTGAACCCCTAAGACACGACGAAACCCCTCTTTTTTTAGTCGCTCTTTCTTCTGACTCACCATTCACAGTTAGGAGACAACTAGAAGGCTTATCGCCGGTGAAAGAAGATGGACAGACGTGAGAGAAAGGCAAACGACGAAGGTAATGAAACCTAAACCCTCACTCTATGATTGTGTATGATTTCATTCAAAAATGAGAAGAAATAAGAGATATTCCTCGAAAAGCTTGAGGTTTTCTGTTTCTCTGCTCTATTGCCTTGTGAAAATCCAAAATGGTTACAAATTCTTTAGGGTTTAGCGTTATATACCCTATTTTACATGCATTTAGTCAAAACAAAAATGAAATTACAATTTTCCTATTGGTTGCTTCTGACATATTTGAATTTTGGTGCATTTTTTTTCTTCTAAAATTCTGGTATATTGGTGCGCATTTATCCTTCTTGACATATTGGTTTCTCTTGTTTGTTATACCGCCATGGCCGTTTCTGAGGAGAGGGGACCAGAGCTACTGCTAGCGTGGCTGAGCGAACAGACAACGTGGAGGTGTCTCATCCGTCAATGAAGATCTGATCGATTGTGGTGGGGAGCCGAAGAAGCTCGAGTGGCGCATGATTTTGATGCGGCAGCTAAAACGTTCGAGGCGCTATCGGTACGCGCGTGTGTGGTGAGCCAAACGGTCGCACGTGGGCACGTGAGAAATCTGGAAGGTTCTTCCAATGATCATGGGCCGTTAGATCTATCCCAAATCTAATTTTTGGGTACCGGCTGAGCAAGAACAAAGGGGAGAGTTAGGGTGCTCATCATATTAGAGCTTAAGGTTTAATTGTTGATGGGCCCAAAATAGGCTTGTAAATATGTCATTTAATTAAAGAGACTTGGGCCTTTATTTAATTTGTGTTTATGTTTGGACTTTATATGTTTTAATAAAAGATGGGTTTTTATATTTATTCACATCAACTCTTGTATATATTTTGGGCCTCTTAATATGTATTTTAGGATAATAGTAATATGACCAATAACAATTATATAATGTATCATTAATTTGTGATAACCGAACATGCACTCTAACAAGATAGTAACATTTAACCATATATATGGTCATAATATAAGAACAATCAAACAAAAAAGCTAACTAATCCCTTTTATTAAAAGAGTAAAAACGGCTCAATCCCCGGACAAAATTAGTGATTACAACACTATATATAGTTATAGAAATTTTTTTAGATTAGAATCAATTAGTAGCATAATGTTAATAAAATATTTATAGTTATTTTTTTATAAAAAAACTCAAACAACAAGACTGAACTCAAATTTCATAAACTAAATTTAAAAAACATAAAATAGAATTTGAATTATAAAAAATAAGGCATAACATTCAAATAAAGTGCTCAAGCTATACTTTTTTTTATATATATGTGTCTGAACTATATTTTGTACCGAATAGGTGTCTAACGCCTTATTCTATGACCCATTTAAGTTTTTTTCGTCAGCGCACATTAAAAAAAATATGCCATCCAATCAGAACATAACACATGGTCTATTTTTTATATTTTTAATTTTTGAATTTATCTAAAAATTAAATTTCTTTAAAAACCCCAAAGTTTTAATTTCTTCCAATCAAACCCCCAAATCACATCTCCCTCACCGTCCAGCATCCCCACAAGTTGGTGGTTCATCGTTCACTGCCCAAAATGTCTTGTACCTCACATTCCGACATCCGCCATTGTATCAACCCAAACTTCGAAATTTGTGGGTCGATTAAACCTGAACTGTAGGCCGTGAGTTTTTGGCCAAGAGTTTAGGGCTTTAATGGGTTTATAGGTGGTTGTTGGGATTGCAGTGAGTTCGGAAGATGATAAAAGGGTACAAGGGTAAATTACCACACTTTTGAAGGGAAGAAATGGGTGAGTTTTATGGTGGCTGCAGATTTGTATGAGGGTGATATCACCTTTGTGTCCCATTCATCCTCTTCATTCTCATCATCCATTTTTCTTCATCTTTCTTTGAGAGCTCAAAGTTAAAGGAGAATTTTTATCATTTTAAGTGGAAATCTTAGATTTTTTGTTGAAAGAGTTGTAATCATTGTTTAAGGATCAACGAATCATGGTAAGGATTGTTAGAAATGGTGGAGGGGGTGTGTTCTTAGGTTTAGTGGGGGTTTGTGAAAAATGGGTTAATGGTGGCTTTAATCTTATTTTTCTAGCCCCAAGTGTAAGTTTTAGTTGGTTTTCTCTTTCTGCAAAATTATAATTCATTTTACAACTTCCTTGTGTAGTGAAAGAGGTTAGAAATTCTTTTAAAAAGCTTAGAAAGAAGAAAGCTTGAGGAGCTTGGTTTGGAGGCTTCTCTTCCAACTTTTGAAATCAAGGTTAGTAAACTACTAACTAATTTGTTTCATGCACATCCTAAGGATGATGCTTTGTTGTTGGCACACCCCGGCACACCCTATGTCATAGCGAAAAAATTATCTGGTGATTACCACCAGAGATCCATGTACGAGGAACGAATTGGGGTGAATAAGGGTAAAGAATTACCTGTTTAAAATGTGGAATTCTGAATTTGGATGATATAAATATCCAATCACGATTCTACAATGTCAATTCTTAAGCCACAACGATAATGCTCCGACCTCTACATAGTTCACCTAGTTGAAACGAGCATATAAAATTCTCTAAACTATTTAGAGAGTTTTTCCAAATGCACTAATGATTGCTAGATTTCTCATGCCTTTATATAGCTTTTGAAATCCTAATTCAACTAATATTAGGATTTCAATATATATATATATATATATATTAATATATATAATCCTAATTTAACTTTAATTAGGATTTCAATATATATATATGTTATATATATATAATCTCAATTCAACTTTAATTAGGATTTCAATATATATAAATGATCCCAATTTAACTTAATTAGGATTTTAATATATATTAATATATATAATCCCAATTTAACTTTAATTAGGGTTTCAATATATATTAATTTAAATCGAGTTATATTATTTATATATTAAGAGAGTCATAATTACAATAATTATTTTCTTTTAATATTTATCCAATAGTTAAATTATATATATATCAAGTATATATTATTTTAACTAATTTTGTGTACAACAAATTTGTACATATATAATTTGTTTAATATATGCTCATTTCAACCGTGGGTGTGACCTGTAGGTTCATGTGACGTTAGTAGTAAATATTATAACATAATGTTCTAATATTACAAACAATGAGTGACATCTAGCAATATGTCATTGTCACCTAAGTTACAAGAAATCATGATTCGGCATAAACTTTTCGTGATTTACTCTTTTTCATGTATTACATCCTTTTGTCCTTTATATCTAGATTGGACACAAGTCATGGAACAATCACACTTGTATAATTTATCTAATATTTCTTGATATCTTGAGTAGACTATTATAAACGAATAACTATGATATCTCATATCAACTTATTCGAGCATGGCAAATGCATTTCTAGTCCCACTCAATCAAGTGACCTACAATATTACTCCTATTATGTAGGAGAGACAAATCTTATCTTGATCAACCATATCCCACTACATAGATTGTGACATATCCAATATCAGTCTTTATAGAGTACTCAGTTACGACACATGTTTGATTGTATCAAAATATGTCACTCACGATGTTGAAATAATGATGATCTCAAGTCTGAGGATCATACATGTAGTTATCACTATGAGCAATGTTGTGACTATCACATAATAATCCAAGAAACATGCTCATAGCGGGTTAGTCCAATATGTCGTTCTCTAACACATACTTATGTATTGATTTTGACATCTCCATGTCAATGACAACACTTTGTCATCAATCAACTACATATTAGTCTTAGATCATTATTGTTTTCCATTCTCACAATAATACTCGACTAAGGACATTTAAGAATAATCATATTATTCTAAGGACTTTATTATAATTCAGTTTATTTATGTACGTAGAATTGTAACTGAAAATAATAATGGCAATGCCTCTTTATGAATAAACAAGGTAAGAAAATGTCATTTACAATCATCTTATAATTGGTCTTTGGGCATACTCTAACAATCTCCCACTAGCACTAAGTCCAATCACTCATGTATCTAATACCAAGTGACTTAGCGTGACGATCATGCTTCTGTTGCATCAGAGGCTTTATTAGTGGATCGATAATGTTATCATCTATTGGTACTCTACATATTTCCACTTCTCCTTGATCTATAATTTCTCGAATGAGATGGTAACGCCTAGGTATGTGTTTGGATCGTTGGTGAGATATGGGTTCTTTTTCTTGTACAATTGCTCCGTTGTTATCACAACGTAGATCTATATCATTCAAAATGCTCGGTGTTAAGTGTCTAAAAGTATTATTTTATTCACCCTTGTTATTCATACTATTGCCAGACTTAGGCTCATATTAGTTGCATTATTAGCCGTTCATGCATGTTTGCATTATTTCCTTGGTGGACAAGCTTGATTTCATATTTTGCTTAATTTTGTGGAAAAAGGGTGCTGCCGATAGTTGTTTTTTGTGTATACAGAATCACTTGCCTAAACAAGGCTGGAACCAGTTGCCAGGACAGTGCATGAAGGAGATGCCGACGCAGTTGCCAGGGCAATGCATGAAGGAGATGCCGAGCTAGTTGCCAGGGCAATTGTCGATAAGGGATAAGATGATATGGCAGTCAAAATTGATGACTAGATAAGCCCAAGATGACGTGGAGCAAAGTTAAATCCCAAAGGAGTTTGATTTCCATGAAGAGGTCAAAGAGAAATTAAATCCCAAAAAGATAGAAGAAGATCTAGAAGAAATTTAAATATAATAAAGAATTATATTTTTTAAAGTATTTAATTCCAACTTAACTTCCTCCTCAAGAAGGACTTTAACCTAGCCATCTCCTATTTAAAGGAGACCAAGCCGTCAAACTCAAAGGGGAGAGAGCAAAAGGGGAGAGATTTTGACAAGGGCTTTCAACCATTCTTCATCTTTTTGTTTCTTATTCGATTAGGTTTATGTTAGGGATTCTTTGTTTTGTGTTTCTTTGGAACCTAGCCATGAACTAAATCTATTTGGCTAAGGTTATTGTGTTTTGTGGTTGTGAGATACAATTGGATTTTGTTTAGCTAATAAGAGTTTGCACTTTCAATTCAAGGTTTACTCATTCTTGGTTTTTATTCTTGTTTGCGAGTGAATTGGGAGAGGATCTCGTAACTCTTTATATTTATCTAATATCGGGAGAGTTAGATTCAAGAAACGAATGGGTGTGATCTTTATTCAATCTATTGACGGTGAAGATCAATCCGGCTTAGGAATAAGTTAAGGATTTCAACGGCTAATAGGAGCGCAAGATTGGTTATTGTTCACCCTTGATTCTCGCAGGGATGCATTGTCAAGGCATGCACAATTAGCTAGAGTTTTGACTTAGGGATAAGAAGAAACCATTGAAGAACGCTCTGTCGAACCTTGAAGTTGCTAACCAGCCGCCCAAGCAGTTGCCCAGGCAACCGTCGATTAGTTGCCAAGGCAACCCGCTGCACAAGTTGTCACGACAACTGAGTTGCCCTTGCACTCTTTTACCAAGATGATCCAACTGGCTATCACACCTCAACTCACGATAACCTGGCCTATTCTCTCTCTTTTTTTACATCTTCTTTTACTTTATAGCTTTCTAGTTTAGTTGTTAGTTAAAACTCCTACAATCGCCTACTTGTGTTCTTTTACTTTTTACAGTGCAAGAGACTAGATTCTTGAAGTGGCACCAATCCCTGTGCAAACGATATCTTTTATGCTATAACTTGCGATGTGTACACTTACACAATTGCGGAGCAGTTATTACGCACAACAATTTTTTGGCGCCGTTGCTGGGGATTGGTAATAGCAAATTTGTTTTTATTTTCTTGCACTTTTTATTTTTATTGTTTAAGATTCGAAGGTTAACAAACTTTGGTTTTGCATTGGTATACGACCAGGGCGAGACCGATTACAACAGAATATCCCTTTGATCCAGAAATCGAACGAACCTTGCAAAGACTCAGACAAAGATTAAGAGTAGCAATGGCTAATCAAGACGACAATATGAATCAGGATGTTCCAGTAGGAGGAGGAGTGATTCTTGCACGAAACAGAACTATTCGAGACTATCTTGAAGAAGATCTTGAAGGACTTAATCCAGGAGTTGTCACACCTGAAATTGAAGCCAACCACTTTAAGTTGAAACTGATGATGTTCAATAAGATCAACACAATTGGTCAATTTGGCGGCTCAACAACTAAAGATGCACGACAACATCTTAAATCTTTCCTCGAGATTTTTAATTCATTCAAAATACAAGGAGTCACCCCCGATGTTTTACGACTAAGATTATTCCCCTATGCACTGAGGGATAGGGTAAAAACATGGTTGAATAGTATTCCTGCCGGATCAATAGGATCTTGGACCGATCTATGTCGTGATTTCCTTGCTCGATTTAATCCTACAAATTTGGCTGATAAGCTTCGTAACGAAATTACTTCTTTTCGGTAGGCAGATGATGAATCCATGTACGAGGCTTGGGAGCGATGTAGAGAACTTCTACACAAATGCTCCTTACACGGATTCCCAATATGGACACAAGTAACAATGTTTTACAATGTTGTGAATACACCAACATGGATGATGCTAGATGCCTCGGCAAACAACATACTCCTAGATAAGTCGCCAGAAGAAGCAATGCAAATTCTGAAAGGCTTGCCAAGAATGATTATCAGTTCCCATCTGCTAGATGAAGATGAGTTAGACGCCAAGCCACAATACATGAACTAGGATCATCAGATTCAATTTCGGCGCAATTGGCCACTCTAACCAAGATGGTCCAGAACATGTAGAAACCAAACAACACACAGGAGGTCAAGGTAATGGATTCCTTTTGTGAGTTGTGTGGTGGTAACCATGATTCTTCTAAATGTATGTAGAACGCGAAAATCCAGCTTTTATGTGGGGAATTACAACCGGAACAACAATGTGGTGTCCAACACATATAATCTAGCTTGGAAGAAGCACCCAAATTTTTCATGGAGTAATCCCAAAAATGCTCTAAACCAGAACAATCAGAATGCACAAGCATCGGGATTCCAACAGAATATGCCACGGCAACAGTTGCCGTAGTAAGAACTGACAACATCTAGTTCTTTGGAAAATTCGCTCAATACTTTTATGTTGAAAACTGAATCTTATATGGCTGAGAATAGTAACTTCATAAAAAGAACTGATACTTTTATTAACAGGACTGAGATGAGATTACAAAACCAAGATGCGATAATCAAATAATTGGAAAATCAAGTCGTACAATTTGCTTAAAACATGAATACTAGACCGCAAGGAGGTTTACCTAGCGATACTGAAGTCGTGAGAGGAACTGGCCATGAGAAATGTAAGGCGATCACCACTAGAAGTGGCCGACAACTTAAGGAGGCTCAAGCTCGCTCATCAAACAAAACTCCACAAAAAGAACAAGATGAACTCAGTAGTAAAGCCTCAGATGCTGAACCAGGAAATGCCACGGCAACCGGCGATAAGCATGCCTTGGCAACTGGCGATAAGCATGCCTCGACAACCAACGATAGGCACGCCACGGTAACCCCAGTTGACAACGCCTCGGCAACTCTAGTTGCCTCGGTAATGCCGTCAATCAGGTTTCAAACCAATGAAAGGATCGAAGATATTTGGCTTCCACCACCATTCCCACAAAGGTTGAAGCGACAAAAGCAAGAATATCAATTCAAGAAGTTTCTTGATATCCTAAAGCAAGTTTAGGAGAGTTTGAAACAGGGTTAGGAGAGTTTGAAACAATTGCCGCAATAGAGGGATGCATGGCCATGTTGCACAATCGCATGCCACCCAAGTTGAAGGATCTTAAAAGTTTCACAATACCTTGTTCCATCATAAACCACTATGTCGGGAAAGGATTATGTGACCTTGGAGCAAGCATAAACTTGATGCCTAAATCTGTTTTCCAGAAACTAGGAATCGGGAAGGCAAGACCTACAACAATTATGCTACAGCTAGCCGACAAATCCTATGTGCATCCAGAGGGGAAAATCGAAGACATACTGGTAAAAGTTGATAAATTTATTTTTCTCGCTGACTTTATTGTTTTGGATTGTAAAGCAGATGAGCATTCTCGGGAGACCCTTCCTAGCGATAGGGAGAACTTTGATCGATGTTGAAAATGGAGAAATCACAATGAGGGTGAATGACCAGCAAGTTAAACTGAATTTGTTCCAAACACTAAGGCATGCCAATGATCCGAAAGAATGCCAACTTCTTCATGCTACGACAAAGTTTGACTTTGACAAGGAATTTAGTTGCCTCGATAACTACATTGCCGATTTAGAGAAACTTGAGGAGTATGAAGAACCGATCGATGAGGAACAACTAGAAGAGGCAAATTGGTTAGTCAATCGACCAGGTACATACTTTGAACCATTGGAATACTCAGGTAAGGAAGGTAAACTTAAAAAACCCTCTATCGAACAACCATCGATTCTTGAGTTGAAACAATTGCCAGGGCAACTAAAATATGCTTACTTGGGAACCGATAATACATTTCCTGTAATTATTTCCTCTAAGTTACAACCTAAGCAAGAAAAGAAGATGATCGACATGTTAATGCTACACAAGAAGGCGTTAGGGTGGAAAATTGCCGACTTGAAGAGAATTAGTCCGGCCGTGTGCATGCACAAGATTTTGTTAGAGGATGATTACAAGCATTCGATTGAGGCCTAGAGAAGACTGAATCATGCCATGAAAGGGGTTGTAATGAAAGAAATCATCAAGTGGCTTGATGCCGGCATCATATACCCTATCTCTGATAGTACATGAATCATGCCATGAGAGGGTTGTAATGAAAAAAGAAATCATCAAGTGGCTTGATGGATTGCGGCTAAACAAAGCCATATCCCTTATCCTTTATTAATCAAATGCTTAACCATCTTGTAGGTAAACCTTTTATTGTTTTATTGATAGTTATAAAGGTTACAATCAAATTACCATAGCACCAGAAGATCAAGAAAAGACAACCTTCACATGCCCATACGACACTTATGCTTTCTGAAGGATGCCGTTCGGATTGTGTAATACTCTGGCAACCTTTTAAATATGCATGATGGCACTCTTTTCAGACATGGTCGAAGACTTCCTTAAGATCTTCATGGATGATTTTTCTGTTTTTGGTAATGACTTCGGCAGTTGCCTCGGTAATTTAGAGAAGGTATTGGCAAGATGTGAAGAATCCGATTTAGTCTTTAATTGGTAGAAGTGCCATTTGTGGTAGATGAAGGAATAATGCTCGACCACAAGATTTTATCCAAGGGAATCGCAGTAGACAAAGCCAAGGTGGATGTGATCGAAAGATTACCCTCACCAAGTTCGATTAAAGGAATCCGAAGCTTTCTTGGACATGCAGGTTTTTACATGAAGTTCATTCATAATTTTTCTAAGATTACTAAAACCTTGTGCAATTTGCTTGAACATGATAAAGTCTTTAATTTTGATGATTCTTGCGCCCAAGCATTCGAAACCCTAAAGGAAAAGCTTGACTCAGCACCCATTGTCATTCCACCCAATTGGACGCTACCTTTTGAGCTCAAGTGTGATGCAAGTGATTTTGTAGTAGGAGCAGTCCTAGGCCAACGCACATGTAAGAACTTTCATGTGATATACAACGCTAGTAAAACTCTTAATAGCGCTCAAGTGAATTACACAACAACGAAGAAAGAGTTACTAGCCGTAGTTTTTGCATTTGACAAGTTTCGATCCTATTTGATTGGTACAAAGGTAATTGTTCATACGGACCATTCGGCAATTAAGTATCTATTTGCTAAAAATGATGCCAAACCTCGTTTGATTCGTTGGATATTACAAGAGTTTGACATTGAAATTAAGGATAGGAAGGGAACAAAAAATCAAGTGGCCGATCACTTATCACGCATAAAACGCAATAGGGAGGATGATGCAGATTTAGAGATATGCGATGCATTCTTGGATGAGCAACTGTTAGTTGCCTCGGCAACCATGGATGCGCATGCCTCGACAAACCTTGACGCACATGTCGCGGCAACTCTAGATGCACACGCCTCGGCAACCATGAAAGCAGTTGCCACGACAACACATGCCTCGACAATACCCTGGTACGCGAATTTAGTTAATTTCCTTGTTTGTGGCATTTTACCTTATGACCTTACACACCAAGGGAAGAAACGGTTCCACCATAATGCTAAGCATTACTTTTGGGACGAGCCTCTTTTGTTTAAACAATGTGCAGATCAGGTTATACGCTGATGTGTCCCTAAAGAGGAACAACAAAATGTACTCCGGCAATGCCATTCTTCACTCTATGGAGGACATTTTGAAGGAACACGTACCACGGCCAAAGTTTTGCAATCCGATTTGTATTGGCCAACACTGTAAAAAGATGCCCAAGAGTTTTACAAACAATGTGATCGTTGCCGGAGGACAGGCAATATCTCTAGACGACATGAGATTCTGCTCTAAAACATTCTCGAGGTGGAATTGTTCGATGTACGGGGGATCGATTTTATGGGACCTTTCCCATCTTCATTCGACAACCTCTATATTCTACATGCCATCGACTACGTGTCTAAATGGGTTGAGGCAGCTGCAGTTCTCGCCAACGATTCCAAGACTGTGCAACGATTCTTGTAGAAATTTATATTTATATAGTTTGGGATGCCGAGAGCAATTATTAGTGATGAAGGCAAGCACTTCGACAACAAACTCATCGCCAAGATGTTACAACACTTTGGTGTATCTCACAAGATTGCCACGACATATCACCCACAAACCAATGGGCAAGCAAAAATTTCCAACCGAGAATTGAAGGGTATACTCGAGAAAGTTGTAAATCCTTCTAGGAAGGATTGGTCAGTAAGACTAGACGATGCACTTTGGGCATATCGCACTGCATTTAAAACACCCTTAGGTATGTCTCCCTTCCGACTTGTCTATGGAAAAACATGCCATCTACCGGTGGAAATCGAACACAAGGCATATTAGGCAATCAAGACCGTGAATATGGATAGGGAAAATGTCGGACAAAAGCGTTTGTTGGACCTCAACGAGATAGAAGAATTCCGTGCACTCGCCTATAACAATGCATGAATCTACAAGGAAAAAACAAAGCAATGGCATGACAATAAACTATTGTCGTGACAATTCACGCCAGGGCAACTAGTTCTCTTATTCAATTCTCGGCTGAAACTTTTCCCGGGAAAACTGAAATCAAGATGGTCGAGACTATTCGAAGTTGTCAAACCATTCTCCCATGGTGTCGTGATAATCAATTCCATCACTGACGAACATGAATTCAAAGTCAACAGACAAAGATTGAAGCACTACAATGGTGCCCATGTGGAATGTAACAAAGAAGTGGTCACCTTAGGAGATGCATGAGCATGCTCTCCTTTCGATATTTTCTTTTTATTTTTATTTTTTCGAACTATTTAATTTTTTATTTATTAATTTTGGTTATTTCTCTTTTTAGGATAGATTTATTTATTTTCTTTAAGATTAAGACTACATCTTTCTTTCATATTTATCTAATTGTTTTTAAATTTTAAGTTTAAGAATTTCTTTGCACATCTTCATTTATTTTCTTTTATTAGTTTATCTTTAATTTAATCCTTATTTTATTTGTTTTTGAATTGTAGGAAAAGAGTTCAAGATAAAGAGGAATTTGATTCAAGAAGAAAACTTCTTCAACAAGGAAACTAATGGGCTAAATCTAAGGCTTATATTAAGCCTCCAATTTACCTTAAATAAACCCTACATAGCCGGCCAAACCCTTCCCCTTCCCCAAAATCCCCTAGCCGCCCCCTTCCCCCAATCAAAACCCTTGTTTTCTTTCTTTCCAATTAATCCCACCCACCATATTTACTACCTATCTTTTCTATATAACCCATCACCCTTAACTTCCAAGAAACCTATTCCTACTTTTCATCTTGCAACTCTTTAGTTTCTTTTGCTTTCTTTTCTTTGTTTCTACCAAACTCACAACCAAGATCATCCATGGCATCCAAAATCGAATTTTTGGTTCATCCAAGTTCCTCTAAAGAACCAAGATACAAGAAGTTTGCTACACCGATAGTTCAAGAAAGATTTCACTCCAAGTTCAAAAGTCGGAAGATTTGCAAAGAACAAGGATTCGAATACTCTAATTCTCATTAAGATTTCGGCCTTGAACCATTCATCTTCGAAAGAATTGCACATCAAAAGTGGCAAATCTTTTGCCATCAATCGAAATCGGGTAACATCTCATGGGTAAGAGAATTCTATGCTCACTCACCTAACCCGGATAATCATTATGTTTTTGTTCGTGACAAGGCTATACTCATAAGCCCCGAAAGCATCAACACCTTTTACGGGCTCTACGTTGAGAAGAACGAGCATCAAGCCTTTGTTGATCAACTCACACCCAAGCAACTCGACAAGGTGCTTTAAGAACTCACTCTACCAGGAACTCATTAGAACGGCAGTAAATGCAAGGGCACAGTAAATCACCTTTGGCTTAAACCCGAGGCAAAATTATGGAATATGTTTGTTAAAACTTATTTAATGCCCACAACACACAGTACTACCGTTGATACACCTCGTCTTTTGCTCATACATTCTATCTTGCATAATAGCATCATTAACATTGGAAAAATTATTTGTGATGAGATTTTTGTATGTAGCATAAAAGAAAAAGGTTCTCTTTTCTTCCCTTACTTAATTTCCAATCTTTGCAAGGAGATGCATGTCCCAAGTGAGTCCACTGATGATAAGGCCCTACCAAAGTCCTATTGGAATTGAGCACAAATCCAAAACCTAATGGGAGAGGCACTGGTAAAATCCCCAACGCCTTCAATTATCGCAGCAACTCCTGCCGCCTCGGCAACTCCTAATGCCCAAGCAAATGATGACCGGGCAACTCAGACAGTAACCCCGAGACAACTTGAAGCACTCTTACAACCGTTGGTGAACCGCCTTAGGCAAATTGAAGACTGGCAACTAATGTTCATGCGGTACACGAAGGATAACAACAATGCCATCACTCAAGTCATCCTGGAAAAGTACCCAGACAGTCGCGTGCCGTTCCCCATCTTTCCTGCCGAAATCATTTCCATGAAAACCAATGAAGCAGTTGCCACGGCAACCGCAATAGAAGATGCCGTGGCAACCAAGACTAAAGATGCCCTGGCAACCACTGTAAAAAGACAAAGGTAAAGCACCTATGCCCGAACCAACTCGTACTGAATCATTCTCTGATTTTTCAGATTTGGATGAGTCTTCCATTGCACCAACGAAGACCACACCAGTCGACTCCTCCAAGCCAAAGCGAAAAGCCAATGAGATTGAGGAAGAGGATGATAAGGACGATGAGGACACCCCCCGTACGAGGATCGATTCCACCATCGGCAACAAGAAAGCAACCATCGCGTTCAAGCAAAAGAATCAAAACACGGGCCAAAAGGAAACTAATCATCCACGATGATGAACTCTCAGAGTAAGTCCTCATTTGCATTTTACTTTTATTTATTGTTATTTTTATTTTTATTTTTCTTTGTTACATGCATTGAGGACAATGCCTCACTCGAGTTTGGGGGGGATTGTTATTAGTTAGTTACCATGTTTAGTTGCATTCATCTTAAGTGTTGCATTTAGTATACATAAATTGCTTGCCATGCCTTTAGTTGGAACAAGAATTGCCTAGATTTGATGAATATCTGATGATGACTTTGCCAATGTACTTAATTGATAGAACTTTTTATTATAGGATAAATGTGGAAACACTTAGAATCTTACTATGATGCTAAACTTGATGAAACATTGTTGTGGCTTGATTGATTTAAGGAATTCTAGAGAACTTAGGTTGATAGTTAAAAAAATTGGGGGATTAGAATAAAATTGGATGAATGCTAGAGGTGCCCGAAATTGGCTCTAGTATGTGTTATAAATTGATCGCTAGAGGTGCCCGAAATTGGCTCTAGTATGTGCTAAAAATTGATCGCTAGAGGTGCCCAAAACTGGCTCTAGTTGAATAAATTAATTAACTTAAGAAAACTAAAAACAAAACACTAGAGGTGCCCAAAACCGGCTTTAGTTAAAACATTTTAAAAGAACCCGAGGAAGTAATTTGAGAACCTCTTATTTGCATAGAATCTGAAAAATCAACTTGCACACAACTCCGCACACACTCACAAGCATTATAGTTTGATTCCAAGTAACTCATAAGTTTTTCGGAAAAAAAAGCCAACCATACTTTGTGCCACGGTTCTGAGAATTGAAATCAAGTTCAAAGCTAAGTTTGTGAAAATTGAAGTCTTGGCGGGTAATTATTAGTTTGCATTACTTGAGGACAAGCAATAGTTCGAGTTTGGGGGTGTGTTAAGTGTCTAAGAGTACTATTTTATTCACCCTTTTTATTCATATTATTGCTAGACTTAGGCTCATATTAGTTGCATTATTAGCCATTCATGCATGTTTGCATTGTTTCCTTGGTGGACAAGCTTGATTTCATATTTTGCTTAATTTTGTGGAAAAAGGGTGCTGTCGATAGTTGTTTTTATGTGTGCAGAATCACTTGCTTAAACAAGGCTGGAACCAGTTGCCAGGGTAGTGCATGAAGGAGATGCCGACGCAGTTTCCAGGGCAATGCATGAAGGAGATGCCGAGCTAGTTGCCAGGGCAATTGTTGATAATGGATAAGATGATATGAGAGTCGAAATTGGTGACTAGATAAGCCCAAGATGACGTGGAGCAAAGTTAAATCCCAAAGGAGTTTGATTTCCATGAAGAGGTCAAAGGGAAATTAAATCCCAAAAAGATAGGAGAAGATATTGAAGGAATTTAAATATAATAAAGAATTATATTCTTTTAAAGTATTTAATTCCAACTTAACTTCCTCCTCAAGAAGGACTTTAACCTAGCCATCTCCTATTTAAAGGAGACCAAGCCGTCAAACTCAAAGGGGAGAGAGCAAAATGGGAGAGATTTCGACAAGGGCTTTCAACAATTCTTCATCTTTTTCTTTCTTGTTCGATTAGGTTTATGTTAGGGATTCTTTGTTTTGTGTTTCTTTGGAACCTAGCCATGAACTAAATCTATTTGGCTAAGGTTATTGTGTTTTGTGGTTGTGAGATACAATTGGATTTTGTTTAGGTAATAAGAGTTTGCACTTTCAATTCAAGGTTTACTCATTCTTGGTTTTTATTCTTGTTTGCGAGTGAATTGGGAGAGGATCTCGTAACTCTATCTATTTATCTAATATCAGGAAAGTTAGATTCAAGAAACGAATGAGTATGGTCTTTATTCAATCTATTGATGGTGAAGATTAATCCGGCTTAGGAATAAGTTAAGGATTTCAACGGCTAAGAGGAGCACAAGATTGGTTGTTGTTCACCCTTGATTCACTCAATGATGTATTGTCAAGGCATGCAAAATTAGTTAGAGTTTCTAATTAGGGATAAGAAGAAACCATTGAAGAACACTGTGCCGAACCTTGAAGTTGCTGCCCAGCCGCCCAAACAGTTGCCCAGCCAGTTGCCCAGGCAACCGTCGATTAGTTGCCAAGGCAAACCCGCTGCGCAAGTTGCCACGGCAACTGAGTTGCCCAGGAAACCGTCGATTAGTTGCCAAGGCAAACCCGCTGCGCAAGTTGCCACGGCAACTGAGTTTCCCTTGCACTCTTTTACCAAGACGATCCAATTGGCTATCACACCTCAACTCACGATAAGCTGGCATATTCTGTCTCTCTTTTGATTACATCTTCTTTTACTTTATTACTTTCTAGTTTAGTTGTTATTTAAAACTCCTACAATCGCCTACTTGTGTTCTTTTACTTTTTACAGTGCAAGAGACTAGATTCTTGAAGTGGAACCAATCCCTGTGGAGACGATATCTTTTATACTATAACTTGCGACGTGTACACTTGCACAATTACGGAGCACTTATTACGTGCAACACTCGGCACAACCCCTAGTTCAGATATGAACTTATTAATCCTAACACTCTCTTTTGCAACATTGCATGCTGCAATGTACTCGGCTTCTGTTGTAGAATCAAGTATTGTATCTTGCTTTGAACCTTTCCATTATTAAGGCAGAACACAAAACTGATTTTGATCGTGAATCATCCTTATCGGTTTGAAAGTTGACATCAGTATAACCTTTTTGTACTTAGTTTTTCCTCACCTTCATATATACGGAATGTATCCTTAGTTCTTCTTAAGTACTTAAGGATATTTTTAACTACGACCTAGTGACCTTCACCGGGATCTACCTAGTATCAAATTGTCATACTTAAAGCGTATGATATATTTGGACGAGTACATAGCATGGCATACATGATAGATCCAATTGCTGAAGCATATGGAATCTTACTCATGCGCTCTCTTTCTTGAGGTGTTGAAGGACACATGTTCTTCAAGAGTGAAATTCCATGTCTCATAGGTAAGAACCTCTTTTTGGATTCTTCCATACTGAATCTTTTCAGTACTTCTTCTATGTATGTATTTTGACTCAGTCCTAGGAGTCGTCTCGATCTATCTCTATAGATCTTGACTCCTAATATGTATGTTGCCTCACCCAAGTCTTTCATGGAAAAACATTTTCCTAAACAAGTTTTTATAGATTGTAAGCTATGTATGTCATTTCCTATTATCAGTATGTCATCCATATACAGTACCAAGAATATGATAGTGCTCCCACTAATTTTCTTGAAAACACATGACTCGTATTCATTTTTGATAAAATCAAACTCTTTGATTGCATCGTTAAAATGAAGATTCCAACTTCAAGAAGCTTGTTTCAATCCATAAATGGACCTTTGTAGCTTGCATATTTTTCGGCATCTTTTGGATCGACAAAACCTTCAAGTTGTGTCATGTACACATCTTCATCTAGTTTTCTATTAAGGAAAGTAGTTTTAACATCCATTTGCCATATCTTATAATCATAAAATGCAGCTATCGTAAGTAAGATCTGGATGGATTTAAACATAGAAATAGGTGAAAATGTTTCATCATAGTCTATACCATGAACTTGATTAAAACCCTTAGCGACTAATTGCACTTTGTATCCATGTCGATTTTCTTTTTGAAAACCCACTTGCACCATATGGGCTTAACCCCTTCAGGTGGGTCAACCAAGGTCTAAACTTGGTTTATTAACATGGAACCATCTCGACTTTCATGACCTCTAGCCATTTCTCAGAGTCTGTGCCTGTTACTACTTCTTGATAAGTCATAGGATTATATTGATATATGAAGAGAACATCACCATGCAATGTGACAAGAAATCAATATTTCTCAGGTGCATTGCATTTTCTCAAAGATCTTCGTAGTGGTTTTGTTTCCAAAACTGCTAAATTTTCCTCAACAACTTGTGGAACTTCTTCTTGTTCAATCTTTAGTTCAATGATCTATGGTTGATCTCGAATTTTACTGAGTTCAATATTTCTTCCACTTTCTTTTCGGAAAACAAATTCTCTTTATAAGAAGATTCCTGTTCGAGCAACAAACATTGTGTTCTCGCTAAGATTGAAGAAATAATATCATTTAGTTTCTTTAGGATGATCTGCAAAATTACATTTATAAGATTTGGGTTCGAGCTTTGTAGACATCTGATGTTTAACATAAGCTTTGCATCCCCAAATTTTCATAAAAAGACATACTACGACATTTTCCAGTCCATATCTCATATGGTGTCTTTTGAACTGATTTAGATGGAACATGGTTTAGTGTGAGAGCAGTTGTTTCTTGCACATGTCCCCAAAAAGAAAGTGGAAGATAAACATGACTCATTATTGATCGAACCATGTCTAACAATGTTCGGTTTCTTTTTTTGAAAACTCCATTCCGTTGTGGAGTACTAGGAGGTGTAAGTTGTGAGAGAATCTCACATTCCTTAATAAGGTCACCAAACTTTAAGCTTAAGTATTCTCCTCCTCGATCTGATCGAAAAGCCTTAATGTTTTTTCCTAGTTGGTTTTGCACTTCATTTTAAATTCCTTGAACTTTTCAAGGGCTTCAGATTTATGATGCATTAGGTAAATGTACCCATATCTACTGAAGTCATGTGAAAGTAATGAAGTATTGAAACCCTCATCTGGCTTGTGTATTCATTGGCCCACATACATCACTATGTATTAATCTCAATAAATCACTTGCTCACTCATTTTTACCATTAAAAAGAGCTTCGGTCATCTTTCCCAATAAGCAAGGCTCGCATACATCAAATTGTTTGAAAACAAATGAATCCAAAAATCCATCTTTATGAAGTTTTGAAATGCGTTTTTCACTTATGTGACCCAAGCGACAATGCCAAAGATAAGTTTGATTAGAGTTATTTTTGATCTTTTCGTATTTATGTTGTAAATGGAATTCTCTTGATCCAAAATATAGAGGTCATTTATTAATTGTGTCACTATATAGAAAACATTACCGAGATAAAAGGAACAACAATTATTCTTAATAATTATCTCAAAACCAATCTTGTCTAAACAAGAAACCAAAATTATATTTTTAGTCAAACTAGGCACACAATAACAATCCTCTAAACATAAATTAAGTCCACTAGGCAACGATAAAGTATGTGTTCCTATAGCTAATGTTGCAACTCTTGCTCCATTACCAACCCGTAGGTCTACATATTCTTTTCTCAGATTTCTACTCTTTTGTAATCCTTGTACAGATGTAAAAATATGAGAACCACAATCGGTATCCAATACCAAAGAAGTAGGTGTTGATAAATTAATATCAATAACATAAATATTTGAGGCGGACACTCCACTTTCATTTGCCTTCTTGACTTTTTCAAGATAAATGGGGCAATCCTTCTTCCAATGACATGTCTTATTACAATGAAAACATTTTTCTTTTAGTGACATGTCAAGGAAGTTCATGTCGTTCAACTCGTCCTTCTCAAGGACCGGTCACAATGATAATGAATTTGTATTTTCCATAATAAGCCTACAATAATAAAATATGAATTTTTAGTGCGTTTACCAAGCCACTACTTTTATTGAAATTAATAACCCTCAAATATTCATGTCGAAAATACTTTCTGTAAAGTTTTTCTAGTGGGTAAGGATCCAAAATTCACATTCTCTTAAGTCATCTTTGGCTTTTCTCTTAAGATTACGGTTTATCTAGGTAAGCAACATTTGCTAATTACATCTCATGTGACTCCTTCATTTGGTGAACAACTCTTGTTCATAATCATCTTATGATTATCCAAATAACTAGCCTTTAGGTTTCTAATATTATCAGAGTAACCCAGTTAAGTCTTTAACCAATATTACAACCAACGAATATCACTTGCTTATTCTTTGCGTTTGGTCAAGCTAGATACAAGTACCTCGCTTTAGCAGAACCTACAATGTATCGATCTAGACCTTAACGAGGGTTAACATTGGGAAGGAATAAAAGACTTAATATTTTATTGATAGGTTTTGTGAATATTATCTCACCATTTAACATTTGATCTTATCAATTAACTAGCATGCATCTCATACTTTCATCTTATCATATACATAAAAAACACTAAATATGAATGCAATAGTTATAGCTCATATCCTTAGGTGGCTCATCCCAAGCTAATAGGAGAACCAAAATAATCTAAGGATAAAACACTTCTCAAGCATCTTTCTATTAGCCCACACTTCTGTTGTAACGCCCCGGTTTTGGGCCTAGAGGTTTTGAGGTTGGTTAGACAGTTTGATGGGTAGGGATTAGAGATTCGAGTCAAATTCAGATTCAGGATTAAAATTGAATTAAATATTTTTTGTGTGATAAAAATATGGGAAAATATCTAAAAATAATTATTTAATATATGGATATTTTTGGCAAAGTCAATTTTGGAAAATGGGATTTGGAAATTTGACATTTTGGCTAGTGACCAAAATGTAAAGAATGTGAAACTGTTTTTAGTGACTATTTTGTAAAAAGGGTCAAAACTTTGAATCTGTAGGGAGTTATTTGCCAAAATATTAATATCAAAATTTTCTCCTTAATTGGATATTTTAAAAAGGTTTTGGAATATATAGATGGATTTGGGGAATTCATTTTATAATTAATTCCTAAACAAATTTTACGTAAATACTTTTTCTCTAAAAGATTTTCTCTCAAATTCTCGTCAGCCAAATACTCTTCTCTTCTTCAAAATCTTCAGGTAACTTATTGATTTCATCAATCTTTTGGTTTCAAATGAGTTCTTAATTGGTTCCTATCAAAACCTTATTATTTTAATCTTGTTTTCTCATGTAATCAATCCAATTAAGGGGGAAAGTAAACATTAGAGGTGAGCTTCGTCATTCTCCTCTAATTTATGGTTCTTTACTGAAATTCCCAAGTTATTGATTCTTTATATATGTTTTCTAATGAGTTTTGATGATTTAATCATGGAAAATTGGTTTAATCAATGTTTAATTGATGAGATTATGCAATTTTCGAATTGGATCTGTTTTTCTGAGTTCTTGATTGATTTCAATCATGATTTTGATTTTATATAATATTAATTGATTGATTTTAACATTGGAATCCCGAAGCTATGTGAATCTCTAATTTTCTAGGTTGTTAGTATGTGTTTTTGAGGAGTTGTGGAGGTTTAATGTATGCTGAAGGTATAAGGTTGATGTTAGGTTGTTTTTGGATGTCAATGGAAGGTAATTAATGGATTAAATCATTATGTTTTGTCTAGGATAAGTTTAGAAGATGTTTGATGTTGATTTCAGTAGTTTTGGGGAGGTTTCGGCTAGAGTTTGAAGAATATCGTTATGAACTGATGTTGGTGGGTTTGTGAATGCATTTTGATTCAGTGCATCCTCTGTTTTTGTGTGATAAAATCACGAGAGGTTGATATTCAAGCTTGAAAAGTCACTTCGAAAGTTTTGGAGGGGTGTTTCGCATCGACGAATAAAGCTTTGAGTTGTCAGTGAGTGGAAACGAGTTTTAAAGCTTTATAAAGGTTTGAAAGTGGTTTTGGGAGTTTAAATTAAGCTTGAAATGCTGGTTTAAAATCAGAAGTAAGTATAATGAGATTTCTCCATCGGTTGTGTTTTGGCAAATTTGATTTTATGCACTTGTTTTTTAATTACATGGTACATACTATTTTTGCATGTTTTAAGTATATTTTATACTGATTTTTGATCACATATTGATGATGGATGCATTTTGAAAATGGTCCATGTAAGTATGAGGAATACTTGTAAATGCATGGTTTAATGCATTGGAAATAGTTTTGTATGTTGCATATAAAAATAGTGAGGCACATGGTTAATAATGAATTATATTGGCAAGTGATGCGGTTTGAAATGTTATCAAATATAGTTGGCCGACCATAGGATTGATAGTGCACTATAATTAAGTCACCTCGAGTGTTGAGGGATTTATGTGTACCAAATACTCCACCACGAGTACCCTAACAGTAGAGGGGTTATATGGTAACGAAAACTCTCGTTAGTGGATTATGCGTCTAACCGATGAGATGAGTTGTGAAGGTGCCCGGTTGTAAGACTACCATAATTCTGGTTGAGATGGCAAGAAGTGTTGAGAGGACACTTGTTGAATCCATGTATCCGATATAATATTTTAGAATATGGAACTTATCCATGTATCTGATGTAATATTTTGGAATGTGGAACTTGGTTTTATAATCACTTGAGAGCCAATATAATTGTTAATGTATCATGTTGATGGATAATGTTGGTTTATACATGTTTACTCTTTAAGCTTTGCATATGGATTGTTATGCAGAAGAAGGCTTAAATTGAGGGTCAGCAATGAGATTTTTTGTTGATCCATGATACATGTTCCATATGGTTTAATATATTGGTTTTTGAAAGTGTTAAGTGCATGGTTTTCAAGGCATGATGTTTTAGAAGATGATTGAAATGATGATGTCAATGTGGTTTTGGAAAATAGTTTTTAAAATACATTGGTGGTTGTTGTTTGAGCACTCCTCACTAAGACTTGTGTGCTTATGCTCTTTTTTCCATCAATGCAGAGAACTAAAGGATAGAGGCAGCGATCAAGTGAAGAAAATCCAAGGACTTCGGCTATTCGAAAGTATGGTTTCAAACTAGACTAGTAGTAATAAAGGCAATGGGGTTCATTGATGTTTTGGGAGGGTTATTGCTAAACTCCATGTTTGAGAAAGTTTGAATTGTTGTTTTGGGATTCTAATTGGCCTTATATGTTTGGTTGTTGCATTGGATTTATGTTTTGTATGATGGTTGGCTTGGTTTCTAGGAAACATGCCCCTAAACTTTCAATTCAAGCATGACGCCACAATTTGATCATGATTCTGTGATATCTTGACATGGAATGACCTTTAGTATAATTGTGTATATGTTTATGGCTTGTTCAAATGTGTTTAAATTCATGAAAGTATGAAAAACTAGCAAAATTGAACATTTTTGGTCCAGACATATCGATACGCGTGCACTTGTATCAGTACGGGTACGAATCTTTTGGCAAGGTGTACCAATACGCGAGGACCTGTATCGGTACGGTTTTGAGCTACTAAAATCTGGGATTTTGAGAAATGTCAAAGTGTATTGAAACACTTGCTCGTGTGCCGATATGGACAGCTGTTAATTCAGTTAGTGTGATGTTTGGAAGTTTCTGATTCTTCTGTTTTGGTCCCTAAATGTTATGTATGCAATTGATTAAGTTTGGATGATTGTTTGAAGCTTAAACTTGACGTGTGGGCATGAAACTTGACTATTTAAGGTTTGGTAACTTTAAAATGGGTTAAGTTCTTGTAATTTTCCAGAATTGCAATTTGGTCCTTAAATTGCATTTACGTGTAATTAGATGTCGATTCGGCACCTGATTGAGTTGAGTTTTCACCCACTGCCAGTATGCACACCATAGGTTATAATGTTGAATCTAGACAAGATAAAAGAAAAAATAGACGTAATTCAAGTTAAACCTTACGGGTTTGTTTCGACAAACCCAATGTAGCTCGCTCGGTTCAGACTTACCTCTAGACTGGGTCAAGAGGGTTACGTTTGGTTGTATCAAAGCTAGGTTTGCGATATTTGGGATGATGTTATTGGTTGATTTATGTTTTTTGCTATACATGGTAATTGTTAAATACAAGTTAGTTGTTATATGCCATGTTAGGGTATGTTTTGGGGACATACTGCCTTATTACTACAGTCTGAAATGTTTTTGATTTAAAATGGAAGTCTTGGATCCTTGCTTGAAGCTGGCCTGATTGTTTTATTTTGATTTATTATCATGCCTAGATATTTTAGCACGATGGGAACAAGGAGAGAACTGCTATCTGGCACAATTGTTGCTGCTGTTAGGTAGGGAAATCAGGAGGATGTTGTACCTCCTAAAGGTTTGCCACCTCCTCCGCCTAATCCACTTGAGGGTGTGGAGCAAGTACCACCTACGCTAGCTAGTCTAGTGTTGGGTGATATGGCGCCTTTGATACAGGCGATGGCCAGATCTTTTCAAGCTGTCGTTGCTGGAGTGCAAGTGTCTGCACTAGCTGTTGTGCTAATGAGGTTTTCGTTGAAATGCTTGCGTAGTTAGGGAGGCGTTGAATTTAGAAGATTGGCACTCGAAGCATCTGAGAGATGGATGGCTAGCACTGTTCGAATTTTAGAGCAAATAGGATGTAATGATGCCCGTAAGTTGGGATGTATTGTATCCCTGTTGCATGGTGATGCTTATAGCGGGTGGACTACTGTGACCGCGAGCATAGAACCCGGTGATGTGACCTAGGAGTTCTTTCAAACTTCTTTTAAAATGAAGTATCTGGAGTTAGATACTTGGATGAGAAGAAACGTGACTTTATGGCCTCGGTTCAAGGAAGTATGTTTGTGGCCGAGTATGAGGTACAATTTGTTCGGTTAAGTCAGTATGCTCCTAAACTGGTACCTGATGAGAGGCATCACTATGACCGATTCTGTTACGGACTGGTATAGGATGATAAGACATATATGTTGGCTTTTGACTATACCGATTTCTACGTGTTGGTTACACGGGCGAAGGATATTGAGCAGAACTTGGGTTTATCATCTCGTGTGGGAGGTTTTGGGTCAGGCAAAAGAGTTGCGGACTCTAGTTTTGATGGTGGTTAGTTTAAGAAGCATCGTGATAAGAGGTATCTCTCTAATTTAAGGTGAGGTGGAGGTAGTGCTGGGCAAGGTTCGCAGGGTCATGGTACCTAAGTTAGATCAGCATTTAATACTTGTTGGGTATGTGGATCGCATGATCACATAAGGTAAGACTGTCCAAGTTTGGCTCGTGATGGATAATTTTTTTGGTTGTGATTTCTAACTCTTGTTAGAGTTGTGGATCGAGCGATCAGTTGAGATGTGATTGTCCGTTATTGGCTGGTGGTTGATAAGGTAGGGCACCTACGACTACACCACAAAAGGGTCATGGTCATGGCCGAAGGCAGTTCCAGCATAGAGATGAGGGTCCAAGGATAGTGGCTCATACCGTTGCTATCCAACCAGAGGGTGGTGGTTCTGCGAGGGAGTACGCACATCGCAAGGGACACAACTACACCGATGTGATTGTAGGTACATTTACTTTGCAATCTTTGCCGTTGTTTTCTTTGGTTGATTCTGGTTCTACGTATTCATATATCTTGCATGAGCACGAGTATTTGCTTAATATACCTATAGAAGTGTTAGATATGGGTATGCAAGTAACTAGTTCTTTTGGGGAGACGGTTATTGTGAGAAGTTTATATAGGAGGTGTCCTTTGACAGTTCAAGGTCATGTGTTTGAGGCTGATCTGATGGAGTTTCCATTTTACAGTTTTAATGTAATCCTAGGTATGGATTGGTTGACCGAGCATAGAGCTGTGTTTGAATTTGAAACCAAGCGAGTTTCTTTAAAACTAGCTGATGATTACGAGGTGGTAATCGTGGGTGAGAATGCTAAGTTCTTGTCCAATATTGTTTGGGCTCTGGAAGCGAGTTGTTTGATGGATTCTGGTTGTGAGGGATTCTTAGCCTATGTTATGAATCTGGGAACAAATGAGATACATGTTTAGGACATACACACGGTATGTGAGTTTTTGGGTGTTTTTCCAGAGGAGTTGCCGAGTTTGCCACCAAATAGAGAGGTTGAGTTTAACATGGAGTTGTATGCGAATACAACTCTAGTGTCTATTGATCCCTATCATATGGCGTTGAAGGAGTTGAAAAAGTTAAAAACGTAATTTTAGGAGTTACTTGATCGAGGGTTTATTAGACCTAGTGTTTCGCCTTGGGGTGCACCAATGTTTTTTTGTAAAGAAGAATGATGGAAAGATGCAGATGTACATTGATTATCAGTAAATGAACATGTTGGCGATTAAGAATAAGTATCCTTTTCCATGGGATTGATGGTTTGTTTGATCAGTTTAGAGGTGCTTTAGTGTTTTCTAAGATTGATTTTAGATCCAGGTATTATCAGATGAAGGTGAAGGATATGGATGTGCCTAAGACTATTTTTCGTACAAGGTACGAACATTATGAGTTCTTGGTGATGCCATTTTGTTTGACTAATGCACCGATTGCGTTCATGGATATGATAAACCGGGTATTCCATGAGTTTTTGGATTAATTTGTGGTTGTGTTTATTTCTGATATTCTTGTGTACTCTCGTACCGAGGAGGATCATGATAGACTCTTACGGACCACATTGAGTAAGCGTGAGTTTTGGCTTAGGGAAGTTGTTTTCCATGGGCATATTGTGTCAGTCGAAGGAATTCGGGTTGATCCACACAAGATTGAGGCGGTGATAGGTTAGAAACCACCTAAGTTTGTGTTAGAGGTTCGTAGTTTTCTTGGGTTGGCTGGTTATTACCGTAGGTTTGTAGATGGTTTTTCAAATGTTGCTGCACCTTTAACTAAGTTGTTGCAAAAGAATGTCCATTTTGAGTGGACGGAGGATAGGCAACGAGCTTTCGAGAAGTTAAAAGAGGCTTTGAAGCAAGCTCCTATCTTGATTCAACCTGATTCGGGTAAGAAGTTTGTTGTTTATAGTGATGCATCATACATAGGTTTGGGTTGTGTATTGATGCAAGAAGGAAAAGTTGTGGCTTATGCGTCGAGGCAGTTGAAGGTGCATGAGCGCAATTATCCTATCCATGATCTTGAGCTTGCCGTGGTAGTGTTTGCATTGAAGATTTGGAGACATTATCTCTACGCTGAGAAGTGTGTTGTGTATTCGGATCATAAGAGTTTTAAGTATTTAATGATGTAAAAGGATTTGAATCTCAAGTAACGTAGATGGTTAGAGTTGCTTAAGGATTATGATTTGACGATTGAGTATCATCCAGGTAATGCTAATGTTGTAGCTGATGCTTTGAGTAGGAAAGTTGCGGTGGAGTTGGGGGCGATGTTTGCATGATTAAGTGTGACACATGATGGAGGCTTGTTGGCCGAGTTGCAAGTTAAGCCATCTTTGTCATAGTTGATTAAGGAAAAGAAAACTTATGATGATGCGTTGGTACCGCATGTTAAGGATGATGTCATGGATGGAAATCTGACGGATTTTCACTTTAGTGATTATGGAGTGTTATGTTTTAAGGATGGGATAGTGGTGTCTAATGATGATGAGTTGAGGCGTACCATTTTAACCGAGGTGCATGCTAGTCCTTTTGCTATGCATCCAAGTAGTACTAAGATGTATCGAGGGTTGAAGGAAGAGTACTATTGGGTTGGTTTAAAGAAAGATGTGTCCAATTTTTTTGCCAAAAGTATGGTGTGTCAGGGTGTCAAGGTTGAGCATTAGTTTCCTTCTTGGTTGTTGCAACCGTTGAGGATACCAAAATAGAAATGGGAGAGAATCACCATGGATTTTATGTCTGGGTTGCCATTGGCGCCCACTAAAAAAGATTCCATTCGGGTGATTGTTGATTAGTTTCTGAAGTGTACCAGTGTATACGATGTATACCTTGGATAAGTTGGCAGATTTGTACATTGCAGAGATTGTGCGATTGCACGGGTTACCTAAGTCCATAGTCTTAGATAAAGATCCGCGGTGTACAACAAGGTTTTGGGAGTGTTTGTATAGGACTTTGGGTATGCGGTTGAATTTCAGTACTTCGTATCCTCCTCAGATGGATGGTCAGTCTGAACGTGTGATCCAGGTCTTGGAGGATATGTTGAGGTGTTGTATCATTAAGTTCCAAGGAACCTGGGAGAAGCAGTTGCCTTTGGTGGAGTTTGCCTATAACAATAACTATCAAGCTAGTAATAGAACCGTAGGAAGCCTTGTATGGTAGGAAGTGTCGTACACCTTTGTGTTGGGATAAGGTTGGGGAAAAACATGTTTCCTTTCCAGATTGTGTTATAAGATACGAATGAGAAAGTAAAGCTCATTTATGATCATTTAAAGGTAGCTTCAGATCGCTAGAAATCCTATGCAGATTTGAAGCATAGAAAGGTTGAGTATGTGATTGGTGATCGCATGTTCTTGAAAGTGTCACCTTGGAATAAGGTGATGCGGTTCAGACGTAAGGGTAAGCTTAGTCCAAGGTTCGTTGGACCGTATGAGGTTGTGGAGCGTGTTGGTTCTGTGGCTTATCATTTGAGGTTAACTCTTGAAGTAGAGAAGATTCATGATGTGTTCCATGTATCGATGTTGCAGAGGTATCGGTCGGATCCATCGCATATTATACCGATGAAGGAAATTGAGTTGCAACCTGATTTGTTTTATGATGATGAACCTGTAGAGATCCTTGACTCCAGCAGTAAAGTTCTTTGTGGCAAGACGATTGAACTTGTAAAGGTTTTGTAGCGACATCGTAGAATTGAAGAGGCTACGTGGGAGAGCAAATCGGACATGTTAAAGCAATTTCCGCGTTTGTTTCCTTCAGGTAAATTTCAAGGACGAAATTTCTTAAGTGGGCGAGAGTTTTAACGCCTCGGTTTTGGGCCTAGAGGTTTTTAGGCTGGTTAGACAGTCTGATGGGCTGGAATTATGGATTCGAGTCAGATTCGGGATTAAAATCGGATTAAAATTTTTTTGTACGAGAAAAATATGGGAAAATATCTAAAAATCAATATTTAATATATGGATATTTTTGGCAAAGTCAATTTTGGAAAATGAGATTTGGAATTTTGACATTTTGGCTAGAGACCAAAATGTAAAGAATGTAAAATAGATTTTAGTGATTGTTTTGTAAAAGGGTCAAAACTTTCAATTTTTAAAGAGTTATTTGCCCAAGGTATAATGTCAGATTTTTCTCCTTAATTGGCTATTTTGAAAAGGTTTTGGAAAATATAAATGGATTTGGGGAATTGATTTTATAATTAATTCCTAAACAAATTTTACGTAAATACTTTTTCTTTAAAAGATTTTCTCTCAAATTTTCGTCAGCCAAACACTCATCTCTTCTTCAAAATCTTCAGGTAACTTCTTGATTTCATCAATCTTTTGGTTTCCAATGAGTTCTTAATTGGATTAGAGTTGGATTCAAGATTAAAATCGGATTAAATATTTTTGGTGCGAGAAAAATATCTAAAAATAATTATTTAATATATGGATATTTTTGGCAAAGTCAATTTTGGAAAATGAGATTTGGAAATTTGACATTTTGGCTAGTGACCAAAAAGTAAAGAATGTAAAACTAATTTTAGTGATTGTTTTGTAAAAGGGTCAAAACTTTGAATCTTTAAGGAGCTATTTACCCAAATTCTAATGTCAGATTTTTCTCCTTAATTGGCTATTTTGAAAAGGTTTTGAAGGTACCCGGTTGTAAGAGTACCATAATTCTGGTTGAGATGGCATGAAGTGTTGAGAGGACACTTGTTGAATCCGTGTATCCGATGTAATATTTTGGAAAGTGGAACTTGGTTTATGATAACTTGAAAGCCAATATAATTGTTAATGTATCATGTTGATGGATGTTAATGCATAATATTAGTTTATACATGTTTACTCTTTAAGCTTTGTATGTGCATTGTTATGCATGTGAAGACTTAAATTGAGGGTTAACAATGGGATTTGCTGTTGATCCATGATACATGTTGCATATGGTTTAATATGTTGGTTTTTGAAAGTGTTAAGTGCATGATTTTTAAGGTATGCTGCTTTATAAGATGATTGAAATGATGATTTTAATGTGGTTTTGGAAAATGATTTTTAAAATGCATTGATGGTGTGTTGTTTCAGCACTCCTCATTAAGCCTACTGTGCTTCTGCTTTTTTTGTCCATCAATGTAGAGAACTAAATGATAGAGGCAGCGAGCAAGTGAAAGAAATCCAAGGACTTCGGTTATTCGAAAGTATGGTTTCAAACTAGACTAGTATTAATAAAGGTAATGGGGTTCATTGTTGTTTTGGGAGGGTTATTGCTAAACTCCATGTTTCAGCAAGTTTGTATTGTTGTCTTGGGATTCTAATTGGCCTTATATGTTTGGTTGTTGCATTGGATTTATGTTTTGTATGATAGTTGGCTAGGTTTCTAGGAAACATGCCCCTAAACTTTCAATTCAAGCATGACGCCACGATTTGATCATGATTCTATGATATCTTGACATGGAATGATCTTTAGTATAATTGTGTATATGTTTAAGGCTTGTTAGAATGTGTTTAAATTCATGAAAGTATGAAAAACTAGCAAAAGTGAACATTTTTGGTCTAGGCCTATCGGTACGCGTGTCCATGTATTGATACGGGTACAAACATTTTGGCAAGGTGTACCAATAAGGGATGAGCTGTATCGGTACAGTTTTGAGCTACTAAAATCTGGGATTTTGAGAAATGTCAAAGCGTATCGATACACTTGCTTGTGTACCGATATGGTCAGCTGTTAATTCAGTTAGCGTGATGTTTGGAAGTTTCTGATTCTTCCGTTTTGGTTCCTAAATGTTATGTATGCAATTGATTAAGTTTGGATGATTGTTTGAAGCTTAAACTTGACGTGTGGGCATGAAACTTGACTATTTAAGGTTTGGTAACTTTAAAATGGGTTAATTTATTGTAATTTTCCAGAATTGCAATTTGGTCCCTAAATTGCAATTGTGTGTAATTGGTTGTCGATTCGGCACCCAATTGAGTTGAGTTTTCACCCGCTGCCAGTATGCACACCACAGGTTATAATGTTGCATCTAGACAAGATAAATAAAAAATGGACGTAGTTCAAGTTAAATCTTACTAGTTTGTTTCGGCAAACCCAATGTAGCTCGCTTGGTTCGGTCTTGCGTCTAGACTGGGTCAAGAAGGTTGCATCTGTTCCTATGATACATACTTCTTCGTATAGATTACAATTTTAGAAACTTGTTTTACATACGAAGGAGTAAGATGAGAGAGAATTAGAATAGAAGTAAAGAAATGCATGACACGCAGGCTGTATTTATAAAACCTTATAAATAAAACAATTGGGTTATTGGGCTATAACCATGCATTCCCAACACCGTGCATAATAAAGACATGGTTTGTTATTAAGGTCGTACCAAATTGTTCCTACGTGGGTGTCAAGCCCTTTGTGGGGACTAAGGGGCGGAGCCCTTTTCCGGGTCAAGGGGTGGAACCCCTTACGAGGTTTTGGCGACCTCGTAACTGCATATGGGGTTGCCGCTGTCTGGTTAGCGGCAGGGAAATTTTTAAAGATCATCATCTTACTTGCTATGTAAAAACCTCACAATTTGATAAGTTTTAACAACATTATCATTTTTTCAGGATTTTAAAATCCACAAGATTTTTACTAAAACAACTATTGTTACTTTCCCGCACGAAATCTATAGACTAACCATTAGTCTAATATATAACTATAATCCACGTATGTCAACACTTAACATCTAAAACCCTAAAACTCAATATTGAATATATTAATAATTAACATATAATATTTCAAACCCTATCGACAAAGATCCTGATGATTAACTCTTAATCATCGATCTTAGGAACATCTTTTAACTAGATTAACAATTTAACCGTGATTGAATAGATTTGCTCGTACAAATATCGTATATTCGCTAAATAAATCAAAAAAATAACATGTATCTCATACAATTACATCACCCAAGTAATTAAAACTCGAATCTGTATCATACAAGTGGCTCTGATACCACTATTGGGTTATGTCGGCACACGCCATGTCGCATCAAAAAAATTATCCGGCGATTACCACCACAGATCCATGTACGAGGAACAAATCGAGGTAAATAAGGGTGAAGAATTACCTGTTTAAAATCTGGAATTCTAAATTTGGAGGAGATAGATATCCAATCACGATTCCACGATGTTGATTCCTAAGCCGCAATGATAACGCTACTACCTCTACGTAGTTCACCTAGTTGAAACGAGCATATAAAACTCTCTAAACTATTTAAAGGCTTTTTTCTAAAAACATTAATGATTGGTAGATCTCTCTTGCCTTTATATATCCTTAAAATCCTAATTCAATTCATATTAGGATTTCAGTATATATATTAATATATATAATCCTAATTTAACTTTAATTAGGATTTCAATATATATATATATATATATTAAATATATATAATTCCAATTCAACTTTAATTAGGATTTCAGTATATATATAATATGATCTCAATTTAACTTAATTAGGATTTCAATATATATTAACATATATAATACCAATTCAACTTTAATTAGGACTTCAATATATATTAATTTAAATCGATATTATTTATATATTAAAAGAGTTATAATTACAATAATTATTTTCTTTTAATATTTATCCAATAGTTAAATTATATATATATATATCAAATATATATTAATTTAACTAAATTCGTGTACAACAAATTTGTACATATATAATTCGTATAATATATGCACATTTCAACTGTGGGTGTTACCTTATAGGTTCATGTAATGTTAGTAGTAAATATTAGAATATTTCTAATATTATAAACAATGAGTGACATCTAGCAATATGTCATTGTCACATAAGTTACAAGAAATCATGATTCGGCGTAACCTTTTCATGATTAACTCTTTTTCATGTATTACATCTTTTTTTCCTTTATATCTAGATTGGACACAAGTCATGGAACAATCACACTTGTATAATTCATCTAATATTTCTTGATATCTTGAGTAGAATATTATAAAAGAATAACCATTATATCTCATATCAACTTATTCGAGCATGGCAAATACATTTCTAGTCTCACTCAATCAAGTGGCCTACAATATTACTCATATTATGTAGGAGGGACAAGTCCTATCTTGATCAACCATATCCCATTACATAGATTGTAACATATCCAATATCAGTCTTTATAGAGTACTCAGTTACAACACATGTTTGATTGTATCAAAATATGTCACTCACGATGTTGAAATAATGATGATATCAAGTCTGAGGATTATACATGTAGTTATCACTATGAGCAATGTTGTGACTGTCACATAATAATCCAAGAAACATGCTCATATCGGGTCAGTCCAGTATGTCGTCCTCTAACACATACTTATGTATTGATTTTGACATCTCCATGTCAATGACAGCATTTTGTCATCAATCAACTAAATATTAGTCTTAGTGCATTATTGTTGTCTGTTGCGCGTAATAAGTGCTACGCAAATGTGCAAGTATACACGTCGCAAGTTATAGTATAAAAGATATCGTCTCCACAGGGATTGGTGCCACTTCAAGAATCTAGTCTCTTGCACTGTAAAAAGTAAAACCACAAAAGTAAAGGATTATAGGAGTTTAACTAATAACTAATCTAGAAAGCAATAAAGTAAATGAATAGATGAGATCAATTGAGAGAGAGATAGGCCAGGTTATCGTGAGTTGAGGTGTGATAGCCGATTGGATCATTTTGGTAAAAGAGTGCACGAGCAACTCATTTGCCGTGGAAACTTGCACAACGGGGTTGCCTTGGCAACTAATCGATAGTTGCCTGGGCAACTAGTTGGGCGTCTGGGCAGCAACCTTCAAGGTTCGGCATAGCGTTCTTCAATGGTTTCTTATTATCCCTAAGTCAAAACTCTAGCTACTTGTACATGCCTTGATAATACATCCCTGCGTGAATCAAGGGTGAACAACAACCAATCTTGCGCTCCTCTTAGCCGTTGAAATCCTTAACTTATTCCTAAGCCGGATTAATCTTCACCATCAATAGATTGAATAAAGATCATATTCATTCGTTTCTAGAATCTAACTCTCCCGATATTAGATAAATAGATGAAATCACGAGATCCTCTCCCAATTCACTCGCAAACAAGAATAAGAACCAAGAATGAATAAACCTTGAAATAGAAAAGTGCAAACTCTTATTACCTAAACAAAAACCAATAGTTTCTCACAACCACAAAACACAATAACCATAGCCAAGTAGATTTAGTTCATGGCTAGGTTCCAAAGAAACACAAGATAAATAATCCCTAGCATGAACCCAATTGAACAAGAAAGAAAAGGATGAAGAAGGAGGCTTGTCGAAATCCTCCTTGCCCTAGATGCTTGTCGAAAATTCTCTCCTCTTGCCCTCCTTGGACTTGTCGAAATTCCCTTCTCTTGCTCTCTATGTCTTGTCGAAATCTCCATCTTATTTATAGGGCTAGGCCAAAGTCCTTCTTTGAGGAGGAGTTTAAGTTGGAATTAAATTATCTTTAAAGAATATAATTCTTTATTATAATTATATTCCTACTAGAACTTCTCCTATCTTCTTGGAATTTAATTCTTCTTTAATCTCTGCATGGAAATCAAATTCCTTTGGATTTGGGCTTTGCTCCACGTTATCTTGGGCTTGTCTAGTCATCAATTTCGACTACCATATCACCTTTGCTCTTGTCGACAATTGCCATGGCAACTGGCTCGGCGTCTCCTTCATGCATTGCCCTGGCAACTAGTTCGGCATATCCTTCATGTATTGCCCTGGAAACTAGCTCTGGCCTTGCTTTGGCAAATGATCCTGCACATACACACAAAACACACCAAAGCAGCATCTTTTCCCACAAAAACTACCAAGTTATGTAATCAAGCTCAACGATGGAAGGAAACATGGATTAATGCATGAATGGTAATTATGCAACTAATATGGGCCTAAGTCTAACAATAATATAAGTAAAAAGGGTAAGAAAAATAGTACTTTTGAACACTTACCACACCCCCAAACTCGAACTATTGCTTGTCCTCAAGCAATGCAAACTCATAATTACCTGCCAATACTTCAACTTTCACAAACTTAGCTTTGAACTTGATTTTAATTCTCTGAACCGGGGCACAAAGTATGATTGGCTTTTTATTTTTCGGAAAACTTAGGAGTTACTCAGAATCAAACTATAATGCTTGTGAGTGTGTGCGGAGTTGTGTGCAAGTTGATTTTTCGGATTCTATGCAAACAATAGGTTTTCAAATTACTTTATTGGGTTCTTTTTAACATGTTTTAACTAGAGCCAGTTTTGGGCACCTCTAGTGTTTTGTTTTTAGTTTTATTAAGTTAATTTATTCGACTAGAGCCGGTTTCGGGCACCTCTAGCGATCAATTTTTTTTTAACACATACTAGAGCCAGTTTCGGGCACCTCTAACATTCATCCAATTTTTATTCTAATCCCCCAATTTGTTAATTATCAACCTAAGTTTACTAGAATTCCTTAAATCAATCAAACCACAACAGTGTTTCATCAAATTTAGCATCATAGTAAAATTCTAAGTTTTTCCATGGTTATCCTAGAATAAAAATTCTATCAATTAAGTGCATTGGCAAAGTCATCACCGGATATTCATCAAATCTAAGCAATTCTTGTTCCAATTAAAGGCATGGCAAGCAATTTAAGTATCCTAAATGTAATATTTAAGATGAATGTAACTAAATATGGTAACTACTAATACCAATCCCCCCCAAACTCGAGTGAGGCATTGCCTCAATGCATGCATAAAAATAACGAAAAATAAATATAAAAATGCATACGAGGACTTAGTCCGAGAGTTCATTTAGATGATTAGTTTCCTTTTGGTCGGTGTCTTGATTCTCTTGCTTGAACGCGATGGTTGTTTTCTTGTTGCCGGGATGTCTTTAGCTTTGGTTGCCGTGGCATCAGCTTGTGCAGGCACGATGTAGGTTGCCGCGGCATCTTCTTCATTGGTTGCCGGGGCAAGGATCTTGGCAGTAAATTTCCTTACCATAGTAGTTGTGAGTCTTGTTGTGAAAAAGAAAACAAAGAAAACTTGAAAACTAAAGATAATGAAGAAAAATAAAATATCTCCTAAAAATAAAAATGAAAATAAAAAGAAAATAGTGAAAGGAGAGCATGCTCATGCATCTCCTAAGTTGACCACTTCTTTGTTACGTTCCACATGGGCACCATTGTAGTGCTTCAATATTTGTCCATTAACTTTGAATTCATGGTTGTCAGAGATGGACTTGATTATCACAGCACCATGGGAGAATGGTTTGACGACTTCGAATGGTCTCGACCATCTTGATTTCAGCTTTCCTGGGAAAAGTTTTAGCCAAGAATTGAATAGGAGAACTAGTTGCCCTGGCGTGAATTGCCGTGGCAATAGTTTCTTGTCGTTCCATCGCTTTGTTTTCTCCTTGTAGATTCGTGCATTGTTATAGGCGAGTGCACGGAATTCTTCTATCTCATTGAGGTCCATCAAACGCTTTTGTCTGGCACTTTCCCAATCCATATTCACGGTCTTGATTGCCCAGTATGCCTTGTGTTCAATTTCCACCGGTAGATGGCATGTCTTGCCATAGACAAGTCGGAAGGGGGACATACCTAAGGGTGTTTTGAATGCAGTGTGATATGCCCAAAGTGCGTCATCTAGTTTTAATGACCAATCCTTCCTAGAGGGATTTACAACTTTCTCGAGTATACCCTTCAACTCCCGGTTGGAAATTTTTGCTTGCCCGTTGGTTTGTGGGTGATATGCCGTGGCGATCTTGTCTGATATACCGAAGCGTTGCAACATCTTGGCAATTAGTCTGTTGTCAAAATGCTTGCCTTCATCACTGATAATTGCTCTTGGCATCCCAAACCGTGTAAATATGTTTTTCTGCAAGAAGCGTTGCACGGTCTTGGAATCGTTGTTGGGAACTGCAGTTGCCTCCACCCATTTAGACACATAGTCGACGGCAAGTAAGATGTAGAGGTTGCCGAATGAAGATGAGAAAGGTCCCATAAAATCGATCCCCCCACATCGAACAATTCCACCTCGATGATGTTCTGGAGCGGCATATCATGTTGTCTAGAGATATTACCCGTCCTCTGGCAACGATCACATTGCTTGTAAAAGTCTTGGGCATCTTTGTACAATGTTGGCAAATACAAACCGGATTGCAAAACTTTGGCCACGGTACGAGTTCATCCAAAATGTCCTCCATAGGGTGAAAAATGGCATTGTCGGAGTACATTCTGTTGCTCTTCTTCAGGGACACATCGGCGTATAACCTGATCTGCACATTGTTTAAACAAAAGAGGCTCGTCCCAAAAGTAATGCTTAGCATTATGGCGGAACCACTTCTTCCCTTGGTGAGTAATGCCATAAGGTAAAATACCACAAACAAGGAAATTAACTAAATCCGCGTACCAGGGTATTGCCGAGGCATGTGCTGCCGTGGCGACTGCTCCTAAAATTGCCGAGGCGTGTGCGTCAAAGGCTGCTGCGGCGTCGAGGGTTGCCGAGGAGTGTGCATCCATGGTTGCCGAGGCGTCGAGGGTTGTCGAGGCAAATAAGATTTGTTCATCCGGGAATGCATCACATATCTCTAGATCCGCGTCATCCTCTCTATTGCGTTCCAAACGTGATAAGTGATCGGCCACTTGATTTTCTGTTCCTTTCCTGTCCTTAATTTCAATATCAAATTCTTGTAAAAGTAATATCCAACGAATCAAACGAGGTTTAGCATCCTTTTTAGCAAATAAGTATTTGATTGTCGAATGGTCCATATGAACAATTACCTTTGTACCAATCAAATAGGATCGGAACTTGTCAAATGCAAAAACTACAGCTAGTAACTCTTTCTCCGTTGTTGTGTAATTCACTTGAGCACTATTAAGAGTTTTACTAGCGTAGTATATCACATAGAAGGTCTTACCTGTGCGTTGGCCTAGGACTGCTTCTACCGCGAAATCACTTGCATCACACATGAGCGCAAAAGGTAGCGTCCAATCTGGTGGAACGACAATGGGTGTCGAGGCAAGCTTTTTCTTTAGGGTTTCGAATGCTTGGGGTGCAAGAATCATCAAAATCGAAGACTTTATCCTGTTCAAGCAGATTACACAAGGGTTTAGTGATTTTAGAAAAATTATGAATGAACCTCCTGTAAAAACCTGCATGTCCGAGAAAACTTCGAATTCCTTTAACCGAATTTGGTGGGGGTAATCTCTCGATCACGTCCACCTTGGCTTTGTCTGCTTCAATTCCCTTGGATGAAATCTTGTGGCCGAGCACTATTCCTTCATCTACCATAAAATGGCATTTTTCCCAATTGAGGACTAAATCCGTTTCTTCACATCTTGCCAACACCATCTCTAAATTGCCGAGATAGCTGTCGAAGTCATTACCAAAAACAGAAAAATCAACCATGAAGATCTCAAGGAAGTCTTCGACCATGTCTGAAAAGAGCGCCATCATGCATCTTTGGAAGGTTGCCGAGGCGTTACACAATCCGAACGGCATCCTTCGGAAGGCATAAGTACCGTATGGACATGTGAATGTTGTCTTTTCTTGATCTTCTAGTGCTATGGCAATTTGATTGTAACCTGAATAACCATCAAGAAAACAATAAAAGGGTTTACCTGCAAGACGGTCAAGCATTTGATCAATAAAGGGTAATGGGAAGTGATCTTTCCTAGTGGATTTGTTTACCTTTCGATAATCCATACAGACCCTCCAATCGGTCACAGTCGTGGTTTGAATGAGTTCATTATTTTCATTACTTACCACTGTTATACCTCCCTTTTTCGGTACACATTGTACCAGACTTACCTATGTACTATCAAAGATAGGGTATATAATGCCGGCGTCAAGCCACTTGATGATTTCTTTCATTACAACCCCTTTCATGGCATGATTCAGTCTCCTCTGGGCCTCAATTGAAGGTTTGTGATCATCCTCCAACAAAATTTTGTGCATGCACACTGCCAGGATAATTCCCTTCAAGTCGGCAATTGTCCACCCTATTGCCTTTTTGTGTAGCTTCAACATCTTGATCAGCGTCTTTTCCTGCTCAGGCTGTAACTTAGAAGAAATAATTACAGGCAATGCATTATCGGTTCCTAAGTTTGCATATTTTAGTTGCTCTGGCAATTGTTTCAACTCAAGAATCGGTGGTTGTTCAATAAAGGGTTTTTCGAGCTTACCTTCCTTACCTGAGTAATCTAGTGGTTCAAAGTATGTACCTGGTCGATTGACTAGCCAATTTGCCTCTTCTTGTTGTTCCTTATCGACCGGTTCTTCATACTCCTCAGGTTCCTCTTGATCGGCAATGTAGTTGCCGAGGCAACTAGATTCCTCGTCGAAGTTAAACTCTGTCGTGGCATGAAGAAGTTGGCATTCTTCTGGATCATCGGCATGCCTTAGTGTTTGGAACACATTTAGTTTAACTTGCTGGTCATTCACCCTCATTGTGAGTTCTCCCTTTTCAACATCGATCAAGGTTTTCCCTGTTGCTAGGTATGGTCTCCCGAGAATGATGGGTGCATGCTCATCTGCTTCACAATCCAAAATAATAAAGTCAGCGGGAAAAATAAATTTATCAACTTTTACCAGTATGTCCTCGATTTTTCCCTCTAGATGCACATAGGATCTGTCGGCTAGCTGCAGCATGACTGTTGTAGGTCTTGCCTTCCTGATTCCTAGTTTCTGGAAAACCAATTTAGGCATCAAGTTTATGCTAGCCCCAAGGTCGCATAATGCTTTCCCGACATAGTGGTTTCCAATGGAACATGGTATTGTGAAACTTCTAGGATCCTTCAACTTGGGTGGCATACGATTGTTCAACATTGCCATGCATCCCTCCGTTGCGACAACTGTTTCAAACTCTCCTAGCCTTGTTCTCTTGGACACAATGTCTTTAAGAAACTTGGCATAGTTTGGCATTTGTTCAATTGCTTCCACCAATGGCAAGTTGATGTGGACTTGCTTTAGGATATCAAGAAACTTCTTGAATTGGTATTCTTGCTTTTTTCGCTTCAACCTTTGTGGGAATGGTGGTGGAAGTAGGATATCTTCGATCATTTCATTAGTTTGAAACCTGATTGACGGTATTGCCGGGACAACTGGGTTGCCGAGGCGTTATCAACTGGGGTTGCCGAGGCATGCTTATCGCAAGTTGCCGAGGCATCTTTATCGTCGGTTGCTGAGGCGTGCTTATTACCGGTTGCCGCGGCAATTCCTGGTTCAGCATCTGAGGCTTTGCTGCTAGGTTCGTCTTGATCTTTTTGTGGTGATCGCCTTACATTGCTCATGGCCACTTCTAGTGGTGATCGCCTTACATTGCTCATGGCCAGTTCCTCTTGCGACTTCAGTATCGCTAGGTAAACCTCCTTGATGTCTAGTATTCAGATTTTGAGCAAACTATCCGACTTGATTTTCTAATGATTTGATTGCCGCCTCTTGGTTTTGCAATCTCATCTCGGCCCTGTTAATAAAAACATCAGTTCTTTTTATGAAATTACTATTCTCAGCCATATAAGATTCAGTTTTCATCATAAAAGTATTTAGAGAATTTTCCAAAGAACTAGATGTCGTTGGTTGTTGCTGCGGCAACTGTTGCCGTGGCATATTTTACTGGAATCCCGATGCTTGTGCATTCTGATTGTTCTGGTTTAGAGCATTGTTGGGATTACTCCATGAAAAATTTGGGTGCTTCTTCCAAGCTGGATTGTATGTATTGGACATCACATTGTTGTTCCGATTGTAATTCCCCACATAGAAGCTGGATTCCGGATTCTGCATACATTCAGAAGAATCATGGTTATCACCACATAACTCACAAAAAGAATCCATTACCTTGACTTCATGTGTGTTGTTTGGTTTTTGCATGTTCTGGACCATCTTGGTTAAAGTGGCCAATTGTGCCGAAATTGAACCTGATGATCCTAGTTCATGTATTGTGGCTTGGCGTCTAACTCCTCCTCTTCTAGTAGATGGGAATTGATAATCATTCTTGGCCAGCCTGTTTAAAATTTGCATTGCTTCCTCCTACGACTTATCTAGGAGTATGCCGTTTGCCGAGGCATCTAGCATCATCCTTGTTGGTGTATTCATGGCGTTGTAAAACATTGTTACTTGAGTCCACACTGGGAATCCGTGTAGGGGGCATTTATGTAGAAGTTCTCTATATTGCTCCCAAGCCTCGTACATGGATTCATCATCTGCCTGCCGAAAAGAAGTAATATCGTTACGAATCTTATCAGTTAAATTTGTAGGATTAAACCGAGCAAGGAAATCGCGACAAAGATCGTTCCAAGATGCTATTGATCCGGCAGAAATGCTATTCAACCATGCTTTCGCCCTATCCCTCAGTGAATAGGGGAATAATCTTAATCGTAAGACATCGGGGGTGACTCCGTGTATTTTGAACGAGTTGCAAATCTCGAGGAAAGATTTCAGATGTTGTCGTGCATCTTCAGTTGCTGAGCCGCCAAATTGACCTATTGTGTTGATCATATTAAACATTACCGGTTTCAACTCAAAGTGGTCGGCTTCAATTTCAGGTGCGACAACTCCTGGGTTAAGTACATCAAGATCTTCTTCAAGATAGTCTCGAATAGTTCTGTTTCGTGCAAGAATCACTCATCCTCTTGCTCGAACATCTTGATTCATATTGCCGTCTTGATTAGCTATTGCTACTCTTATCCTTCGTCTAAGTCTTTGTAAGGTTCGTTCGATTTCTGGATCAAAGGGATATTCTGGTGTAGTCGGTCTCGCCCTGGTCATATACCAATTCAAAACCAAAGTTTGTTAGCCCTTTGAATTTTAAACAAAAAAAGTAAAAAGAAAGTGCAAGAAAATAAAAACAAAGTCGCTATTGCCAATCCCCGGCAACGGCGCTAAAAACTTGTTGCGCGTAATAAGTGCTACGCAAATGTGCAAGTATACACGTCGCAAGTTATAGTATAAAAGATATCGTCTCCACAGGGATTGGTGCCACTTCAAGAATCTAGTCTCTTGCACTGTAAAAAGTAAAAACACAAGTAAAGGATTATAGGAGTTTAACTAATAACTAATCTAGAAAGTAATAAAGTAAATGAATAGATGAGATCAATTGAGAGAGGTAGGCCAGGTTATCGTGAGTTGAGGTGTGATAGCCGATTGGATCGTTTTGGTAAAAGAGTGCACGGGCAACTCAGTTGCCGTGGCAACTTGCACAACGGGGTTGCCTTGGCAACTAATCGATGGTTGTCTGGGCAACTACTTGGGCGTCTGGACAGCAACCTTCAAGGTTCGGCAGAGCGTTCTTCAATGGTTTCTTCTTATCCCTAAGTCGAAACTCTAGCTACTTGTGCATGGCTTGATAATACATCCCTGCGTGAATCAAGGGTGAACAACAACCAATCTTGCGCTCCTCTTAGCCGTTGAAATCCTTAACTTATTCCTAAGCCGGATTAATCTTCACCATCAATAGATTGAATAAAGATCATATTCATTCGTTTCTTGAATCTAACTCTCCCAATATTAGATAAATAGATGAAATCACGATATCCTCTCCCAATTCACTCGCAAACAAGAATAAGAACCAAGAATGAATAAACCTTGAAATAGAAAAGTGCAAACTCTTATTACCTAAACAAAAACCAATAGTTTCTCACAACCACAAAACACAATAACCATAGCCAAGTAGATTTAGTTCATGGCTAGGTTCCAAAGAAACACAAGATAAGTAATCTCTAGCATGAACCCAATCGAACAAGAAAGAAAAGGATGAAGAAGGAGGCTTGTCGAAATCCCCCTTGCCCTAGATGCTTGTCGAAAATTCTCTCCTCTTGCCCTCCTTGGACTTGTCGAAATTCCCCTCTCTTGCTCTCTATGTCTTGTCGAAATCTCCATCTTATTTATAGGGCTAGGCCAAAGTCCTTCTTTGAGGAGGAGTTTAAGTTGGAATTAAATTATCTTTAAAGAATATAATTCTTTATTATAATTGTATTCCTACTAGAACTTCTCATATCTTCTTGGAATTTAATTCTTCTTTAATCTCTGCATGGAAATCAAATTCCTTTGGGTTTGGGCTTTGCTCCACGTTATCTTGGGCTTGTCTAGTCATCAATTTCGACTACCATATCACATTTGCTCTTGTCGACAATTGCCATGGCAACTGGCTCGGCGTCTCCTTCATGCATTGCCCTGGCAACTAGTTCGGCATATCCTTCATGTATTGCCCTGGCAACTAGCTCTAGCCTTGCTTTGGCAAATGATCCTGCACATACACACAAAACACACCAAAGCAGCATCTTTTCCCACAAAAACTACCAAGTTATGTAATCAAGCTCAACGATGGAAGGAAACATGGATTAATGCATAAATGGCTAATTATGCAACTAATATGGGCCTAAGTCTAACAATAATATGAGTAAAAAAGGTAAGAAAAATAGTACTTTTGAACACTTATCATTGTCCATTCCCACAATAATACTCGACTAAGGACATTTAAGAATAACCATATTATTCTAAGAACTTTATTATAATTAAGTTTATTTATGCATGCATAATTGTAACTGAAAATAATAATGGCAATGTCTCTTTATGAATAAACAAGGTAAAAACAAATGTCATTTACAATCATTTTATGATTGGTCGTTGGGCATACTCAACATTTGTGTGCTTAAATTTGATGTCCGTGGTTGATTTGGGTGTTAGAGATTAGAGACCCTCTTTAATGGCGTAATCCAAATTTCATGTTAATAACATCTAAGAATGGTAGTAAACCACCTTAAACACTCCCATAAGATGTAGGATCGAGTTATGAGGCTAATGGTTGCGATTTAAGGGCTTGGGAAACGATTTCCTGAGTTTATGAAGCCATTTCTGGGCTTCAGTATCGATACACGAAGAGACAGTACTAATACCCAATGTTTTGAGTTTAAGAACACTGATCCATTAAGATGAACTATGAAGGGGATACTGGTACGGTATTCAACTAGTATCAGTATGCCTTGTAATAAGGTATCGGTATGGGTTAACCAGTACTAGTACGCTTAGGCTGGATAAAATTCTAGTGAGCTCAATTCGTATAAGTACGTATATGTTTATCGATACCTAAGGGGTACTGTACTGATATGTGAGGGCCAGTATCGGTACCCACTAGGTAATTTGCCCAAAATTTATGTTTTGAGTTTAAAGGGTTTATAATTCGAGGACTGAGGCCCAATGAGCTTCTAATGTGATAAAATAAATGGTAAAATTGAAGAACTAAGATTTAACCCTCACATTTGAGTATAATGTGTAATAACTTGGTAAGGCCTTGCTTGATTTGTTTGTAATAGTAACAATACGGATCCTTGGTGGATCGTGTAAATGTTGTGTGCCACGTAAGGGCACTTGTGTGGTAGACCCACCATTGATTATTAGGATCCAGATACCAGAGAGTGTTTTGCAACACCATGAGATGAGATTCCAAATGTACGTTCCACAGGTTGTGTGACACGGGCCTCATCTAAAGATAATAGAGGAGAGAATCCGAGTACGAGTGTACGTTCTCGAGGCTATGTTCCATCGGGCCTCACTCGGAGTGTACGTTCTCAAGGCTCTGTGACACTAAACCTCACTTTAGGTTTGTGTGGTATGATGCATATGTTTTTGTGAGATTAATGCATCCTTTGTTGTTTGCTATGTGTTTAGGCAACTAGAGGTAGTGCCATATATCATTGTATTGTCATGTTATCATCTTTAGCTGCATGCTTATATTTATGATTTGCATGAAGCATGGTTGAGTGGAAGTGTATCCACTAAGCTTTGTTAGCTCAACATTCAGAATTGTTGTTTCTATTCGCATGTTAGTAGGTTGATGTGCATCGTTGGAGCACCATCGGAGTAGGACTATAACATCAACTTATTTCGAGTACAGTACATATATCATATTTGGCTATGTATTCGTAGGACCCTATGTTTGTATTGTAACTCTTATTTTGAATTTCAAATCGTAAGTCGAATGCTTTTAATAATGTATTTTAAATGGAACTCCCATGTAACGCTTTTAACTATTTATCTATGTTGGAATATTTGAACTTAATGACCTTTTTTGGAAATGGATGTGGTTTGGGCTAAACTAGGTTGGAAATTTTATGGTAACGGTTTGGGCTTGAGTCTCAAATGTGACATCCAAGTTGAGGGTGTTACAGCCATCCACTATCGTCAGTGGGAACCCAATCGACCTCTTTTTTCTTCATTGTTGGGTGTTTATCGACGTTTCATTCTTTGGTTTTTGACGATGAGATGATGAGGTTTTCAATAGAAGGGGTTCGATGAAGATAAAGGTGATCGGTGGTGGTTGAATCATTGGTCGGAGTGGAGAAATTTAAGTATTTAGGGTTAACGTTTTTAGAGAAATTAAAGATTGTTGGGTCAATCAATATATTTTATTTTTATTTTTCTTATTTTTGGATTTTAATTCCATAAAATGATTATCCATGTCATGTGTTCAAATTTCATTGGATAACGAAAAATAATGTCTGTCATGGAAAAACCTTAAATTGATAACAGAATGAAACGTTAAGCACCTATCTAAAAAATGTATATTTTGATCACTTATTTCACTATTAAGCCAAAAAGTAACTCATCAACTCTATTGATTAAAAAAGGTAAAGTACACAAATGGTCACTAAACTATCTCTAAAAATATAAAATGGTCACCAAAATTTTAAAAAATTGATGTAAGGGTTTCTATGGATGTTCACGCCTTGCCGATATGTTGTTGAAGATAGCCCCCTTGATTGTTGGATCTAGGAAGGAAGCAAGGAACCTGCAAGCAAGATAGGCTCAAACAGAAGGGCTTGGTAGGATGATGTTTGTTGTGCGGAATAATAAATGAAGAATTGGGCAAATTTTGGTAAAGGGGATAGGCTGAATGATGTTGGTGAAGGATGGTGATGGAAAGAATGAAAGATGGTGATAATATCTTAAAGAAAACTCAAAGAAGAACCTAGGCTATATGGAGCCTAAACCCAAACCTTATATTGTTTCTTTAAAGGGTGGTAAATAGTGTTGGGAAACGCCAATACACCCTATGGTGCAGCGGAAAAATTATCCGGCGTATTCCACCAATGATCTATGTACGAGGAACGAATTCGGGGTGAAAAGGGATGAAACATTACCTTAATTAAATTTGAAAACCGCAGGGAGTTAGGAGAATCCAATTCTTCTAGCACGATATCGAATCCAAGTTGTCACAATAGCGTTCTGACCTTTACGCAGTCCACCCAAATGAAACGAACATTATTTTCTCCTCTCTAACTATTAGAGAGGTTTTTCGCAAAAGCTTACTTTGGCTGCTAGACCTTATGCCTTTATATAGCATTCAAAACCCTAATTCTAATTAAATTCAGATTCTTTAAATATACAATATATTTAACCGAATATAATTAAATATGTAGAATCTAATTCTACTTCAATCAGGTTTCTTTAGGGATATATATTTTAATAGTATCTGATAATTACAATAATTATCTAGTATTAAAATATCTATAAACGAAACTATCTATAATTACAATAATTATAATAATTTCAATTTTACTTATTTCGTGCAAAACAAGTTTGTACACATGCTATCTAGTCGATATTTGTTCATTTCAATCATAGGGTGTGACCCTTGTAGGTTCATGCAACATTAGCAGTAATATCTAGAACAATTCTAATATTACAAGCAATGAGTGACATCTAGCAATACATCATTGCTACCTAAGTTACAGGAAGTCGTGGTTTGACATAACCTTTTTTGTGATTAACTATTTTCATGTATTACATCCTTTTGTCCTTATATCTAGATCGGAGACAAGTCATGGAATCGTCACACTTGTGTAGTCCATCTAATATTTCTTGATATCTTGAGTAGACTATTATAAACGAATAACTATGATATCTCATATCAATTTATTCGAGCATGGCCATGCATTTCTAGTCTCACTCAATCAAGTGGCCTATGATATTACTCCTATTATGTAGGAAGAACAAATCCTATCTTGATCAACCATATTCCACTGCATAGATTGTGACATATCCAATATCAGTCTTTATAGAGTACTCAGTTACGACACACGTTTGATTTTATCAAAATATGTCACTCACAATGTTGAAATAATGATGATCTCAAGTCTAAGGATCATACATGTAGTTATCATTATGAGCAATGTTGTGGCTGTCACATAATAATCTAAGAAACATGCTCATAGCGGGTCAGTCCAATATGTCATTCTTTAACACATACTTATGTATAGATTTTGACATCTCCATGTCAATGACAACACTTTGTCATCAATCAATTACATATTAGTCTTAATATATTATTGTTGTCCATGCCCACAATAATACGCGACTAAGGACATTCTAAGAATCACTATATTATTCTAAGAACTTTACTATGATTTAGTTTATTTATAAACACACAGAATAAGACTGAAATAATAATAATAATGACTTTATATTAACAAACAAGATAAAATAAGTATGTCTTTTACAACCATCTCATGATTGGTCTTTGGGCATACTCCAACAAATAGGAATTTGACCCACTATCTATAAGAGATAGGAACCACAAGTATCAAGATGAAAAGAGGGTGACGCCACAAGCAAAGCTTGATAAATCGATAAAGTTCTAAAAAGAACAAAATAGAGAGAATAATCTCACAAAGAAAATATGTATTGATGTAATTGAGGTGTGTTTACAAATAAAATTACAATATGAATTTATAGGAAATGAAGGGGTTTGGCCGAATGACCTTGTATCTATTCGGCTAGGATTCAAGTCTCCCTCCAAGGCTAGTAGTGACTTCCTCCAAAGGTATGGTGATGTTTTGGCCCCCATTGAGTCTCCATCCACTTGATTTTGGCGCTCAAAATGGTTCCTTCCATTGCAATTGCCGCCCTTTTGAGTTTACCTCTAATTAGCTAGGGACATGTTCCTTAGGGGGACATGTCCCTTGGGATGATGAGCTGGCATGTGTAGGTGGAGTTGAGGTGAGTTGGTGGAGCTTAGAGTGAGCTGGATTGAGCTGAGCTAGCTACCTGAAAGAGATAGCTCAATCTTCAAGCTAAATTGAGCTATTTTGAGCTGACTTTTAGCTAGGTGAGCTGGTTCTTCATGCTTGTGAGCTCCCTTAGAATGTTCTCCTTAAGTTTTGAGCTAATCCGAGCTCCTAGTGATGCCTTTGAGCTTCTTGAGTTGTATCTTTATTCCTAGAAATAATAGGCAAATATATGAGCTGCAATGTAGCTAAGTAATGATGCATAAATAAGGTAAAAGATGCAATACATGTAAACAGATTTAAATGACTTAAATAACAAACATAAAGATGTGGATTCTTCAATGTATCACATATCAATATGCAAAAGCATGCTTATAATATATAATACATAAATGAGGTAATAGAAGATAAAGTAAGGTAGAACTCTTTGAGAATTAGCCTTGAAGATCTTTAGTGGTGTGATCAAATCATGGAGAAAGTTGGTTCTGATTTGAATCACATCAAAATTATATAGTGGTCATTAAACTTTAAATTTTATTACTAAATGGTCACTGGGCCGTTAACTGGGTGACATGGCAGTTACAAAAATTTGTATAATAACATATTTAATCCTCAATATTTACATATTCAATCAATTTAGACATCAATAATGAAGGTTAAATTAGGAATAAATTGATTAAACATGTCAATATGGAGGATTATATGTTATATTATTTAAATTTCTGTAACTGTCACATCACCCAAGTAACGACAGTTAACGTCCTAGTGACCATTTTGTAACAAAAAATAAAGTTTAATGCCCATTATGGAACATTTAAAAGTTTGATGACCATTTTGTATTTTAGAAATAGTTTAGTGACCATTTGTGTACTTTACCCAAAAAAATCTCGACCTGATCTAATAAATAAATTCCAAAGAAACCCAGACTTTTCCAAAATGGCACTGTTGACTTGTCAAACTACAACGAGGAAGCATAAAAAACTAGGGATGTAAAAAGTTGACTTGACTTGCAAAACTGACTAAAACCAGTTTGAGTCGAAATTACTTGTGACCCGAGGTGGTGGTGATCCGAAATCGATTCGAGTCTGAAATGGTGTTGACCTGAACCCGAGTTGGACCTGAAACTTTTGGATCTGAACCCGACCTGAGAACGACCTGAACCTGAGTTCAACTTGATAATATGATAACTGAACCCGACCTGATATGAACCTGAACCCGAGATTAACCTGGTAAATAACTGATAGTACCTGACCTGTTATCAACATGACATGTTATGAACCTGATTTGTAATTGACTCAACCTATAAATGACCTGACTTGTTATTGAACTGATCTGATATTTACCTGACTTGATATTTATCTGACTTGTAACTAATAAGTTACAATTGATGAATTTGTGAGATTATAAATTTATTATATTATAGTGTGACAAAATACATCTTCACAATTTAAGGTACATGATTAACTATGATCATTAAATTAATATGTTTACTTTTTATATTTATAAATTATAGTATATAAAATATTTAAAAGTTTTATTAAATATCTAAATGTTGTCAACATAATTCCTTAAGCTTTATGATTTATGGTTTATTATTAACAGTTTATGGTTTAGTTTAGTGTTATTGGTTTATGAGATTAATTCTGATTCTTTAAGATTTATGGTTTAGTTTAGTGTTTAGTTTAGGGTTATTGGTTTATGTGATTAATTTGGATTCCTTAAAGTTTAAGGTTTGATATCAAATAGTTTATGATTTAGCTTATACTTATTGGTTTATGAGATTAATTTCGACTCCTTAAGGTTTATGGTTTTGGTTCAGTATTAATGGCTTATGATTTAGTATAGGGTTATTGATTTACGAGATTAATTCCGATTCAACTTGCTAATTTATGCATTTGAATTTGATTAAATATTTAAATCAAAGCTTCATGTGTACAATTTAACTAAATTAAAGTTTCAACTTTCATGTGTACAATTACATATTTACATCCAAATCAAAAATTTGTGTATAATTATATTAAATCAAAATTTATATGGTATAATAATAATGTTCGAATTGAATTAACTTATTAAACTTAGGATCTAATTGAGCTAAATTAAAATTTAGAAGCATAAATCACAGATATAATAAAAAGAATTCTAAAATTAATTGTGAAATTTCATTTAAAGTAATTTAAATTAGGACTCAATTGAATTAAATTAGAATTCAATTGAATTAAATTAAAACTTAAAAGTAAAAATTTGAGACTTAAATGAAAAAAATCTAAAGTTGGAAGGGCTAAAAAATAATTTATCCTAACTTAAAAACCCACGCGAGTTAAAATCATGAAAAAAAATAATTTGTGAGGAGGACAAAAATTTGGAGGGAATTAAGCCCCTAATTTTTAGGTTTTTTCCCTCCAAAATTCAAATAGAATGTTTTTAAATTTAATTCAATAATTAATTGCCCATTTGACATTTTTCTCCTAATTTTTTGTTTAGTGATTAATTACTTTTTAGGTCCTCACTTGTTTAAATTTTTTCATTTTAATCTTAACATTCACTTTTAAATTTTAGTTTAATTCAATTTAGTCATGATTATATATATTTTTAAATTGTAAAATATTTCGGCGTCCTAAGGGATTTTTTGGTTCATATTAATTCCTAAAATTTTACTTTTATCTGAAATTTACCCACAACTACCATACCGAAGTCTATTTGTACACGGTAAGACCCAACTTGAACTTTAACCGAAATCGATATTCTCTGACCTAAATTTTATCCGTCAACGACATGACCCAACCTGAACGTGGTCCGACCTGAAGTCTATCTGAATTTGAAGTAACTCGTTAATTAACTGATTCAGACCCGAACCGTTTTGGCCTGAACTAAAATTTACCCGACCTGAAATTAACCCGACCAAACTCGAACTCAATTTAATTTGAAATCAACCTGATAATAACCTAAATTTGAGTCGACTTGAACTCGACCTGATCCGAGTCAAACTATTAAATTGATCTGACATAACTCATATATAATTTAATCCGAAACCGAATGATAACCTGATTTTACATCCTATCAAAAACATCTTTTCTTCGTTCCTAAGCTCCCACGAGGACAGTTATTCTCAATTTCTCAGACAGCAACCTCAACACTCCCTGGTAGTTAAGCCTTAAACAATCCATAAAAAGAAACGAAACCCAATAAACAGGGTGAATCTTTAGTGCTGTTTCTTTCGAAGAAACAAAAAAAAAACGATAAAAATGCAAGCTTGGTTCTCAGGGAGCAGCAGTAGTCTGGGTGAAGGGCAGGGAAAAGAAGGGCCATCGCTTTTAGCAGATTGGAATTCATATGCAGCTTCAAGAGAATCAGATGAGGGCGCTGCATTTGGGTTCGATCTTGAGTCCGCTATGAGGTCTGCCAATGATACCGTCACGGGTACCTTCAATGTGTAAGCCATCATCTCTCTCTTCTTTTTGATCTGGGAAATTTGAATAAAGCTTCGATTTTTAACGCGTGCTTACGGTTGAGTATTTGATTACTAGGTGAATTTGATTCGGTTGATGGGTGTTGGGTATTTGATTTTATGGGAATTAGGGCTTTAAGGTTTCCGGATTTTCAAGCATGTTGATTTAGTAATAATGCTTTGCTATTGTTGAATTATGGTTATTTGTTGATTTGTTGTCAATTTTAGGATTTACTATATGGGCTGTCGTTCAAAATCTGGGTGAGTTAAGAGTTTTGATCTTGTTTGTAATAGTCACCTCTTTGCATGATAGATGTGTGTAAAAGAATTTTTATTTTATAACATACATACACACACATGTATACATGATGATATCTATGATGCTCTGCTGGAAAATTTTGATTTGATTTAGGTATAGAAGGATTGAAGAGGGGTAGAGAAGGGCTTAAAATCACATCGGTTAAGAAGAAATAATTTGGTATTTTTAGATCTTTTATATGATAAAAGCCTTGGTTTGGCAAAGATGTAAAAATTGATTTCTTTAGAACTAGTGTATGTTTAAAATTTATTTGTCAAAAATGATGTGACTAACAATGGAAGAGGATTTTAACTTGGTTCTATCTTAAAAACCGAGTGTGGTATCTTAGTTATTCGAATTATGCTGTCTAGAGCCATGTCATAATGCACCATCTAAGGATTGGTTGTAATTTGTCTTTATCGAACTGCATAATCAACAAGGAAGAAGATATCTGCTTCGTTTTTCTGGTTGGGAATTGGGATTTAACTTTATTATTTAGTGTAAGCCAGCATGCATTACATCTATGTTTTAGCTCAGGAGAGAACTCCAATTATGTGATGCTTTAATTTAATGAACGATGGCATCTAATGTTCCAATTCAGGACAAGTGGGTGAAGTGACCACGTCAGCCATAATTTCTCTATGAGCAGTTATCTAAACATTGGTGAATCATGTTTGGGATTCCTAGCTTAATCAGGGTTTAGTAGAATCTGTTCCCCTTGTACTTCCAATTAGCTACCTATACTCGGTTCTCGTCTTCCTCTCTCTTTTAACTACCGAATTATACCACTGATACATATGAAACCCTAAAACCTATCATGCGAAGTTGTTTTTCTCCCTTTAAAAGAAATAAAAAGGGATAGGTACAAGTCAAAAGATTATATTTTTATCATGTTAATTCATTTTTGGTTTGGTTCTTGGTGTTCCAGTGTTTCGAAAGGGGTGAGAGAGATTCCTGGGAACTTCCAATCTGCCACGACTAGTGTTCCTTCAGGAAAAGCACTTGTCTATTTCGGTTTATTTCTGGCCAGTGGGGTCTTTTTCGTTTTCATCGCTTTTACCATGTTTCTTCCGGTAATGGTGATAATGCCACAGAAATTTGCAATCTGCTTTACTCTTGGATGTGGCTTTATCATTGGATCATTCTTTGCTCTAAGAGGCCCAAAGAATCAGTTAGCCCACATGTCATCAACAGAGGTATTTTTGCTTTATTTTGATTTTCCCCCTACTGTATTTGTTTGCAATCCGGGTGCTAGAAAAGTTAGCAATAGTTTGATTTTGTGCATCTAATATTTTTTTCTTCTCTTTTCACACCATTGCTGCAGAGGCTTCCTTTTACCCTGGTATTTATTGGGAGTATGCTGGGTACCATCTATGTTTCCATGGTGCTTCATAGCTACATCCTCTCCGTTCTCTTTTCTGTGTTACAGGTATACTACACCTGTCATTTTGGTTCGATTGTTTTATCTTAAACTTGTTAGGTTTATTGAATTATCAGCTGAGATATTTGGTGCCTGCATGATCATCCAGTTTTGATATCAATTTTTTTTCTGTTTCCATGGAACTCATAGGTCCTTGCACTTGCATACTATGCTATTTCTTACTTCCCTGGTGGATCTTCCGGGTTGAGATTTCTCACATCGGCTCTTACGACTTCAATAACTAGCTGTTTCGGCAGGTGACCTGGCCACTTTGCACCTTTGTTTTGCCTGTATACTTGAGTCATTTAATGGTGTTAGTTCTTGTTTTATTGCTTCCATGTTGTCAACATTTTCTGAAGAAACACTGCAACAAATGAACTTTAATATGCATCAAAATTTTCAGAAGGCCATGGACTTAACAATTTGGATCCATTAATAGCATAACTTTGCTTTGTTCTGGTTAATTTCCATTTTGGCCAGTAATATAGTTACTTTGCCGCTTTTATTTTCATACCGTAATCCTGACCTAAGCTCAGGTTCCTACAATTCTGTTTCTTTTGTTTATAGTCCGTAGCTATATTGTCCGGACTTGGGTGTGAATGTTGAAAACAAGTATGGCTAGATTTTTCCAAGTTTTTCCATGTAGTTAGACGATCCTTGAAGGTCATATTCTCATATTCGTTCCTCGGACATGATTATTTCAACAAAAATGGAGAGCCTGAGCAACATAGGTATGTAGTTTATTTTTATTTGAATATTATGGCCTAAAACTGTTGAAGGGTGAAAGATGAGCCTATGGTCTTCATCAATGAGGCTTGGCTGCGATCCATAGGCTCTGGTTGATTGATTGTGTACCGCTTTGTGTTGGAACTTCAAATCAAATTGAAATGCCATTGTCCATGTCCTCTGCATGTGAGCTTCCATTTCTTTGTGAACATGGATCTAAGTCTCTCCCTAGTCCCTATATCTACTGCAATTAGGGGTAGGCAAAACTCGATTCGACTCGAACTGAAAAAAAAAACCGATTTGTTTTGACTCGACTCGAAAAGATTTCGAATAAAGTTTGAGTTATGAAATGGAAATTCGAATAACTCAAATAGTTTGAAAATTTTAGTAAATAGTTGATCAATTTTCATATTCAAGTCAAGTCTGTCAATTATGCATGATATATTATGTATATCACTTGTGAAAATATGAAGAAATATATATGTACATCGTATATGTATATAGAAAGCCGTTAAAATTAGAATCAGTATGTGCACCGCCCAACCCTAAGTATATGGATATAGAAATATATATATGTGCACCGCTACATATACGCATAAAGAAATATATATGTATAATTAATTTTGTATATAAATTCGAAAATTCGATTCGACTCGAATTTTATAAACTCGACTCGATTTAAAAAAAATTCAAATAAAGTTTGAATCGTAAAATATGACTTGCAAATTTGAATAACTTAAAATTTTTGGACTCGACTCGATCGAACGCCTAGCCCTAACTACAATGTGGTTTGTCATTTTTCTTAAGAGAACCAATATCCAATGTATATTCGGACATTTGTTTGAGATTATGATCTTTTAAAGACTTTCTAATACATGGAAAAGTTTAGAAAACGATCATATCAATGTCAAAGACATACCTTTACTTGTATGTGACACTCATCCGTGTTCAAGTGCTTAAGTCTAGCTAGTATCTTGGAGGAGCAGGGATGGATGGGTGCAGACTTGTCAATTGGATGGTCAGGTCTATCCAAGCTAGTAGCAACCTGGCTCGGGAGCGTTACATTAAGCAAGCAAGAACAAGACAAGGCAATGAACAAGGCAATACAAGAACAAGCAAGACATTGATAACTCATCCTTATTTGATGAGTTACTTAACTAACATGCATTTAAACATTCATTACTTATCATGCAAGCAACTCATACTTACTTACCAAACAAGTAACTCACATTTGATCTCAAATTAGCAAAGGCATTCGAATTGTAGCATATAATTGTTTCCTTTCATAAATACACTATAAGTTACTACTTTCATGAATCAATTTAGTTCATCTTCTATACCATAAGCATTCGAATGACCTTAGGTGTTCTACCTAATTCCATTTCATTTCATGGTTCTTTAGTTTGTATACATTTAGTCATTTCATTCCTATACTTACTAAGCATAATTATCTAACATTCAATAGCATGTAACTAGTTCCATCCAAGTCTTACTCTATCCCTATGCATTCGGCAATCATCCTATACTCACATTAGACCATTCGACCTATACCAACCAAACACTCAACCACACTTACATCAAGGTGTGTTTATATACAAGTGACCTTATATGTCCAAGTCATTCGAGTAGAGTACAAGTAAGCATGGTTCATTACATTCTACTTTTAATTCAAGCATACACATGGACATAACAAGGCTTTCAAATTGTTTCATAGCAAACTAGATCAACATATGATCATAGCAAACTAGATCAACACATGGACATACTTGTTGCTAAGTTCATAACATAGTAGGCCCATCAAGATCAATATATACAAGTTCCAAAATGCATGATCAAGCTAACTATATACAATCTAGTGCCACCATTCTAGGAGATATGCAAAACAAGTATGAAACCATACTTAGGCAAAGCTTGTGTGAGTTGCTTCTAGCTCAAGGTAACAGGCTTCAAGATCAAGCAGCAATTGAATCCTTTATCCTGTAGTTGGGAAGAATGAAAATGAGAGTGATAAGTACAAAAATGTACTTAGTGAGGTAGTAACTAAATCTAACCATTTGTTATGTCAAGTTTTATGTCATTTAAACAAGATTGAACCTAGCTAGGGTTTCATGCATTAGATTGATCCTAGCTAAGGCTTTCAAGCATTAGAAGAATCCTAGCTAAGGATATCAAGCATTAGAAGAATCCTAGCTAAGGATATCAAGCATTTGAGTAATCCTAGCTAAGGATCATAGCATTCGGCTATCAAGAACAAGAATCAAGAATTCATATATGAATCAAGCACATCATGCTTAAAAAACAAGTAATCAAGAAAGTCATGCTTACATAACAAGTAACATTCAATTCATGGCTTTCAAAACAAGTAACATATGATGTAGGATTGTTATTTCAATTGTTATTCATTAAACAACCCCCTTGGTACTTAGTTTGTATAGGTAATCGAGTCTCCAACCAACTGTCGCCACAAGATGCACCGTAGTGCTGGTCAACCCTCCTAATGTCGCCAAAGACCACATACGTACCCTTCGTATGTCGCCAAATAGGGACCTTAGCCCTGGACCGTAGTCCACCCTTACACAATGAGCTCTAGACTCTAAGGCAAGCCCTTCTACCTAGTCCAACTAGCTACCAAGGTTGCTTGATTTACCATTTATTCAAGTGTTTCAAGATCAATATCATGTCAAGCAAGTTCATTTCATATTAGGCCCTTAGGCCAATGAGCCATAGCTCACATGTCATGTAGTTCTCATGAGTTCATTTCATCAAGTGTGATAACATCACAAGCAAGTTCTTTAAACATTGATCACATGCCATATGAAGCATACAAGCATTAATGTTACCACTCAACATGCTTATCAATCGAATCAAACATGTATACAAAGTAGAGATCAAGTTTCATGCCTTAATTTAGTCATTCTTCCCTTATTAAGTCAAGTCCATGATTAGATTCATTTAACATTTCAAGAATATAACAAGTATGCATTTGGTTAGGATCTAGTCCTAACCCTAGAGATAACTACACTTACAATACTCCAAGCTTAGCTAGTCTTGGATCCACACTCCTTTGTTCTTGGCTTTAGGATGATCCACTCTATCCTCTTCCACCAAGTTTACTCCTGATTCTATCACATTACACAAGCAAATACATATCAAAACAAGTTCACATACTCATTAAATTAAGACAATGTCACAAGCATATAACATACACAAATTTGGCAGCATGTTCATGTACATTTTTCATTACACTTAACTACATTTATCTATATTCTAGTTCATGTAAAACAAGGAAGAATCAATGTCCTAAAACTGTTTTACAATTTGCCACAAAACAGTGTACAATTGCCTATACTGCAGTGTACAATTGCCTATACTGCTGCTACCAGGCAGCTTGCACTCTAGTCACTTAATCATGCATAACTTTCATTTCGTACGTCGGAATTTCAATTGGTTTACACAGTTGGAAAGCTAACAAAATTTTCTTTGTAACCATATAAGGATTGAATTTTAGTTTTTTGTCAATTAATACAGTTTTTAACTTAAAGACACAATAATTTATCACACTAGACAGTTTGCACTGTCCCTAGTGTTTATTCTCTACATTTCATTATACAACTCAAAATTCAGTTCTGTTTTCTCCTAATGAATTTACACATATCAAGGTGTTGTCCATAAAAATTTCAACGTTAAATTCATTATATACAATTTATAGTGATTTTTGAAAGTTACTGCCCATAACAGAGCATTCTGGGCAGATTACACTAGGTCGAGTTTTTAGCTTCTTAACTCATTTTAGCAAGGTCCTAACATGGCAATTCCATTCATGTTCATGTTCATACATATCTAGGTCATTATAATTCACCTAGAAATGTGCTTAAAACAGGGCATTATCATGTTGAACCTAATTTGATATATTTGATCAACATTGCACATCCATTTCATCAACTAGGCAGTCCATTACCTAATTTAACTAGTACAATTAAGTGTAGTCATTTTCCAGAAACATATCTATTCAATTCAATCTTCATTTTATCTAACAACATGATCAAAACAGGGTTCTATGTTCAATTGACATTTTTACATATTTTCTCTATCAAAACAGTCCCTAATCAAGACTGTTTTCAACCATGTACATATTTCCCAGATTTCCAGCAACTATACATATATTTCATTAGCAATTTAGCTTCTAGAATTCAATTTCCAAGTTCTAATTGAAGCTAGCATGACCCTAACATACATGCCAATCATTCAATTCAATTTACTCAACAAGAACATCATCAATCACTCATTCAAACAAGTTGTTAGGGAGGAAGGATTTAGAATCCACTTACAATCTTCCTAGCTATTAAATTTTCATGCAATTGATCTCATGCAAGCTTTCTTCCCCAACAATGGTGATTTTCTTTCCTAGATGGATGATAGGATTTTCGGCCAAGGTGGAGTGGAGGAGATGATAGCAAGATGGCCACTTGGCCAAGGTGTTATCACATGGCTAAGTTATTTGCCTCCACTTGGCAAATTTTGGTCTAATTGCTTCATAAATCTTTAATTACTCATCCTTATTGCTTGGTTTCAAGTTGAGTCAATATGATTGGTCATTTCTGTTGTTAACATTTTCAAATTTATGAGTTCGTGTTATTTCAGGTTTAGGGTGTTTTAGGTTTAAGTCATTTTTAGTTTGGGTCAATTGTTTTCTTTTTAGGTTCAAATCGTTTTAGGTTTGGTCATCTAGATTTGATATTATTTCGGACTTTGATCATTTCTGGTCCAGGTTATTTTTGAGCTCGGCTCGGTTGGATTTTATTCGTTAGGTAAGGTTAAGTTGAGATTGTATTCTACTTGATTAGATGGAGTTAAGGAGTTTAGATCAGAATTATCAGTCTAGCTAGCTGTGTGCATGGGATGTTTGGGTCTGAGCTTGCTTGTATTTTTGCCAACCCATAAATTTTCATGTGTGTTTTTGCCGTAACTATACGAGTATACCTTAAGTTGTACAAAGTTGTAAATTTATCATGTCTCGCATATCTATAGGTCTATCACCAACCTTGATTTTAATAATTGACTAATCTATATTAAAAATTTCTTCCAAAGATCAATTTTGTCTTCAAAAAAACTTATAGTTTCGTTCTCCCAAATGAAATAAATGCAAGCATTTCAAGCGGTCTTGACAATGTAGACTAACAAGGACTTGCTCAAAGAATTGGATGCCTAGTCTACTTCTTGCATCCATACCGACGTAAGCCATAGAGATAAAGGATCTCCTCTCATAATTTATCTGAAAAAGGACAAGTAAAAAATAGGTGCTCATGAGTCTCACCATTATCACCACGATGCGAACTTTATCGACATGTATTCTCATTTGTAACAATCGATCCTTGGTTGATAATCTTCCAAGTAAATCTAACTATACAGTTACTGCATGTTTGGGATATGTTGTGAAAACCATATCAAACTCGGTCAAAAAAATTTAGGGAGATGAACCTGATTTCATACCAAATATAACTGATCTTCATTTAGTTAGATCAACAACTCTAGAAAAGAAAGACTCAGCATCGGTTTTCATCTTGAATAACTTGCGCAAGCTGGAACTCATCAATAACCCTACTCCATTTGCCAAAAATGTGCACCTTTGATAACATAAGCATAAACCCATGTAACTCATAAGGAGTCATTACCGTCCAATAGATTTCGGAGTAACCGATACATGCAGGCAGGATTCCAGCAATGCAAGCCCCTAAGACCAAGGCCACTAGTAGTTGGGGAGTAACATTTTAGTATTTATAGTATACTTAACGGTTCATTTCAGTCTATCTATTATAAAAGAGGCGTTTTAAATACTTGTACGCTTGAAAAGTTAATATTTTCGGTCCAAAACACTAAAATTGTTTTTAATTGGCTTAAATATTTTGGTTTAAACACTCTTCAAGTCACTCTCATTTTTAAACTCGAACTAAGTAATCTCTCAGAATTTTTTGTGTGAATCTTTACATAAATTTTTTTTGACACTTATGACATCTAAATAAAAATAATTATTATTATTCCAACTCTAAACTATGTTGTTTTCAGTTACAATAATATTACATGACAAGTCAAAACATAAAATTATTTAAAATGCTTAATTGAAAAAAATGTGCCTTGAATTTTTCTTAGTATTTGTAGATATGAAGTGATCATAATGGTTTAATTGAAAAAGGTGATAAAAGTTATAAAAAATTATTAAAAATGTCAAAATTATGAAACAAATATTATAAAATCATATTATTTTTGGTTTATTTCATTTAAAAAAGTTATTCAATCATAGTTGAAATGCGTTGTATACATGGACAGAATTAGGATAAAATATTGTGAGAGATAAAGGTTTATTAAACCTTTAAATTTAAAAATTAGGAGGGACAAAAGTCTATCTCATGCATTGAGATAGCAGGTTGGATCATCATAAAATACAAGAATGGGTGCTCAATCAACGAAATTTTTGTTTTTAGATCTCTTCCGGTGCTTATCAAATAAAAATATCAGGTTGAGGTCGAAACAAGGGCTTTAGCGCCTGTGTACATGTTGCTTTGAACCTCTCTTCCTACAGCTAGGAGTGAAATACATTGCGTGGCTGCCCAATCATGACGTAGTCAGAGATACAAGATTGAGAAAAAAAAAGGGCAAGTGGGAGATGTTCCACGAGCTACTTGTTTGAAGTCTTTCTTCATTTCAAATGTAATTATATTAAATTTTTTGAAAGGGATGTAATGACCGAAAATGTCAACATCGTCATAGATTGTTCTTATTTATTCACTTTCACAACGTATATTAAATAAATTATTTTCCTTTTTTTAATAAAGGATCAATTTGCTCAATTTTTAAATTGATATGGGCTTAAAGGATGTTTAAACCAAAATATTTAAACCAATTAATGTAATTTTAAAATTTTAGACAAAAATATTTATTTTTTCAAATGAGACTAAAATATCTTGTTTTTATATTAAAATGTTAAAAATAAACTTTTAATTATAGTACATGAATTAAAACGTTATTTTTTATAATAAAAAACTGAAATAAACTTTTTAAGTATATATTTCTAATATACTTTAACCCTCGTAAAAAAATTATAAAACATTTCTAAAGATCATCTAAAAGAACAGATTAAAGCAATCGATTAATATAAAAATTATCTTAAAAAACAAAAGATGTACGAAAATAGAGTTATGCTACTTATAATTTTTACCCAAACAAATCTTATCCAGATTTTATTGATTTTGGTTTATTTCATTATTAGTTAATTTTTAAATAAATTAAATAGAGTTAAATTAAATTTGAGAAATGTTAGGCATTGATAAGGAATGATAATCCTCATTTTATATTTATTGTAGAAGGATTGAAACCCCAGTAGAAAATTTAAAATATATTTAATTGATATTGATTATATTTTTTAATTGTGGTGTTTTGACGAATTGATTATTAAATTAAGGAAAACATAAACTTTAGTTTACACAAATATATTATTTTAAAGGTTTGAAGGTTCTGTAGAGGGTTTAAATTTTAAAATTTAGAGTTTAAAATTTAGTGTTTTAAGGTCTTGTCTAGGGTTTAAAGGTTCTGATTAAGGTTTTAAGGTTTTGTCTAGAATTTAAGATTTAAGTTTTAGTGTTTAGTGTTTGAAATTTAAAATTTAGAAATACGCTTAGAACTTATGACTAGAACCAGATTCTGTCTCAAAACCTAGCTTAACAGCAGTCATCATGTGATCCCACGTTCCCTACATCACATGTCCACAGGATGGATGAGCTAAAAATTTAATGTTCGTATATAATTTAAATTTTTTTATATATTTTTTAATTGAAAATTTATTTTGGTCACCCATAAAATTTTATAAGTCGTCCCTACATGTTCACGCGCCGTCTGAAAACGACATTACTTCCAGCAATGTTGAGAGCCTTCCCAAATGTAAACTAACCTAGGTTTGGAATACTATATGTCGTAATCTGCAGCACACGCCGGTAGCCATCTACATTATTCAGACTCGGATTCGGATATAAATATCAAACACAGACATATTCATTTCTTCCCCAAAATTTACAGATACTTGGGGAGAATTATATTAAATATCCATACTCTGATACAGGTCAAACATAGATGTCAGATACAAGTACTTAAAGAAAAAGGAAAAACCGAAGCAATGTAGATAGCAAAACAAGTATACTTAATATACATTGTAAAAAAAAAAAAAAGTGTTCCATAATCGTAGTGCTCCAATCTGGAAAAGAATTAAGATCCACAGGATAATGCAGCTACACTAGCAGATCCTACTGTGTTTGTTTCGATATTTGATATTGTCCGATATTTGATATTGTCCCAAGATCTCTAAGAACAATAGACAGAAACAATACAACCAAGTGGTATATAACCTGATGGGCATCATCTCAAATCCTTCGTTTACCCTAAACATGGCGGCTAAGGTGGCTAAAGCATCAGCCATTTGGTTGTCTTCTCTGGGGAAATATTTGAAAGTGATCTCACCAAATTCCTTGGTCAACTCGAGGACCAGCTTGTGATATCCCAACAACTTTGCATTTTTTGTCTCCCATTCGCCACGTATTTGATAAATGACTAACGCAGAGTCCCTAAAAACTCTTAAAGCATGAATCTTCCTCCTTATAGCTTCTCTTAGACCCATTATACTAGCTTCGTACTTTGCCATGTTATTAGTGAAGAAGAACTTCAAACGACTGGTAAAAGGGTAATAATTTCCTTTTGACGAAACCAAAACGGTCCCTATACCTCTCCCTAACGCGTTTGATGCGCCATCAAAGTTCATAACGCAAGATTCTATTGAAGCTTCATCATCTTTGGTGATACACATCAAGTCTTCATCAGGAAAATTGAAGTTTAATGCTTCATAGTCATCAAAGGCGCGACTTGCCAAAAAGTCTGCTATGGCACTTCCTTTTATCCTTTTTCGGCTCACATACTGGACATCAAACTTTGATAGTAACATCTGCCATCGTGCTAACCTTTCTGATAAGGCTGGAGCCTCCATCATGAACTTCAATGGGTCCAACTTCGAGATTAGCCATGTAACGTGATAAAGCATGTATTGTCTTAGCCTTTTAGCTGCCCAAACCAGAGCATAACACAACTTTTCAATTGACGAATATCTGGTTTCACAATCAGTGAACTTCTTGCTTAAGTAATATATCGCCTTTTCTTTTCTTCCAGTATCATTATGTTGTGCTAACACACAACCCGGGTTATTCTTCCTGAAACAGGTAGTACTAAAACTAGAGGATTGCTTAGCTCTTCTTTTATCTTTTCCAAAGCCATTTCACATTCCTCATCCCAAGTCCTCGGGTTATTCTTCCTGAGTAGCCTAAACATTGGATCACACTTATCAATTGGCTGAGAAATGAATCGTGCGATGTAATTTAATCGTCCCAAGAAACCTCGAACTTCCTTTTATGTTTGAGGTGGGGGAAGTTCCTGTATGGCTTTTATCTTATCAGGATCAATCTCTATTCCTCTTCCGCTCACCACAAAACCCAATAGTTTCCCAGATGTGACCCCAAATGTGCCCTTAGTCGGGTTGAGCTTCAATTGGAATTTTCTCAATATTCGAAAGAGCTTTTCTAGATTGAACAAATGTTCGTCCTCGGATTGAGACTTAGTGATCATATCGTCGACGTATACCTCTATTTCTCTATGTATTATATCATGGAAAAGAGTGACCATGGTCCTCTGATAGGTTGCCCCTGCATTCTTAAGCCCAAAGGGCATCACTTTATAGCAAAAAGTCCCCCATAGCATCACAAAAGTTGTCTTTTCCATGTCTTTTGGGCACATCTTGATTTGGTTATACCCAGAGAAACCATCCATGAAAGAGAAAAGTGGATCAACTAAAGTGTCAATATGTGGGAGTGGGAAATTGTCCTTTGGGCTTGCCTTATTGAGGTCCTTGTAATCAACACACATTCGTACTTTTCCATCCTTCTTCGGTACTGGGACAATATTCGCCACCCATTCTGGATACTTGGCTACCTCGAGGAATCATGCACATATTGCTTCTTTACCTCATCCCTGATCTTGAGAAGTGTTTCAGCCTTCATTCATCTCAACTTTTGATTTACCAGTTCACATCCTTCCTTTATAGGAAGCCTATGCATGACGATGTCTGTGTCAAGGCCGAGCATATCTTGGTACGACCAAGAAAAAATATCTTTAAATTATTTCAGGAGCTCGATCAAACTTTGTCTGGTTTTGGCCGTGATGGTAGTACCAATCTTCACCTCTCGCTTTTCTTCTGCGGTTCTGAGGTTTAATATCTCTAGTTCCTCTTTATGTGGTAGAATCTGTTTTTTCTCTTCTTCTACCATTCTGAGTATATCACTGGGTACATCATATTCTTCCTCATCGTCAATATTCCAATTTCTTCCAAGCATAGAGGTAATTCAAAGTCAACCTTGAAGTCGGACTCGGATTCATTTATGTTAATGATATCTGAAGACCTGAAAAGGAAATAGGCAAAAGATATATACAAAGGGGAAAAACAAAATGAATGGAATGTTTTTTATGCTTTTAACTTTATAGTTTTTATTTGGTTTTGGTTATGGAAAGAAAGCTTGCCACACAAGATTTAAGGAAATGCATCTTTTATTGAATTTAAATTAAATATTTGAGGCCCTTTACATAAGATCCCCTATTGTCTCCAGGCCTGGAGCAAAGAGGTTGGTTTTGAGAATTACTCTGAGCATGTCTTAAAGATTATAGGAATTTCTTCAGTAGTCCAATTGTCAAGCTCAGAGCAAGGGCAAATCATTGACAGGTATTGGTTCTCTTCTTCATTGTCAGTCACAGCATTGATACTCAACTTTTCAAATGCTTCACACAGAGTGCTCTCTCCTTTTCCTTCTTCTCCGACTGAGATATTTGGATCCAGCATACCTCCAGATATAAAGTTATGGTTCAGAGAAGGGAAAGTCATCGGTTCCCATTCAATTTCCTCTCCCTTCAATCTAGCTCTTCTCCTCTCTTGATGCTTTCTGATTTCTGTCATTCTTTGCCATTTGTTGGGCTTGAAGCCCAAATCGAACTGGTCCTTTTTCACTGGGATTACTATATATAATCTTCCTTGATGTCTTCTTCCAAGTCCCTTTCCGATTTCAGCTCCTTTCCTAAGCATCTGTTTTACCTGTATTTTTGCACAACTTGATAATTCCAGTTCTGGCACCTTACTTCCTTCAGTGACAAAGGTTGCATTAACTAGCTCTAATGTCCTAAAATGACACTCGAGCGCACCCTCATCGATCTCAATAAAGGGTGAATCAGTAGTTACAGATGCAATGATTTCTTCCTCTGCACCGACAGTTATTAATTGTCCATCGATCACAGACTTCAGTTTCTAGTGTAAAGTAGATGGGACCGCTCCTGCTGCATGAATCCATGGGCGCCCAAGCAAGCAGCTATAACTAGGTCTTATATCCATGACCACGAATTCAACGTCGAAGGTTATTGGTCCAATTTGCAAATGCACCTCAATTTTCCCCAACACATCTTTCTGAGTTCCATCAAAAGCTCTTACCATATTTTGGTAAGCTCTCATATGAGAACTGTCTATTGGCAGCTTTTTCAGTGTGGCTAACGGTAGAACATTCAGCGCTCACCCATTATCGATTAGGACACCTAGTAACATATGCCCCTTACATGTGGTGGTGATGTGCAAAGCTTTGCAAGATCCCGTTCTTTCACCTGGTATTTCCTCATCATTGAATGAGATAAAGTTATTGACAACAATGTTACCGACTAACATGTCCATCTTATCAGTTGTGATCTCATTTGATACGAACGTCTGGTTCAAAATCTTTAACAAGACCTCACGGTGGCCCTCAGAACTTAGTAACAATGACAACATAGAAATTCGATCCGATATGGAGTTGCTCCACGACGCTGTATTTGCTATGCTTTAATATCTTCAAGAACTCTTGAGCCTCTGATTCCTTTACAGGCTCATGATATGTTATCGGCTTTTCCTTGAAGAAATCTATGTCATCTTCTTTTTCGGGCTCCTCAGCAATTGCTTTCCTCTACGCTGCATCTCTATCTTCAGTTATTGGCTAGGAATAGAGCCTTCCACTCCTCGTGAAACGGCTCACCTCATTGACCAATTCTTCCTTCTCTTGAGTAGATGTTTCTCCTGAGGCTGTTACCTCACAAGTGTAATTCCAAGGGACCTGAATGTTATCCTTGTAGGGAAATGGTGTTGGTGCCTTAATTATGAGCAGTGAGATCACTTTCCTTGCTGTCTCACCAACTCTTGTTTTAGCCTTAATAACTAAAGGCTTCACTCTAGTATAATCCCTTCTAGAGAATGACTCCTCTGATGCACATACATCCAGCAAACATTCTTTGTCTTCTTTCTCAAAGAACTCTAGTTCTTTCTTATTCATCTTGTCCTGAATTAGTTGCTTGAACTCCAAGCAACAATCAATCTCATGTCCTTCCTTCATGTGGTATTCACAATACAATTTATTTTTAATCTTTAATTTCTGGGCTCATTCTTTCAACATCCCTACTGCCACCATTTGAGCCCATATCCACCTCATGAGAGCTCTAAATTCTGTAACATATTCCTTAACCACCTTATCTTCCTCCTCAATGATTGCATTCACTCATGCTTTTTGATGATTTGGCAGAGGGTTTCTTTTATCCTATGACGTATCAAATGATAGCATCCCTGATTTTCTTAAGTCATCTACCACCCTTTTGAATGCAGTACATTTTTTAATAGTATGCCCCATAACTCCTACGTGGTATTCACATTGTGCGTTCTCATCAACCATTGTGGATATGGTGGTGAGAATGGAGGAACATGTCTTGGCAGCACCATCTGGGATTTGATCAATTCAGCGAAGAATTTTGCGTATGTCATCGGGATAAGAGAAAAATATGGTTTCAAGCTCCATTGATACCTTCGTTCTTCTTTTGGAGGATTTGTGACTGCTGGAGCTATAGTCGAGAGATTGGGTTTGTTGAAGACTACCCTCTTCGTGTAACTGAGGTTATAGACATTAGTAGCATTAACTTCATTGTCTCTCTTTTTGTAGGGTTTTTTACTTTCCCCACTGTCCAACCTTCCATTTTTCATGGCCGTAAGTATCAACTCTCTATTTATGAGCATGAAAAAATCTTTGTGGCATGATTGAGCACGCGATCATAGAAAGAACCCTTTAATGTCTCTACGAACATTGGGGTAATCTCACTCTCCAGTAATGGTGGTTGGACTTGGGCAGCTACATCCCTCCATCTCTGCGCGTACTGATAGAAGCTCTCATGATGTTTTTTCTCTAACCCTTGCAGAACTAAGCGAGTTGGTACCATATCTGAAACATGCTTGTACTGCTCACTGAAGGCTCTAGATAGATCTTTCTATGATCTGATATTGATTTGACTTAGATGCGTATACCAACGCGCAGCTGACCCTACTAAGCTACCTTGGAAGCAATGGATAAGCAGATTTTCATTCTCCAGATACATTGACATCTTCCTGCAATACATAGTCAGATGTGCTGCAGGGCATGTCGTTCCATTGTATTTTTCAAAGTCAGGGACTTTGAACTTTGGTGGTACTATTAGATCAGTCACTAAACTTAAATCCTTGGCATCCATTCCTCCATATATTCCTCCTTCTTGGAAGAAATTAATCATTTCTTCCAATTTCTCATAGCGATCCTCCTATTTCTTCTCAGCTTTCACTTTGTCGGTAATTTCATCGAGATCAGACACCTCAATGATTTCCTCAGAGCTTATTTTCCTATCATTCCGCGCTGACGTGTCAGCAACATGTGGAGAAATTTTGACCTTAGAGGATTGAGCTTCCCTTTGTATGTTCGGATGAACAAAGGCCATCCCCTAAAATTTTGGCACAATATTTGCTTCTTCACTAGTTTCCACTGCATCAGGGTCCTTAAAACCTAGCATGGCTGCAATTGAACCAACTTTCTTTTGGTGAACTAACTCTATTTGTTGCTTCAGATCTGTCTCCAACTTGTCTAACCTATCATGAGTACTATTGTGGTTACTTTCTAGGGCTATCACTTTGTCTTCCATTGCTCTGACTTGAGACTGAGTACCGTACTTGTGGTTTATTTTTGTTATTTTTGATTTTCTGTCATTTTATTTAAGTTTGATTCCTATTATGTCATGTATGTATGCAAAAATGTAAGCACTAATGCAAAGAAAAACTATTAAACATAAAAGAATGAAATGCAAATGCATGAATGCAAGCGAAGGGCCATCAATTCTATGAAATAATTGCTCAAGAAAAAACTCTTTTATTGGATATAAAATGGTCCTTATTACATCAAGTATTGTTTACAAATATTTTTCACCTTGAATTCCCAGTTCTTTGATTTCTTCAATGAGCCACATAAGCCTCGGTCCCATTTTTCCTGCTGGCTTGATATACTGACGAAGTGTTGTAGCTTCAGTGGCTAGCATCATCACGTTTCGAGCCACATCTTGTACCTGGGTCATGATAGTCCTATCAAACTCATCTCGTTCTTCGAATCTTCTAGCCATGTCCCTAAGACGTGTGAATTAGTAATCATCACCTCCCTCAGTGATGTCTTCAAGGACCAAGATCTTTTTCCTACGTTCCTGGATGATGTTATCCATTCCTAAAACCTGTTTCTTCATGGCATCATTCTCACTTAGACAAGTCTGAAGCTCAATATAAGCGTGATGGTTTTGAAGTCTATGAAACGAGTGGTTCAGATCATCTACTTTGGCTTGCAACTTAGCAACACAAGCCCGACTCTGATTTTGCTCCGCACTGGTTTGGTCATATGCCTTCTGCAACTCAAATAAGCAAATCCTGTTGTCGTGGGCCTTCCTCTTCCATGCGGCCATGCTTTCTTTATCACTTTCATGGACCCGTTTGCCATTTCCATTTTTAGTTGCCGACTTACTCTTATTTCTCTCTTCCTCAAATGCTCGTCAGCATTTCTCAACCTCGCGCCTTTCTCATTCTTTTTCTTTCCCTACAACATGCTCGACTTCTAGCTTCCACTGTTTGAGAGCCTTTCTCAAATCAGCATTCTTAACAGCAGTCTGGAGCTTGAGGAAGTCAACCCTTTGGATCTCAAACTTCTTTTCTAGGTCTTCATATAACTTCACTACTCGCTTCGTTTCCCTTTTGTACTTTTCAACATTGAGGCTTGACTCAAACTTGTCTCTTTGGTTCTGCTCTTGCAATGCTTCTATCACCTGCTTAGCCCTTCTTAACTCTTCTCTCAAGATGTCAGCTTCTATAGGGACTACCTTTAAGTGTTCCTCTAGAGACTTAGCTTGCCCAGATATAGGTGCTATGACTTTGTCATTCATTCTCGTATGTCTCCAAATGTCATAGTCCGGGGTATACATGCAGTGGCTATCAGATTCTAGCTTCATATGATAACAACGGTTCCATGCATTGCTGATTGTTTGAACCTTCTGTCTGAACTCACCTTGAAACTTGAATTTTGATGAGCCAGACCGGTAGTGAATGGGATGAACTGTCGAGACCCATACTCGCGAGATACTTGCAAAGGGGCATATCCAATTCCTCCCCACAAACCTAGAAACATTAGGAAGTTGAAATCTCCATATTTTATAGGATTTTGGTGTAACCCATCCAAGGAAACCTTTATCTGATGTCTTCATCACGACGATCCCTAAATATATCAATCCATTTGTTCATCTTAATAACATGCCACTCCTTTGCCAAAAATTCCCGAAGAGGTAAGAAGTTCGGGGAAAACACATTTGATAAAGCTAATGTCGGGCACTTCTAGAAATGGCTGAGGGCCCAAACTTGTAGAAGTGGAATACATCCTCCAAAACGGACATCTTCAACCTTTCAGCAGGCATTGAGGGAAATGAAGGTTTCAGCAAGTACAGCTGGTACTGGATTGACTCCTCTCTTCAGTTGTTTAAGGAAATCAAGTAGCGCCACATCAATGTTTCCTAGAACCTTCAGAAAGATGACTAAACCATAAATTGCAATGGCTAAGAGATCAACCCTCTTTTCTCTGTCGGGGTGGATCAAGATTATACTTCTGATTCTTGACCAAGGGAAATTAAATGTGCCTCCTCTCTTCTGTATCAACCCCTTTACCCAACCATCACTCATACCAGCAAACGCCTGATTGCATGTGGGTTTTTGTTTTTAGGTGGCTTGGCATAAGCCCAGTTCTTCTTCACTCTACATAGGTTAAAAAGGGCTAAGTACTCCTCGAATGTAGGCATCAGATCTTCTTTATTAAATGTGAAACGGCAATATCCCGGATTCTAGAATTGAACCAAGGCTTTTAGTAACTGCTCATCAACCTTCACGTAAAAAAGATAGGCTATGTCACCATAGACTTCGTGGAACAACTGCTTGGTCTCATAATCAAAGTGCTCCCAGATTTCTCGCAATTCTTGCAAATTGTTCTGCTTGATGTTGATGTGGGCATATTCTGAAGTCTCTGTCTCATGATCAGCTACTAGACTGTCTCCAAATGTTCACTGATTCACCTCAGACCAATGTCGGACTTTTTCATTTTCATCTTCATTTTTCAAAATTCTTTCGTCCATAACAAGAGCTTTTCAAATTTGAGCAATGATTTTGAGAATCAACCCCTTCTATATATGTAGTGATGTGACATGAATGGTTATGCAAAACAACAAGACCAGGGGAACACATATTAGAATCAAGAAAACACAAATAATTCAAAGACAATTCTGGGTAGCACATTCCAATACTCCAGGACATGTCTCCCCTTATTACTAAAATCCTAGGTTTTCCGCATGGCTCTATTGGGGTAGGCTCTAAGTTCTCAAATAGTTGATTTTTAAAAGGTACCCAAGCTATCCTTGCTAACCCCTACTAAGGGTAGCAAGGCCCCTGGTTCTCACCCATTATAGGCTTCAAATGAACCAAGTTCAACTCGGGAGGACTCACTTCCTATGTCTTCTCGAAGAACCAGTATCCTTACGAAGACATGAGGTATATGAATCCCGAAGGTACTTGCTAGGCTCATACGGAGAATCAATATTCTGACATGAGCAAAGCATTTTCCCCTCACTTAATAATTGGGTAGAGCTAGGGAATAGAGCTTTTTTGCAACAATTTTTTTAAATGCATAAAATAGAATTGCATTCATTAAATGGACGAATAAATTGAAACCTTTGTGAACTTGCAAATTCCTTTTCTAAAAACATTTTGAAAATAATTTGTGGCCTGACCCTCTTTTGTTTTTTTAAAAACAAAATTTCCCCAATGGAGTCGCCAAGGTGTCGCAACCTTTTTTTAGGAAAAGGTTTTGACATTTTGGAAAACTTAATAAAATCACAGAGTCGCTACCAATCTTTTTTTAAAAAAAATGTGATTGGATCACTTTTAAAACAAGGTTATTTTGATAAAAATGTTTTATTTATCAAAATTACATTTCGGTCCACGAAAACTAGAGAAAATAGGTTTGGGTCGATTACGTGTGGGGAATGATTAACACCCCCACAACGCCCAAAAATTGGTACCTTAATTGATTAAAAAAGCATTTTTAAAACTAGAATTTGCAATTTCTCAAAAGTTCGATTTTATTTGTCTGCAAAAATGAATGTAAATCTATTTTAATGGCCTTATCGCCCGGGAAATGAACTTTAATTACCGCCAACACTCCTGGCGCTAATCCGTCATTCCCGTTTGATAAGACACCGCATTAATTAAGTTTTTGTTTTATAACAAATCAACAAGAAAATTAAATATGTAAAAGTCTTTAATTAAAATCTAAGTAGTGAATAATCCTAAAGAAATGTCTATATTCCTTTTAATTATTAAGATTTAAATATAATTAAGTGTATTTTATTGAAATGAAGAATATTTTACAACATACATGTCACTAATCTAAGTTTTAAGTCCTTAGTCCTAAGGTTAACATACATACAAATATATACATCAAAGGCATAAAAGAAATAATTAATTAAGTAAATAAATAAATAACTAAGCAAATGTTAAGATTAAATAAAGAAAAAGGTTTTTTATATATATTTTTAAAAAAGAAAATATGAATTAAGGACTAATTTGGAAGAAAACCAAAATGTTAGGGTTAATTCGAAAATAATTAAAAGTTTGGTGCCGAATTGAAAGGTAAAAGGATGGAATTGAAACAATTGAAAACTGGAGAGCTGCAGCGTGAGATCCGGGAAAGAAGGGCGCGGGTTATACTTGGGTTCGGGTCGGATCAAACGGGTTAGTATAAATAATCCAAAATTATAAACAGGTTTCATTTCCTTTCTTTATTTCCAAATGGATCAAAACGGGTTACATTATAATTCTCTAAGGTGTTCTTCGTGTTCTTCATGAAATGAAGACACGATGAACATCCGTCGTGCCGGCCGCCTTCCACCGGCCGTCGTTGTCAGCGGTGAAATTCTTAGATTCCGACGAAATTTCTAGATTTCAGCGACGTTTCAAACCAAAAAAAGGTAAAATAATTCTTTTCTTCTTTATTTAAACTAAAATTGAAAGTAATTAGATAGGAAAAATTACCAGTAAATTGTTTCTCTTTATTGTTTCCGAATGATGATTACAAACTGCTTGCTCCTATGAACTTCGAATGCTATTGCTATGTGTGATTTCTCTCTGGAATTGTTCCTTGTTAAATGTTCTTTACAATGATTTACAGTGCTATTTATAGTACAAGGAATGCTTGAACATTAAGCACAAATCCCTAATTTCTTCCTCTCTGATTGCTTGATTCTTGCCATGGCACCGATTTGGGGATTCTGGTATGTTGCTTTGGTTCTGAATTGCCTTTTGCATATGTAATCGTAGCTTGATTCTCGCCAAGGCTTTGAATTAGGGATTTTAAATCCCTATTTATTTTATCTTGACCTGTTTCTACCCCGATTTAGGGATTTAATCCCTTCTGTTCTTCTATTTGTATGTTTTTGATGACTCAAACAGCGCCGACAAGGAACAACTGGAGCAAGTGGAGTGTCGGAGAAGATGAAGCAGAAGGCCGAAGCTGAATCGTCGCGCTCGTGGCTGCCACGCGTGAGTGGTGATCCGCGTGATATATCCCGAAGCAATCTAGGTCGTTGGGTAGCATCTAGATCGAACGACTAGGGAGTTGAGGCGCTATATTATCTCCAGCTGGCATGATCTACGTCGTTGGATCTGCCCTTTGATCCAACGGTCCTACTTCAGCTGCGCAAGAGAGAACAAATGGGATTAGGGCTTTTTTGGGTTATAAACGGGCTTGCCGACCTTTTGTATATTGGACTCTCATGTTTTTATATTTTATTAATGGGTTCTGATTTGAATTAAATGGACCTTTTATTTTTAATTACAATTGGGCTATGTGTTTCCATATTTTTTTGGGTTTTATAACTGATTATATTAACTACTAACTAATATACAATCTATGTTAATTCTAACTACCTTATCAATCATGCTAATATATATAACAACTATACACATTAATAATTCTAATATACTAACAACTATACACATTGTATGAGACCTAAACTATTCTAATACTAGCATTAGTATTTACAACCATAATATATTAACTATGTTATCAACTATATGACACCTAACTTTACTATCAATAACATTAATATTTACAACTATTACAATACATTAACATAACTAAAACAAAGGTGAAAGTCTAGTGACAACGGCATCAAGAAAAAAAATCAGCCACATCATTCTTTAAACCAACCCAATAGTACTTTTTCTTCAACCATCGATACATTCTAGTATTACTGAGATGCATGGAAAAAGGACTAGCATGCACCTCAACTCATCATCACTAGGCACCACTATCCAATCCTTAAAACACAACACTTTATCATCATTAAAGTTAAAATCCGTAGGATTTCCATTCATGATATACTTAACATACAGTACCATCGCATCATCATAAGTTTGATTTTCCTTAATCAACTGTGACAAAGATGGCTTAACTTGCAACTCGGCCAACAAGCCTCTATCCCACATCACACTTAACTGTGCAAACATCGCTCTTAACTCCACCACAACTTTCCTTCTCAAAGCATCGGCTACAACATTAGCCTTTCTCAGATGATACTCAATTATCAAATCATAATCCTTAAGCAACTCCAACCATCTATGTTGCCTAAGATTCAAATATTTTTGTGTCATCAAATATTTCAAACACTTGTGATACACAGCACACTTCTCTCCATAGAGATAGTAACTCCAAATCTTCAACTCAAACACAACCGCAGCAAGCTCAAGATAATGGGTAGGATAACTGCTCTCGTGCACCTTCAACTGCCTAGATGCATAAGCCATAAATTTTCCTTCTTGCATCAACACACAAGCCAAACAAACATATGATGCATCACTATAAACAACAAACTCCTTGCCCTACTCAAGTTGAATGAAGATAGGAGATTGTGTTAAAGCCTCATTTATCTTCTCAAAAGCTCGTTGCCTATCCTACGTCCACTGAAAACAAACAATCTTTTGCAAAAAATTAGTCAAAGGAGCAGCGATCCTCGAAAAACCATCAACAAACCTACGGTAATAACTAGCCAACCCAAGGAAGCAAAGAACCATCAGCTCAGACTTCGGTGGCTTACAACCCATCACGGCCTCAATCTTGTGCGGATCAATCTAAATTACCTCAACCGACACAACATGCCCAAGGAAAACAACTTCCCCAAGCCAAAACTCACACTTGCTCAACTTAGCATACAACTGATTATCCAACAACGCATGAATCACAATCTACAAGTGCCTATCATGATCCTCCTCAGTACGAGAGTACACAAGAATATCATCAATAAACACAACCACAAATTGGTCTAAAAACTCATGGAATACATGGTTCATCGTATCTACGAACGCAATAGGGGCATTAGCCAAATCAAACGGCATCACCACGAACTCATTATGCTCATACCTCGTACGAAAAGCAGTCTTAGGCACATCCACATCCTTCACCTTCAACTGATAATACCCGAACCTCAAATCAATCTTAGAAAACACCGAAGCACCTCCAAACTGATCAAACAAATCATCAATTTGCGGCAAATGATACTTATTCTTAATCGTCAACTTGTTTAGTTGCCAATAATCAATGCACATTCGCATCGTGCCATCCTTCTTCTTTACAAACAACACCGGTGCACCCCAAGGCGAAACACTAGGCCTAATAAACCCTCCATCAAGCAACTCTTGAAGTTGTTTCTTTAAATCCTTCAACTCTTTCGGTGTCATGTGATAAGGAGAAATAGAAAATAGAGTTTTATTCGCATACAACTCAATGCCAAACTCAACCTCTCTATTCAGTGGCAAACCTGACAACTCCTCTAGAAAAACACCCAGAAACTCACATACCATACGTATATCCTGAAAACGCCCCTCCTTTGTTCTCATATTCATAACATAGGTTAAGAATGTCTCACAACCATAATCCATCAAACAACTCGCTTCTAGAGCTGAAACAACATTGGACAAGAACTTAGCATTCTCACCCACAATTACCACCTCGTAATCATCAGCAAGTTTCAAATAAGCTCACTTGGTTTCAAAATCAACCACAGCTCTATGCTCGGTCAACCAATCCTTACCTAGGATTACATCAAAATCGTAGAACGATAGCTCCATCAAATCAGCTGTAAACACATGACATTGAACCGTCAAGGGACATCTCCTATACAAATTTCTCACAACAATCGTCTCTCCAAAAGAACTAGTTACTTGCATACCCATATCTAACACTTTCACAAGTATATTAAGCAAATGTGATGCTCACACAAGATATATGAAAGTGTAGAACTAGAATCTACCAAAGAAAATAATGGTAACCCGGACACAAAATTCATGGTAATTCTCTCTCACTTCTTTTCTGGTATTGTCAATAGTTGCAACAACCCAGAAGGAAATTGATGCTCAGCCTTGACACTCCGGCACACCATGTATCTAGCAACAAAATCAACCATATCCTTCTCTAAAACAACCCAATAATACTCTTCCTTCAACCTTCGATACATTTTAGTACTACCGGAATACATGGCAAAAGGACTAGCATGCGCCTCGGTCAAAATAATACGCCTCAACTCATCATCACTAGGCCCCACTATCCGATCCTTAAAACAAAACACTCCATCATCATTGAATTGAAAATCCATAGGATTTTCATCCATGATATCCTTAACATGTGGTACCAACGCATCATCATAAGGTTGTTTTTCCGTAATCAACTGTGAAAAAGATGGCTTAACTTGCAACTCAGCCAACAAGCCTCCATCCCGTGTCATACTTAACCGTGTAAACATCACTCTTAACTCCACCACAACTTTCCTACTCAAAGCATCGGCTACAACATTAGCCTCTCTCAAATGATACTCAATTGTCAAATCATAATCCTTAAGTAACTCCAATCATCTACATTGCCTAAGATTCAAATCCTTTTGTGTCATCAAATATTTCAAACTCTTTTGATCTGTATACACAACATAGTCCTATCTATAGAGATAGTGCCTCCAAGTCATCAACGCAAACACAACCGCAACAAACTCAAGATCATGGGTAGGATAATTGTGCTCGTGCACCTTTAACTACTTAGATGCATAAGCCACAACTTTTCCTTCTTGCATCAACATACAACCCAAACCTACGTATGATACATCACTATAGACAACAAACTCCTTGCCTGGCTCAAGTTGAATCAAGATAGGAGCTTGCGTTAAAGCCTCTTTTAACTTCTCAAAAGCTCACTGCCTATCCTCAATCCACTCAAAATGAACATTCTTTTGCAACAAATTAGTCAAAGGAGCGTATCGATACGGTATAACCACTTTTTGAACTTATGGTTCCAATAAACTGACAAGGTAACAGATAAAAATTTATTATCAAAGATTTTGAAAATCTAAAATCCTCTTATCGGTACGCATAAGGCTGTATCGATACCCAAAGCTTATTTGGTTTCCAGGTATGAATGGTGTACCGATACAACTCCAAGCATATCGGTACCAATAGCTATTTTGTAAAAAACATTTTTCCAGTAGCCAAAATTTGTATCGATATGGCCAAGGGTGTATCGATACGCCTGGACCAAATTGAGCTATTTGAGTACAAAAACATTTAGAAAATATTTGGGGTTTTAGTTTTTGACTTAGAAATAATTTGAGGTTCGAGCCCTTGTCATTTTGTGATACTTTTTGAGTACTTAAAAATTTATCCAATTTTACAAATTGGTCCTTGAAATCTTTTGTTAAATCAAAATCAAATATTGGTTTTACAACTAGGAAAAGGTGAAATGTGTGCTTGAGTGGCCGACCCCTTAGGGGAATCAAAGAGTTGAGGGGCTTCCTAGGGCTATCAAGGTACTATAGAAGATTCATTAAAGGCTATGGAGGATTGGCAAAACCACTTACTAAATTTCTAAAGAAAAATGCTTGGTGTTGGAATGTCGAGGATGAAGCTGCAATGGAAAAATTAAAGGCAGCTATGACTTCAGCACATGTTCTTGTTTTCCCTGATTTTCATCAGGAGTTTGTCATAGAAACTGATGCATCTGCCTATGGAGTTGGTGTTGTTTGTAAGCAAAATGTCAAGCCCTTGTCTTATTTTTCTAAAGGGTTAGGGGTAAAGCACTAAGCCATGTCAATCTATGACAAAGAAATACTTGTTGTTCTTTTAGTAGTGAAGAAATGGTTATCATACCTAGTGGGGAGGCATTTCAAGAACAAGACTGACCATCAAAGTTTGAGATTCTTGTCTGAGAATCAAGCTACAACTCCAGCTCAACAAACTTGGGTAGCTAAGATGATGGATTATGATTACGAGGTAATCTACAGAAGGGGGTGAATAGTAAAGTAGCTATACTCTCTCAAGTAACCCTTAGTATTCACAAATTTAGCTTATGTTTATAAGCAATTCTAACATAGTTTGGATTTAAAAAATCAAACAGACTTAGGTTAAGGATGAAAAACTTCAAAAGATCATTGGGGAATTGATAAAAGATATTGCTTCTCACTCTAAGTATAGTTGGGATAGAAATATTCTAAAGAGGAAGGGTAAACTGGTGGTTGAAAGTGATGGGGAATTGAGGAAGCGGCTCATAGACTTGTTTCATAACAGTTTTTGGAGGTTATTCAAGAGCATATGTAACCAGCAGAAGGATAGCATCTTGTTTGTACTAGAAGGGGCTTAAAAACAGTAAGGAGTATGATGAGAGAGTGTGATGTGTGTCAACAGAACAAGTATGACAACCACCTTAAAGCTGGACTATTGTAACCTTTACCCATTTTAGAGAGAGCTTGGTCTTCCATTAGCATGGATTTCATTGAAGGGCTGCCCAATTCAAGATCTAAAGATACTATTTATGTGGTAGTAGACAAGTTAACCAAGCATGCTCACTTTATGACTCTTTCTCATCATTTCTATTGCTTTGACTGTTGCTCAAACGTTTCAGGACAATTTTTCAAATTATGGACTGCCAAAGTATATCATTTGTGATAGGGATAAGATATTTATGATTAACTTCTAGAAGTAGTTGTTTACAAGATTGGGGTGACAGTAACTCCTTCTACTTCCTACCATCCTGAAACTGTTGATCAAACAAAGGTTGTGAATAAGTGCTTAGAAACCTATTTAAGGTGTGTGTCTGGTGAAACACCAAAAGATTGGAGCAAATGGTTAGCTTTGGAAGAATGGTAATATAATACTTCATACCACTCTACTATCATAACCACTCCTTATCAAGCATTGTATGGGCAAGAACCAGTTGTGCATTTATCTTATTTAGCTGTGAATCTTTAGTTGCTACTATGGGTAGAAGCTTGCAGGCTAGGGAGGCAGCTGTGAAAATGTTGAAGTTTTACCTAAAAAGAGCCATGGATAAGATAAAAAAAAGCAAGCTGATAATAAGAGAAGTGGCAGAGAATTTTTAGTGGGAGATTGAGTTTATTTGAAACTTCAGCCTTATAGACAGCAATTGATGTATTCAAGGAAATGTCAAAAGTTAGATCCAAAATGGTTTGGGTCCTATCTCATTTTGGCAAAAATAGGGAAGGTTGCATATAAATTATAGTTGCCTAGTGCATCTAGAGTTGTGTCTCAACTTAAAAAACACATTGGGTCAACCCCTTGTCAATCTGACCTGCCTGTAGTATGAATAGATGGTACAATTGGGAAGGATCCCCTAAAAATTGTTGATAAAATAATTGTAAAAAGAGGCAACAGGGTTGTTACTGAAGTGCTGGCGGAGTGGATTAATTCCTTCCCTTAAGATGCTACTTGGGAAAACTTCTATAAGCTGCAACAAGATTATCCTCACTTCAATCCTTGAGGACAAGGATGTTTTTCGAGCACGGGTATTGTTACCAGTCTTTTAATTCCTTGTGTAAAAACTTTGCGTTTCGTTTTTGTTATGATGTTTTTCTATTGAAGCTGAGATAAGCCATACGTTGTAGTTTAGAGAGTTTTAAAAAATGTTCTTTTAACCCGAGCTAGGGTATGTTGATGTTGTAGATATTCTCTCTTGGTCTTATCCCCTTTATCTCTTAATGAAGCTTATCCTCTTTTCTTCTCCTCTATCTGTGTCGTAATCCCTTTTCTTATTTTGTTTTCCTTGCTTCGAAGTATTTCTATTGCATCGCAGGCTTAATGCTGATAGACATTCCTTGTCTCAGAATTTGGAAAGGTGAAACCACTCTTTGTCGTTGAGTTTCACCCGTGCTTGATTTTGCTAAATATTTTTGTAGATTTTCAGATAAAATTCATGGTCAATTTTCTGATGTTTTATCTTATGCTTAAAATATTATTGAATCTATTCCTAACTCTGAAACTAATTTCAGGTTTTATTTTTTGTTTGCTGGCAGTATCAGCTTTTGTTGATAGTCTTTTTAAAAACATTACGATAGTTTACCCTTTTAATAATTGGTACCTTTTGGCCTACCGTTTACCTCTCAATGAGAGCACATGCGGCGAGGAGATTAGTCACTGCTATCGCCAGTAGATACCTTGGCTCAAACCAAAAAAAATAATTGATACCTTTTTACATAAAATAATCTTTACTACAATCCCATGCAAGGATGGTGTAACACCCTGATTAAAAAAATGAAAAGTTTGAAAAAAGGTGCTACTAAGGGATTTCAAACCCATGCCCCTTAGCCTTATAAGAATAAGGCATAACCATATGAGCTAAAGTTGTTTCTAGTTAAACCTTAACCAATTTAAATTTTAAACTGTATTCAGTGATTATACCAAAATTTAAAGAGTCTGGTCTAACTCCCCAGCTACCCCCATTATGGATGTATGTGTCGTCACTAGATTTTCACCTTTATTTTAATTGTTAATTTAGTATTAGTGTATTGTAATTATATAATATTGGTAACATAGTTAATGTGTTTAGTAGTAAATATTAATGTTACTAATAACATAGTTAGGTGTCACATAGTATATAGTTGATGTATTAAAATTAATGTAGTATTAGAATAGTTTAGGTCACATACAATGTGTATAATTGTTAGTCTATTAGAATTATTAATGTACCGTATATAGTTGTTATATATATTAGCATGATTGATACGGTAGTTAGAATTAACATAGATTGTATATTAGTTAGTGGTTAATATAATAAGTTATAAAACCCAAAAAATATGGAAACATATAGCCCATTTGTAATTAAAAATAAATAAAAGGTCCATTTAATTCAATCCATTAATGATAGAATAAAGGAGTCCAATAAACAAAAGGCCGGCAGGCCCGTTTATAACCCAAAAAAAACCCTAACTCCCATATTCTTCCTTATGCGCAGCTGAAGCAGGACCGTTGGATCAAGGGGTAGATCCAACAGTGTAGATCATGCCAGTTGGGGATGATATAGCGCCTCAACTCCTCAGCCGTTCGATCAAGATGCTATCCAATGGCCCAGATTGCTTCTAGGTGTTCACGCGGATCACCACTCGCGCGTGGCAGCCACGCAAATGCATTAGGGAGAGGTATAGGGGCAGTCCTGGTTTCACCGAAAGGAGATTATTACCCTTTTACCAATCGTTTGAAGTTCTTCTACACTAATAACATGGCAGAGTACGAAGCTTGTATAATGAGTCTAAGAGAAGCTATAAAGAGGAAGATTCGTTGTAACACCCCATCCCCGAGTTAGCCGTAACCTGGTTCTGGAGCGTTACCGGAACGAAAACAAAGAGATTGATAGGTTACTTGTCGAACAAGTAACCTCAGGATACTTACCTTGATACGCAAGTAACCCAATCTAAACCTTTCAAGACATACAATTATACATCAATTCACATTAGGCAAAACCACATCATACATAGCATACCACATTAAGCAACCAAACAACATTCATAACATATAATTTTAAGTACCATTTTATTTCCTTCTTACTTATAACTTAAGTTACTATATCATATTACCATTACAATCAATTCACATACATCATACAAACAACAAGGTCAAGTGTGGCATATTTTACTTAAAGCTACCATTCAACATGTTTCAACTTTCATTCTTTCTTTAATTCCATGTGCTTATTCTAATTACACTAAGGAATTCACTAAACATGCTTTAAACTAGCTTACTTGTATCTTAAGAAACTACTTATTCAACCAATATACATGAACATTACAAGCATCCAACTTACATCTTTTACATCTTTACTCAGCCTATTCGAACAAACATGGAAGTCTCTAATTACATTTCATTTGTTTCTTTACAACCAAGTCATCATATTTCATAGCATTTTTTGTTATTACATTGTTAATGCATGATTGAACATACCTTGGCCTTAGTCTCCATGTTGCCGAATCATGTTAACATACATAGGATCAAATGCATGAACATACCATCTTAATCTATAGTTCAAATGAAATAAGGATTCAACCATCAATGTAAAATTTTCACCATTTTGCGCAGCATAGTCTTATATACACATCAATCAAGTCATATACATAGCTTAAATCATTCAACTTGATTACATGCCCATCAAAACAATACATAAACTAGTCTCAACATCATCAGAAAATGCATTATCAAGGCTACCTAATACAAAATCTAGTGCCACCAAACTAGGAGTACATAAAGAGTATGGATTCATACTTTTAAAGCTTGCTTCAAGTGTTGCTTCAAACCCAAGATATCTTCTTGAAGTATTCTTTACTCTGTTTGGGAAGAAGGAAGAGTAGAGTGGTAAGTACAAGTTATGTACCATTCAAATTGCATAGAGGAGAACATAGGCAAATTTCACATATCACCCATTCAATCATAGCAACATTCATCATGTAATCATAGCATATCATTCAAACACCTTGCTTAGAAGACATGTAACATACATTATAATACACATGTACCATTCGATCATCATGCTTAGGTGACAAGAAATCAAAACTCTAATCACCAATTAGGCATTCATACACAAAGTCATTCATTTATACATTACTTTTAAAGCAAGGAAGTTCATACAAGTTTCTTACAATACAAGCAATGTTCATTAAGTCATCTTTCAACATTCCTTGGTAAATAGCTTACTAGATAATCAAATCTTATCAATATGCACCGAAGTGCCAATATGCACCATAGTGCCAATATGCACCGAAGTGCCAATATGCACCGTAGTGCCAATATGCACCGAAGTGCCAATATGCACCGTAGTGCCAATATGCATCGTAGTTTCAATATGCATCGTAGTGCCAATATGAGCTCAAGATTCTAAGGTATGCCCTCCTATCTATCAAACTAGCTACCAAGGTTGTTGATTATCCAATACATAACAATCCATAACATTCGAATCATTCAGCCATGTATATCATTCACAAACACAAGCATATGTATGCATTGTGCGTACCTTATTCTCGAAGCAAGCATGTCATTTCATACCTTAGGCATAAGCAATGCACATGAACATACATTTCATTTCAATTGCTTAACACCCAAGTAAACACAAAGATCATGGCATCAATCATGTTATCATACATTTCATTCTTCCCTTAATTAGCCAAATATACTTTAAGTCATGTTACATGGCATTAACATTTCATTTAAGCAACAACAAGGTTGGTTAGGACCTAAGTCCCAACCCTAGGATAGTTACACTCACAACACTCCTAGCAATTCAACTATCTTGGATCCAAATCCCTTTGTCTCTAGCTTTGGGATGTCCACTCCTATCCTCTTCTTCCCCAATCTGCTGCCCTTGATCTAGCAAGCATAACATATGCACATATAATCACAACAAGCACAATATCACACAATCATAGTAGCAATGTTATCGCAATGTACCTAACATTTAGCTACTGTTTTTATGCTTCTTTTTAAGCATTTCATACCAGTTCATATTCACATTGTTATTAATTCATTTTAATACATAATTGGATAGATTACAATGTCCCAAAACTGTTTTGGAAACAGTTTCTTATTAGGTGCAAAAACAGTCCCAAACTGCTCGGGACACTGCTACCTGGCAGTTTGCACATGGTCCCATAAAATGGCCATATCTTTTAATCCGTACTTCGGAATTTCAATTTCTATACATCGTTGGAAAGATTACAAAATTTACTATAAGACCATGTAAGACTTTCATTTTAGTTCTTATCCAATTAATACAGTTTTTTGTTCAAAGACAGGGCATTTACACTGCCTGGACAGTTTGCACTGTCCAGCAATACCCATTTACAGTTTTCAGTATAGGACCCAGTTTTCAGTTCTGTTTTCACCTAATTAAAATAGACATTCTAAGGATTATTTCATTAAAATTTCAGCCCTGAATTTAAACTATAAAATTTTTGGTGAATTTTCAAATTGATTGCCCAGAACAGAGCAATTCTGGGCAGATTGCATCTATTCACATTTTAATATCTTAATCCATTTTAACCAATGTCTTGGCCCTATAATTCATTTCATATGAAATTATAAACATTTTAGCTCCATTTTAGTTCATTAAACAAGGCTGTAAAAATAGGGCAAGTTGATTACAAAGCCTAATCTTGCATGTTTACTCAATTTCAATACTACAAAACAGTTTCTATGTTACTTAAATATGTTCATGCTTTTATCTTCAATTTCCAGCATTGTTTACCTACAATTCAATTTTTAAACTCTTCTTTACATTACCTATTCATGATCATCATCAATTCATTATTTTCTTAGCTCAATTTCATATTCAAATCATTCAATTTCCACTTTAACTACACAATACAATTTCCAGCAACCTAGGTTTGTTATACTAGCATGAAGACATAATTTCCAGCCTTGTACCTAGTTTCATTCTTCAATTTAGCATGATTCAACAACCATATAATCACCTAACAACATATCCAATGTATAATTCATCAATAATCATCAAAACCAGTCCAATTTGAACAAGATAGTTGCCTATTCAATTAAACACAAGAAAAACTATACTTACTTTGCTTCTTGCTTAATTTCCTTGGAAAATCACTGCACATGCAAGCTAAAATCCTTTCTTCAATGGCTGAATTTCAAGCTCTCTCTCACTTTTCTTTCTCTCTATAATCGGACAACATAGGGATAATGGGAAAGATGACAACAACACATCCATGTTATTGGAATTGTGTTTTGTCTAAATTGTCCCTTGATTAGTTACTAATCATGTGATTAGTCAAGGGAAAATAAGAGATTCATGATATTTATCATTCAATCTCAATCTTTATCTTTTAATTCAATGTACTCACTTCTAAATTGATCACTTGTTTTATACATTCTTTCAATTAGGCCCTTAATAAATCAATTTAGCTTAATTCTTAATTCAATTAAGCTATTGACTTAATCAATTTAATTCCAATACTTCTAAGCTAGGATTTTGGGTGTTACATTCGTGCTTTAAGAGTTTTTGGGGACTCTACGTTAGTCATTTATCAGATACGTGGCGAATGGGAGATAAAAGATGCAAAGTTGTTGGGATATCACAAACTGGTCCTCGAGTTGACCAAGGAATTTGATGAGATCACTTTCAAATATCTCCCGGAGAAGAAAACCAAATGGTTGATGCTTTAGCCACCTTAGCCGCCATGTTTAGGGTAAACGAAGGATCTGAGATGATGCCCATCCGGTTATATATGCTTGACTCTCCAGCTCATTGTTATGATGTAGAATAAGAGATGGATGGATTGCCGTGGTATCATGACATCTTGCAATATGTAAAATTCCAGCAATACCCGCCTCAAGCTACAGAGAATGAAAAGAAAACAATCAGGAAGATGGCATCAATGTATGTCCTTGATGGAGAGATTCTATACAAGAGAATTCATGATCAAGTGCTTCTAAGATGTGCGGGGGCAAAAGAGGCACAATTAATTGTAGAAGAAGTTCATGAAGGAGTTTGCGGAACTCATCCTAGTGGTTTCACCATGGCCAGGAGAATCATGCGACTTGGATAATATTGGTCAACCATGAAGGGTGACTGCACCAACTATTCCTGAAAATTACACAAGTGCCAAATTTATGCTGACAAGGTTCGTACGCCACCTCAACCTCTTCATGTTATGGTAGCCCCTTGGTCGTTCTCCATGTGGGGCATTGATGTCATCGGTCAGATTCACCCTAAGGCATCAAACGGGCATTGTTTTATCCTAGTAGCCATTGATTATTTCACGAAATGGGTAGAAGTAGCCTCGAAGCAAATGTCACCAGATCCACGGTCTGCAAGTTTTTGAAAAAGGAAATCATCTGTCGATACGGCTTGCCTGAAAGTATCATCACCGACAATGCTTCAAATTTGAACAATAGGATGATAAGTGGAGTCTGTGAGCAGTTTAATGTTAAACATCATAATTATGTGGTATATCGCACGAAGATGAATGGGGTAGTGGAGGCTGTGAATAAGAAAATTAAGAGGATTATTGCAAAAATGACTGATACCTATAAGGATTGGCATGAGAAGTTGTCGTTTTCCTTATACGCTTATCGAACTGCAGTAAGAACTTCCACTGGGGCAACGCCTTTCTCATTGGTTTATGGAATGAAAGTTGTGCTACCCATTGAGGTTGAAATACCATCGCTCTGTGTCTTAATGGAAGCAAAGTTGGAAGAAACAGAATGGGTTCGAGCAAGATATGATCAGCTGAACTTAATTGAAGAGAAAAGACTGAAAGCACTATGTCATGGGCAAATGTACCAGAGAATGATGATAAGGGCTCACGAGAAGAAATTTCGCCAAAGAGAATTCAAAGAAGGAGATGTAGTGTTGAGAAAGAAGCTGCCAATCCAAAGCGATTCTCGAGGAAAATGGGCACTGAATTGGGAAGGACCTTACATTGTAACAAAGGTCTTTTCAGGATGAGCGTTAATTTTAGCCAAAATGGATGGAGACGAACTCTAGAGCCTGATAAATTCAGATTCGGTTAAGAAGTATTATGTTTGAAGGAGAAATGAGAGAAAAAAGAAAAAAAAGAGAAAAAAAAAAAAAAAAAAAAAAAAAAAAAAAAAGAAAAAAAAGAAAAAAAGAAAATAAAAGAAAAGGGGGTTCAAAATGAAAATCCGTAAAGGGCATTTTGAAACCAAAGGATGGTCTGAGTTGAAAACCCATAAAGGGCGGCTCAGACAATTTGCAAATAAAACCTTCCTCGGGGATTAGCTTGGGAGCTTCATGTTTTTTCGCATAATCATTATCTTCAGGGCCTACTCAGCATAGATGACATTCAAGGCATTTTATGAAATCATGACATGAGGAGTTTTGGTTTCTGATATCTGAATATCTTTTCCTTTCCTTGTAATTTCTTTTTATGTTTGCCACAATACCAATAAAATTTTGTTGTATAGACCTTTTCTTTTCTCCTTTGACATCCCTCTATAAAGCATTTTGCATTGAAATGAGAATTAAAGTTTGACATCACTTGAAATATATATATAAGATTTTTGAGCATTACTTTGAAATATGTCTAGAAGGGTATTAGAACTATGAGGTATTCAATGGTCAAATTTGGAGCTTAGGGCATAAAGAGCATCCAAGCTTATAAAGAAATTCAAGATGGAATAGGTTTTTCTACAAACCTCGGCGGAAAACCTCAAGAAATGCTTTGACTTTGCTTTAAGGAAGCATGTTGCAAAACAAGTTGCTTACATGAGATATTCTGCTTTCTACAACAATGAGAACAATTTTACAGACATCGGAGGAAAATGAGAAATTAGGAGAGCAACAAGATTCTAGGAAGCTTGTCACTGAATATTGATGTATCAACTACAATGATAACAGAGTGTTGAAGAATATGAGGATGAAGTTAGTCATTCCTATCAGGATTACAAGATAACTAGATTAAGTGAGCAAATGTGCAAAGATCATATGAAGCAAGGAAGTGCTAAGAATGACAATGGCAAAACAGAAGTGATGAAGATGACTTTCTATGATTATTTAGTCTACCATTGAAGCATACAGTTGCAACTTTGATAGGATTTTCCCATGCATTATGGGAAACCGATGCAGTTCCTATATCCCCTCGGAGTTTCGCTCTTAGTTGTTTTAGCAACAAGGGGTTTCCCTATTTGAAAAAACAAGGGAGAAGTCGCAGGAAATGATGAATGTATTGTCTAAAGTGGCATGGCTGATGAAGGGGTTAAGAGTGGACAATGGTGAAGATTGCTTTCCAAGGAATGAACGATGGAATTTTAACAACAAGAAATTGGTGAAGCTAACTAGTATTGAGCAACCGTCTTTTCTAATGGGATAGGCCAAAGCAGACACACGCCAACAGTTGCCAGAGTTGAGAAAATGTTTGAGATGATATAATCCAAGTTTCCCGGAGCTCCACAGTGTCTTCTGTGTCTATCGCTTGAGAAAAGTTATTAAGAAAAAGAACAAAGGAAATAAACATGCATTCGTGACTAGGCATCCTTAGGTGCATATGCATATTAATTGGATCATTTGCAATTGTTTTTGATAGTTTTTAAATTAGCTTATTCATCCAAGCTTATGGAGGATGAAGTCATTTTTGGAACCTGTTTATCTATTCGAGCATGAGGAGAATAGAACCCGCCTATCTGTTCGGGCATTAGGAAAATGGAACCTACTTATCTATTCGAGCATGAGGATAATAGAACCCGCCTATCCGTTCGGGCATTAGGAGAATAGAAACTGCTTATCTATTCGAGCATGAGGGGAATAGAACCCGCCTATCTATTCGGGCATGAGGAGAATAGAACCCGCCTATCTATTCGGGCATGAGGAGAATAGAACCCGCCTATCTATTCGGGCATGAGGAGAATATAACCCGCCTATCCGTTCGGGCATTTAGAGAATGAACCTGCTTATCTATTCGAATGTGAGGAGAATGGAAACCGCCTATCCGTTTGGGCATTTAGAGAATGGAACCTGCTTATCTATTCAAGCATGAGGAGAATAGAACCTGTCTATCCGTTCAGGCATTTGGAGAATGGAGCCTACTTATCTATTCGAGCACAAGGAGAATAGAACTTGCTTGTCTTCTCAGGAACAAACGGTTTGGTAATCGGTGAAAATCAGTGTCTTCTTTTCTTTGCTCTATTCCTGTTTCACCGAAATGACCAAAGAGGGCAGTTGTTGTCACTAGATTTTCACCTTTATTTTAATTGTTAATTTAGTATTAGTGTATTGTAATTATATAATATTGGTAACATAGTTAATGTGTTTAGTAGTAAATGTTAATGTTACTAATAACATAGTTAGGTGTCACATAGTATATAGTTGATGTATTAAAATTAATGTAGTATTAGAATAGTTTAGGTCACATACAATGTGTTACAATGTGTATAATTGTTAGTCTATTAGAATTATTAATGTACCGTATAGAGTTGTTATATATATTAGCATGATTGATACAGTAGTTAGAATTAAAATAGATTGTATATTAGTTAGTGGTTAATATAATAAGTTATAAAGCCCCAAAAATATGGAAACATATAGCCTATTTGTAATTAAAAATAAATAAAAGGTTCATTTAATTCAATCCATTAATAATAAAATAAAGGAGTCCAATATACAAAAGGCCGGCAGGCCCATTTATAACCCAAAAAAACCCTAACTACCGTCTTCTTCCTTATGCGCAGCTGAAGCAGGACCATTGGATCAAGGGGCAAATCCAATGGTGTAGATCATGCCAGCTGGGGATGATATAGCACCTCAACTCCTCAGCCGTTTGATCAAGATGCTATCCAATGGCCTAGATTGCTTATGGGTGTTCACGCAGATCACCACTCGCGCGTGGCAGCCATGCGCGCGACGATTCAACTCTGGCCGTTTGCTTCATCTTCTCTGACGCTTCACTCGCTCCGATCGTTCCTCACCGACTCCATTCGAATCATCGGAAACATGTAAACAGAGGAACAAGAAGGTTAAATTCCTAGATTAGTGTTGCGCGTAATAAGTGCTACGCAATTGTGCAAGTATACACGTCGCAAGTTATAGTATAAAAGATATCGTCTCCACATGGATTGGTGCCACTTCAAGAATCTAGTCTCTTGCACTGTAAAAAGTAAAAACACAAGTGAAGGATTATAGAAGTTTTAACTAATAACTAATCTAGAAAGCAATTAAGTAAAAGAAAAGATGAATTCGAATGAGAGAGATAGGCTAGGTTATCGTGAGTTGAGGTGTGATAGCCGATTGGATTGTCTTGGTAAAAGAGTGCATGGGCAACTCAGTTGCCGTGGCGACTTGCACAACGGGGTTGCCTTGGCAACTAATTGATGGTTGCTTGGGCGACTAGTTGGGCAACTACTTGGGCGATCGGGCAGCAACTTCAAGGTTGCGGAGCGTTCTTCAATGGTTTCTTCTTATCCCTAAGTCGAAACTCTAGCTACTTGTGCATGCCTTGATAATACATCCCTGCGTGAATCAAGGGTGAACAACAACCAATCTTGCGCTCCTCTTAGCCGTTGAAATCCTTAACTTATTCCTAAGCCGGATTAATCTTCACCATCATTGGATTGCATAAAGATCATATTCATTCATTTCTTGAATCTAACTCTCCCGATATTAGATAAATGGATGAAATCACGAGATCCTCTCCCAATTCACTCGCAAACAATAATAAGAATCAAGAATGAATAAACCTTGAAATAGAAAAGTGCAAACTCTTATTACCTAAACAAAAACCAATAGTTTCTCACAACCACAAAACACAATAACCATAGCCAAGTAAATTTAGTTCATGGCTAGGTTCCAAAGAAACACAAGATAAACAATCCCTAGCATGAACCCAATCGAACAAGGAAGAAAAGATGAAGCTTGTCGAAAATTCCTTGCCCTAGATGCTTGCTGAAAATTCCCCTTGCTTCCTCTCTTGGAGTTGTCGAAATTAACTCTTGCTCTCTCCCTCCAGTTGTCGAAATCTCCTTTGATATTTATAGGGCTAGGCCAAAGTCCTTCTTTGAGGAGGAGTTTGAGTTGGAATTAAATTATCTTTAAAGAATATAATTCTTTATTATAATTTTATTCCTATTAGAACTTCTCCTATCTTCTTGGAATTTAATTCTTCTTTAATCTCTGCATGGCAATCAAATTCCTTTGGGCTTGGGCCTTGCTCCATGTCATCTTGGGCTTGTAAAATCATGAATTTCGACATCCATATTGCTCTTTGTCTTGTCGACAAATGCCTTGGCAACTGGCTTGCTGCGTCTCCTTCATGCACTTTGCCACGAAACTAGCTCGGCATATCCTTCATGCATTGCCACGGCAACTAGCTCGGCATTGCTTTGGCAAGTGATCTTGCACATACACACACAAAAACACACCAAAGCAGCATCTATTTCCACAAAAATTCACCAAGTTATGTAATCAAGCTCAACGATTGAAGGAAACATGGATTAATGCATGAATGGCTAACTATGCAACTAATATGAGCCTAAGTCTAACAATAATATGAGTAAAAGGGTAAGAAAAATAGTACTTTTGAACACTTATCACACCCCAAACTCGAACTATTGCTTGTCCTCAAGCAATGCAAACTCATAATTTACCGCCAAGACTTCAAATTTTCACAAACTTAGCTTTGAACTTGATTTCAATTCTCAACGGGGCACAAAGTATGATTGGCTTTTTATTTTTTTTTAAAAACGAGGAATTACTCGGAATCAAACTATAATGCTTGTGAGTGTGTGCGGAGTTGTGTGCAAGTTGATTTTTCGGATTCTATGCAAACAATAGGTTTTCAAATTACTTCATTGGGTTCTTTTTAACATGTTTTAACTAGAGCCAATTTCGGCACCTCTAGTGTTTTATTTTTAGTTTTCTTAAGTTAATTTAATCGACTAGAGCCGGTTTGGGCACCTCTAGTTAAATTTTTTTAACGCCTCCTAGAGCCAGTTTGGGCACCTCTAGTGATCAATTTTTTTGCATATGCTAGAGCCAATTTGGGCACCTCTAGCCTTCATCCAATTTTTATTCTAATCTCCCAATTAGTTAATTATCAACCTAAGTTTACTAGAACTCCTTAAATCAATCAAACCACAACAGTGTTTCATCAAATTTAGCATCATAGTAAAATTCTAAGTTTTTCCATGGTTATCCTAGAATAAAAATTCTATCAATTAAGTGCATTGGTAAAGTCATCATTGAATATTCATCAAATCTAAGCAATTCTTGTTCCAATTTAAAGGCATGGCAAGCAATTTATGTATCTTAAATGTAATACTTAAGTGTAACAATCCCCCCCCCAAACTCGAGTGAGGCATTGTCCTCAATGCATGCATAAAAATAACGAAAAATAAAAATAAAAATGCATACGAGGACTTACTCCGAGAGTTCGTCATCGTAGATGATTAGTTTCCTTCTAGTTGGCGTCTTGACTTTCTTGCTTGAACGTGATGGTTGTTTTCTTGTTGCTGGTGGTGGAATCGATCCTCGTACGGGGTTGTCCTCATCATCCTCTTCATCAATGTCAATGGCTTTTCGTTTGGAAGATTCAATTGGTGCGGTCTTTATTGGTTCAATGGAGGACTCGTCCGAATCTGAAAAATTAGAAAATGATTCCGTAGGAGTTGATTCGGGCATAAGTGCTTTACTTTTGGCTTTTGTAGTGGTTGCCGGGGCGTCGTCAGGGTTGGTTTCCGTGGCGTCTGCTTCCTTGGTTGTCGTGGTGACTGCTTCATTTGTTGCTGGGGCAAGAATCTCGGCGGGAAAGATTGGGAACGACACACGATTGTCCGGGTACTTTTCTAGGATGACTTGGGTGATGGCATTGTTGTGCTCCTTCATGTACCGCATGAACATTAGTTGCCGATCTTCAATTTGCCTTAGTCGGCTTGCTAATGGGTGCAAAAGTGCTTCAAAGTGTCCCGGGATTAATGGCCGAGTTGCCCTGGCGTTAGGTGCTTGGGCATTAGGGATTGCCGCGCGGCGGGGAGTTGCCGTGACAATTGGGGGCCTTGAAGAATCTCCGGTGCCTCTCCCACTAGCTTCCGGATTAGTGCTTGATTCCAACCAGACTTGGGTAGGGCTTTTTTTTTCATCGGTGGACTCACTCGGGACATGCATCTCCTTGCAAAGATTGGAAATTAAGCAAGGGAAGAAAAGATAACCCTTATCTTTTGAGTTGCATACAAAAATCTCATCGCAAATAATTTTTCCAATGTTAATGATGCGATTATGCAAAATAGAATGTATGAGCAAAAGACGTGGTATATCAACGGTAGTATTGTGTGTGGAGGGCATTAAAGAAGTTTTAACAAACTTATTCCATAGTTTTGCTTCGGGTTTTAGCCGAAGGCGATTTACCGTGCCCTTGTATTTACCGTCGTTCCAATGAGTTCCTGGTTGAGTGAGTTCTTGAAGCACCTTGTCGAGTTGCTTGGGATTGATTTGGTCAAGGAAGGCTTGATGCTCGTCCTTCTCAATGTAAAGTCCGTAAAAGGTGTTGATGCTTTCAGGACTTATAAGTATGGCCTTGTCACGAACAAAAACATAAGGATTATCCGGGTTAGGTGAGTGAGCATAGAATTCTCTTACCCATGAGATGTTACCCGGTTCCGGTTGATGGCAAAAGATTTGCCACTTTTGATGTGCAATCCTTTTGAAGATGAATGGTTCAAGGCCGAAATCTTGAGATCTGGAGTATTCAAAGCCTTGTTCTTCATGAATCTTCCGGCTTTCAAACTTGGATTGAAATCTTTCTTGAACCGCCGGTGTAGCAAACTTCTTGTATCTTGGTTCTTTGGAGGAACTTGGATGAACTAAAAGTTTAATCTTGGATGCCATGTATGATCTTGGTTGTGAGTAAAAACAAAGAAAAGAAAAGAAACTAAAAAGTTGCAAGATAGAAAGTAGGAATAGGTTAAGGGTGATGGGTTTTATAGAATCGATAGGTGGGTGGGATTAGGGTTTAGGGGAAAACGAAAAAGGGTTTAGGGTTTTGTAGGAGTTGTCGACAAGGGTTATAGTTAGGATGAATTGGAGGCTTTATATAAGCCTTAGATTCAACCCATTAGTTTCCTTGTTGAAGATGTTTTCCTACTTGGTTTAGAATTCCTTCTTTATCTTGAACTTCCTTTCCTACAATTCAAAAACAAATCAAATAAGGATTAAAATTAAAGATAAACTAATAAAGAAAATAAATAAAGATGTGTAATAGGATTCTTAGACTTGAATAAAAAAAAAATCTATCCTAAAGCTACTAATAATCGGCAAAATAATAAATAAAAAAATCGGAAAAAAATAAAAAATAAATAATTAACTAATCGACAAAAACAAAAATAAAAAAATAAAAATAAAAATAAAAAATAAAAATATCAAAAGGGAGAGCATGCTCATGCATCTCCTAAATTGACCACTTCCTTGTTACGTTCCACATGGGCACCATTGTAGTGCTTCAATCTTTGTCCATTAACTTTGAATTCATGGTCGTCAGAGATGGACTTGATTATCACGGCGCCATGGGAGAATGGTTTGACGACTTCAAATGGTCTTGACCATCTTGATTTCAGCTTTCCCGGGAAAAGTTTTAGCCGAGAATTGAATAGGAGAACTAGTTGCCCTGGCGTGAATTGCCGTGGCAATAGTTTCTTGTCATGCCATCGCTTTGTTTTCTCCTTGTAGATTCGTGCATTGTTATAGGCGAGTGCACGAAATTCTTCTATCTCATTGAGATCCATCAAGCGCTTTTGTCCCGCACTTCCCAATCCATATTCACGGTCTTGATTGCCCAAAGACGCCTTGTGCTCGATTTCCACGGTAGATGACATGTTTTACCATAGACAAGCCGGAAGGGGACATACCTAATGGTGTTTTGAATGCGGTGCGATATGCCCAAAGTGTGTCATCTAGTCTTAATGACCAATCCTTCCTTGAGGATTTACAACTTTCTCGAGTATTCCCTTCAACTCCCGGTTGGAAATTTTCGCTTGCCCGTTGGTTTGTGGGTGATATGCCGTGGCGATCTTGTGTGATATGCCAAGTGTTGCAACATCTTGGCAATTAGTCCGTTGTCAAAATGCTTGCCCCGTCGCTGATAATTGCTCTCGGCATCCCAAACCGTAAATATGTTTTTCTCGCAGGAATCGTTGCACGGTCTTGGAATCGTCGTTGGGAACCGCAGCTGCCTCTACCCATTTAGACACATAGTCGACGCGTAGTAAGATGTAGAGGTTGCCGAATGAAGATGGGAAAGGTCCCATAAAATCGATCCCCATATATCGAACAGTTCCACCTCGATGATGTTTCGAGTGGCATCTCATGTCGCCTAGAGATATTGCCCGTCCCTCCGCAACGATCACATTGCTTGTAAAAGTCTTGGGCATCTTTGTACAATGTTGGCCAATACAAACTGGATTGCAAGACTTTGGCTTGTGATACGAGTTCCTCCAAAATGTCCTCCATAGGGTGAAGAATGGCATTGCCGAGTACATTACATTGTTGCTCTTCTTGAGGACACATCGCGTATAACCTGATCTGCACATTGTTTAAACAAAAGAGGCTCGTCCCAAAAGTAATGCTTAGCATCATGGCGGAACCGCTTCTTCCCTTGGTGAGTAATGCCATACGGAAAAATACCACAAACAAGGAAGTTAACTAAATCTGCGTACCAGGGTATTGCCGAGGCATGTGCTGCCGTAGTGTCTGCTCCTAAAATTGCCGAGGCGTGTGCATCCATGGTTGCCGAGGCGTCATGGGCTGCCGAGGCGATTAGAATTTGTTCATCCGGGAATGCATCACATATCTCTAGATCCGCGTCCTCCTCCCTATTGCGTTCCAAACGTGATAAGTGATTGGCCACTTGATTTTCTGTTCCTTTCATGTCCTTAATTTCAATATCAAATTCTTGTAAAAGTAATAACCAACGAATCAAATGAGGTTTAGCATCCTTTTTAGCAAATAAGTATTTGATTGCCGAATGGTCCGTATGAACAATTACCTTTGTACCAATTAAATAGGATCGGAACTTGTCAAATGCGAAAACTACAGCTAGTAAATCTTTCTCCGTTGTTGTGTAATTCACTTGAGCATTGTTAAGAGTTTTACTAGCGTAGTATATCACATGGAAGGTCTTACCTGTGCGTTGGCCTAGGACTGCTCCTACCGCGAAATCACTTGCATCACACATGAGCTCAAAAGGTAGCGTCAAACTGGTGGAGCGACAATGGGTGCCGAGCAAGCTTTTTTTTTTAGGGTTTTGAATGCTTGGGTGCAAGAATCATCAAAATCGAAGACTTTATCCTGTTCAAGCAGATTACACAAGGGTTTAGTGATTTTAGAAAAATTATGAATGAACCTCTGTAAAAACCTCGCATGTCCAGAAAACTTGAATTCCTTTAACCGAAATTGGTGGGGTAATCTCTCGATCACGTCCACCTTGGCTTTGTCTACTTCAATTCCCTTGGATGAAATCTTGTGGCCGAGCACTATTCCTTCATCTACCATAAAGTGGCATTTCTCCCAATTGAGGACTAAATCTGTTTCTTCGCATCTTGCCAACACCCTCTCTAAATTGCCGAGACAGCCGTCAAGTCATTACCAAAAACCGAAAAATCATCCATGAAGATCTCAAGGAAGTCTTCGACCATGTCTGAAAAGAGCATCATCATGCATCTTTGGAAGGTTGTCGGGCGTTACATAATCCGAACGGCATCCTTCGGAAGGCATAAGTACCGTATGGGCATGTGAAGGTTGTCTTTTCTTGATCTTACGGTGCAATGGCAATCTGATTGTAACTGAATAACCATCAAGAAAACAATAAAAGGGTTTACCCGCAAGACGGTCAAGCATTTGATCAATAAAGGGTAATGGGAAGTGATCTTTCCTAGTGGCTTTGTTTAGCTTTCGATAGTCCATACAAACCTCCAACCGGTCACACCTGGTTGGGATAAGTTCATTATTTTCATTGCTTACCACTGTTATACCTCCTTTTTCGGTACACATTGTACCGGACTTACCTAACGTACTATCGGAGATAGGGTATATAATGCCGGTGTCAAGCCACTTGATGATTTCTTTCATTACAACCCCTTTCATGGCATGATTCAGTCTCCTCCGGGCCTCAATTGAAGGTTTGTGATCATCTTCCAACAAGATCTTGTGCATGCACACCGCCGGCTAATTCCCTTCAAGTCGGCAATTGTCCACCCTATTGCCTTTTTATGTAGCTTCAACATGTTGATCAGCTTTTTTCTCGCTCAGGCTGTAACTTAGAGGAAATAATTACAGGTAATGTATTATCGATCCCTAAGTATACATATTTCAGTTGCTCTGGCAATTGTTTCAACTCAAGAATTGGTGGATTTTTGATAGAGGGTTTTTCGAGCTTACCTTCCTTACCTGAGTAGTCCAGTGGTTCAAAGTATGTACCTGGTCGATTGACTAGCCAATTTGCCTCTTCTGGTTGTTCCTCATTGACCGGTTCTTCATACTCCCCATGTTCCTCGTGGTCGGCAATGTAGTTGCCGAGGCAACTAAATTCCTCATCGAAGTTAAACTCTGCCGTGGCATGAAGTAGTTGGCATTCTTCTGGATCATCGGCATGCCTTAGTGTTTGGAATACATTTAGTTTGACATGTTGGTCATTCACCCTCATTTGTGAGTTCTCCCTTTTCAACATCAATCAAAGTTCTCCCTGTTGCTAGGAATGGTCTCCCGAGAATGATAGGTGCATGCTCATCTGCTTCACAATCCAAAATAATAAAGTCAGTATGGGAAAAAATGAATTTATCAACTTTTACCAGTATGTCCTCGATTTTTCCCTCCGGATGCACATAGGATAGGATCTGGCTGGCTAGCCTGCAGCATAATCGTTGTAGGTCTTGCCTTCCCGATTCCTAGTTTTCGAAAACCGATTTAGGCATCAAGTTTATGCTAGCCCCTAGGTCGCATAGTGCTTTCCCGACATAGTGATTTCCAATAGAACAGGGTATTGTGAAACTTTCGGGATCCTTCAACTTGGGCGGCATGCGACAGCAACATTGCCATGCATCCTCTGTCGCAAGCAACTGTTTCAAACTCTCCTAGCCTTGTTCTCTTGGACACAATGTCTTTAAGAAACTTGGCATAGTTTGGCATTTGTTCAATTGCTTCCACCAATGGCAAGTTGATGTGTACTTGCTTTAGGATATCAAGAAACTTCTTGAATTGGTATTCTTGCTTTTGTCGCTTCAACCTTTGTGGGAATGGTGGTGGAAGTCGGATATCTTCTATCCTTTCATTGGTTTAAAACCTGATTGACGGCATTGTCGGGACATCTGGAGTTGCCGATGCGTTATCAACTGGGGTTGCTGAGGCATGCTTATCACAAGAAGCCGAGGCGTCATCGGTTGCCGAGGCATGTTTATTTCCGGTTGCCGCGGCAATTCCTGGTTCAGCATCTGAGGCTTTGCCGCTAGGTTCGTCTTGATCTTTTTGTGGAGTTTTGTTTGACGAGCGGGTTTGAACCTCTCTAAGTTGTTGGCCACTTCTGGTGGTGATTGCCTTACATTGCTCATGGCCAGTTCCTCTTGCGACTTCAGTATCGCTAGGTAAACCTCCTTGTGGTCTAGTGTTCAGATTTTGAGCAAATTGTCCGACTTGATTTTCCAATGATTTGATTGTCGCCTCTTGGTTTTGCAATCTCATCTAGGTCCTGTTAATAAAAGCATCAGTTTTTTTATGAAATTACTATTCTCAGCCATATAAGATTCAGTTTTCATCATAAAAGCATTTAGAGAATTTTCCAAAGAACTAGATGTTGTCGGTTGTTGCTGCGGCATCGCATTGTCGTGGCATATTCTCTTTGGAATCCCGATGCTTGTGCATTCGATTGTTCTGGTTTAGAGCATTGTTGGGATTACTCCATGAAAAATTCGGGTGCTTCTTCCAAGCTGGATTGTATGTATTGGACATCATGTTGTTGCCCCGATTGTAATTCCCCACATAGAAGTCGGATTCGGATTTCGCATACATTCGAAGAATTATGGTTATCGCCACATAACTCACAAAAAGAATCCATTACCTTGACTTCATGTGTGTTGTTTGGTTTTTGCATGTTCTGGACCATCTTGGTTAAAGCGCCAATTGTGCGAAATTGAATCTGATGATCCTAGTTCATGTATTGTGGCTTGGCATCTAACTCCTCCTCTTCTAGTAGATGGGAATTGATAGTCATTCTTAGCCAGCCTGTTTAAAATTTGCATTGCTTCCTCCGCGACTTATCTAAGAGTATGCCGTTTGCCGAGGCATCTAGCATCATCCTTGTTGGTGTATTCACGGCATTGTAAAACATTGTCACTTGCGCCCACACCGAATCCGTGTAGAGGGCATTTGTGTAAAAGTTCTCTATATCGCTCCCAAGCCTCGTACATGGATTCATCATCCGCTCGCCGAAAAGAAGTAATGTCGTTACGGCTTATCAGTCAAATTTGTAGGATTAAATCTAGCAAGGAAATCACGACAAAGATCAGTCCAAGATGCTATGGATCCGGCAGAATGCTATTCAGCCATGCTTTCGCCCTATCCTCGGTGAATAGGGAATAATCTTAATCGTAGGACATCGGGGTAACTCCGTGTATCTTGAACGAGTTGCAAATCTCGAGGAAAGATTTCAGATGTTGTCGTGCATCTTGATTCTTGAGCCGCCAAATTGACCTATTGTGTTGATCATATTAAACATTATCGGTTTCAACTCAAAGTGGTCGGCTTCAATTTCGGTGCGACAACTCATGGGTTAAGTCCATCAAGATCTTCTTCAAGATAGTCTCGAATAGTTACATTTTGCAAGAATCACTCCTCCTCCCTTTCGAACATCTTGATTAATATTGCCGTCTTGATTTGCCATTGCTTCTCTTATCCTTCGTCTAAGTCTTTGTAAAGTTCGTTCGATTTCTGGATCAAAGGGATATTCTGGTGAAGTCGGTCTCGCCCTGGTCATATACCAATGCAAAACCAAAGTTTGTTAGCCCTTTGAATTTTAAACAAGAAAAATAAAAAGAATGTGCAAGAAAATAAAAACAAAGTCGCTATTGCCAATCCCCGAAACGGCGCAAAAACTTGTTGCGCTGTAATAAGTGCTACGCAATTGTGCAAGTATACACGTCGCAAGTTATAGTATAAAAGATATCGTCTCCACAGGATTGGTGCCACTTCAAGAATCTAGTCTCTTGCAATCGTAAAAAGTAAAAACACAAGTGAAGGATTATAGAAGTTTTAACTAATAACTAATCTAGAAAGCAATTAAGTAAAAGAAAAGATGAATTCGAATGAGAGAGATAGGCTAGGTTATCGTGAGTTGAGGTGTGATAGCCGATTGGATTGTCTTGGTAAAAGAGTGCATGGGCAACTCGGTTGCCGTGGCGACTTGCACACAACGGGGTTGCCTTGGCAACTAATTGATGGTTGCTTGGGCGACTAGTTGGGCAACTACTTGGGCGATCGGGCAGCAACTTCAAGGTTCGGCGGAGCGTTCTTCAATGGTTTCTTCTTATCCCTAAGTCGAAACTCTAGCTACTTGTGCATGCCTTGATAATACATCCCCTGCGTGAATCAAGGGTGAACAACAACCAATCTTGCGCTCCTCTTAGCCGTTGAAATCCTTAACTTATTCCTAAGCCGGATTAATCTTCACCATCATTGATTGCATAAAGATCATATTCATTCGTTTCTTGAATCTAACTCTCCCGATATTAGATAAATGGATGAAATCACGAGATCCTCTCCCAATTCACTCGCAAACAATAATAAGAATCAAGAATGAATAAACCTTGAAATAGAAAAGTGCAAACTCTTATTACCTAAACAAAAACCAATAGTTTCTCACAACCACAAAACACAATAACCATAGCCAAGTAAATTTAGTTCATGGCTAGGTTCCAAAGAAACACAAGATAAACAATCCCTAGCATGAACCCAATCGAACAAGGAAGAAAAGATGAAGCTTGTCAAAAATTCCTTGCCCTAGATGCTTGCCGAAAATTCCCCTTGCTTCCTCTCTTGGAGTTGTCGAAATTAACTCTTGCTCTCTCCCTCCAGTTGTCGAAATCTCCTTTGATATTTATAGGGCTAGGCCAAAGTCCTTCTTTGAGGAGGAGTTTGAGTTGGAATTAAATTATCTTTAAAGAATATAATTCTTTATTATAATTTTATTCCTATTAGAACTTCTCCTATCTTCTTGGAATTTAATTCTTCTTTAATCTCTGCATGGCAATCAAATTCCTTTGGGCTTGGGCCTTGCTCCATGTCATCTTGGGCTTGTAAAATCATGAATTTCGACATCCATATTGCTCTTTGTCTTCGTCGACAAATGCCATGGCAACTGGCTCGGCGTCTCCTTCATGCACTGCCCTGGCAACTAGCTCGGCATATCCTTCATGCATTGCCCTGGCAACTAGCTCGGCATTGCTTTGGCAAGTGATCCTGCACATACACACACAAAAACACACCAAAGCAGCATCTATTTCCACAAAAATTCACCAAGTTATGTAATCAAGATCAACGATTGAAGGAAACATGGATTAATGCATGAATGGCTAACTATGCAACTAATATGAGCCTAAGTCTAACAATAATATGAGTAAAAAGGGTAAGAAAAATAGTACTTTTGAACACTTATCAATTAGATCCCAAAAACTCAAAGGGTAATTAAATCCCTAAATTGGTGCCCTAGCCAAAAACAAGTTACAATCAGATATGGATAAATATGCAAAAGGCAATTCAAAAGACCATAATCCCCAAATTGGCGCCATGGCAAGAATCAAGCAATTAGAGGTGAAAAAATTAGGGATTTAGGCTTAGGATTTAGGCAATTCTTGTACTATAAATAGCACTGTAAATCATTGTAAACGACAACAACAATTCCAGAGAAGAAATCACACACACAAATTATAGAAACACTAGATATATATATAGCATTCGGAAGTTAGCAAGAAAGGATTGTAATCAAAGATCCAAGCAATAAGAGAAGCAAGTTTCTGGTAATTTTTCCTATCTATTTACTTTCAATTTCAGTTTAAATAAAGAAGAAAATAATTATTTTACCTTTTTTTGGTTCGAAACGTCGCCGAAATCTAGAAATTTCGTCAAAATTTGGGAATTTCACCGCCGACAACGGCGGCTGGTGCCGGTGGAAGGCAGTCGGCACGGCGGATGTTCATCGTGTTCTTCATGAAATGAAGAACACGAAGAACACCTCAGAGAATTATAATGTAACTCGTTTTGATCCGTTTGGAAATAAAGAAAGAAAATGAAATCTGTTTGTAATTTCGATTATTTATACTAACCCGTTTGACCCGACCCGAACCCGAGTATAACCTGTGCCCTTCTATCCCAGATCTCACGCCGCAGCTCTCCAGTTTTCAATTGTTTCAATTCCATCCTTTTTCCTTTCAATTTGGCACCAAACTTTTAATTATTTTCGAATTAACCCTCACATTTTGGTTTTCTTCCAAATTAGTCTTTAATTCATATTTTCTTTTTTTAAAAAATATATAAAAAACCTTTTCTTTATTTAATATTAACAATTGCTTAGTTATTTATTTATGTACTTAATTAATTATTTCTTTTATGCCTTTGATGTATATATTTGTATGTATGTTAACCTTAGGACTATGGACTTAAAACTTAGATTAGTGACATATATGTTGTAAAATATTCTTCATTTCAATAAAATACACTTAATTATATTTAAATCTTAATAATTAAAAGGAATATAGACATTTCTTTAGGATTATTCACTACTTAGATTTTAATTAAAAGACTTTTACATATTTAATTTTCTTGTTGATTTGTTAAAAAACGAAAACTTAATTAATGCGATTCTTATCAAACGGGAATGACGGGTTAGCGCCATGAGTGTTGGCGGTGATTAAAGTTCATTTCCCGTGCGATAAGGTCGTTAAAATAGATTTACATTCATTTTACGGACAAATAAAATTGAACTTTTGAGAACTTGCAAATTCAGGTTTTAAAAATGCTTTTTTTGAAATCAATTAAGGTACCAATTTTTTTGGCGTTGTGGGGGTGCTAATCCTTCCCCACACATAATCGGCCCCCGAACCTATTTTCTCTAGTTTTTGTGGACCGAAATGTAATTTTGATAAATAAAACGTTTTATCAAAATACCCTTGTTTTTAAAAGTGATCCAATCACACTTTTTTAAAAAAGATTGGTGGCTACTCCGTGATTTTATTAAGTTTTCCAAAATGTCAAAACCTTTTCCTAAAAAAAGGGTTGCGACAGTATGTTCAGGATTTGAGAACCCATAAGGCTCTAAACATTCTCCCCCAACCCCCCACCGTTCATCATCCCTGATCTCAGCTGTCGCTACACCATGTATGTCACCGCTCTTACCGATTTTTTTGACGCCTTAACCCGGTTACAACCCAGTCGACCACTCGCTTACATCCCATGTCATTTGCTATGGAGACCAAGTCGAAGACTCATCAAAACCCAAGCGTCGCACTTTTTTCGCAGTTTCCAGACACCCTCGACGTCCATTCGAGGCATGACCGTCAGATTCAAGCTCCTTGCATCGGTGCAAGCAAAACCCCTTTGACCAATCGTTAATTTGCCTCTTAGAGAGCCCTTATTAGAGTTACGTGTATTCTGGCCATTTTGAATCGTTTTGGGTAAGGTACGTTCGTATTCCAACGTAGACTGATGTTTTTTTGACTTGAATGAATTGAGTAATTCATGGGCTTTGTTTTCCGACAGAAACGGGACCATTGGAGCCATCGGTGAAAAACTTGGTGTATCGCCAGTGAGTTTTGGTAAGTGGATAAGAGAGAGACCCAGTTTGCCTCTGAACCGGCCTTGGACTGGTATGGTCTTGAACCCAGCCGGTTTGGCTTTTCCCGGTCTACCGAACCCAAACTCGTCCAAACCAAGTTCGACTCGTCCGACTCGAATCGTCCACCCGAACTATCTAAAATAACTCGTCTGTCTGACCTGTTGACCAAGACAACTCAGTTGACTAATGACATCAGCATGGCGTTAGCGTTGACTTTGACTACTGACGTCATTGTTGACTTTGATTGATGGCGTCAGCATAACATCATCGTTGACTTTGACCAAAAATTCAAATTTTCCAAAACCCCATATTTTATGTTTTTTGACGTCCAGAGTCCGTTTTTGAAGTCCGTTTCATGAAATTCTAACCCGAAAGCCTTTGAATCTAACCTTGAACTCGAGCATTCTTATGTATTTAATTATTCAATTATGAGCAATGTGAATAAGGACTAAAATTGGAATTTGTGCAATTGAAGGTATTCACAGTTCCTTGTATACGAGATGTCGAGGGACGTCAAATTCAGGTTTGAGAGTGATCGAATAGAGTATCATGGTTGACCTATATAGCAAATATCAAAGGTAATACATTATTACCTCTTGCATGCTTTATGAAATATGTTGGTAATCGGTTAAGGTATGCATGATTATGATTAAGTGTACTTTCAACTCTGCTTGAGTTAATTCGACTACGAAATACAAGAATAGTAATCTAGATAAGATCAAACTATTCGAAAGAGAAGTTTAATAGACCGGAAGGACCTTGAGTTTAGTAAATGATTAATAAGATAGATAATCTCAAGATCCGATTAATAGAGTTAATGAATTTGATATTTGAAATATTTTGTTAAGTAATGACGATAATACCCTTGAGAAGTAAGAATAACTTAAATACCCCTAACAAGGGAAATGACCTGGAATTTTACACTTGATCTGATAAAATGATTACTTTATCTTAAATCCATGTTCTATTGGGAAAGACTTTGGTATCAAGATGCAAATATATATGATAATAAGATACTTGGCTTACCCGAACTCTTGACAAACACCTGAAGATAAATTTACTGGAAGTTTAACGTATTCCTGAACTGGTCTGAATGACAGTAAAGAATGAATTGATTGGAATGATTGCAATGACCAAAATAGCCTCAAGCACTGAAATTACCAAATTAACTGAAATGATGGATAAACCCTCGAAAATTGAAATGAATGAATTGTTGGAAATACCGAAGTACCTACTTAAATAATTGAATCACCTACGTGACTTAAGATAAATGGAAGCTTGGAAAATCCTAAAAAATTTTATAGATCACAAAAGACTGTAATGCCCCTGTGGGTTTAAAGCCTGACTTATGTAAATCAGTCATTCTTAATATTGTTACAATAATAGAATATTTTTGCACAAATACATGTTCAACCATTCGAGGCTCATTCCAGGATAATTTGTGACGGTGACATGTTTAACTATACCACGCAGCTAGAACTAAATATTGACCACGTGTGAAGTGTACCTATTTGAATGCTTGTAAGTAACGCATTGATGAGACATGGTTAATGGAATGGACTTGGAAGCCTGACGCATGTATATAAGTCACTCCTGACAATGCCACAACACTGGAAGAATACCGCTTGAACACATGTTTAATTGCTTGGGGTAGGTTTAGTGATGTCTTGTAGAAGTGACTGGTTCAACTATATAATGCAGTTAGTATTGGGAAATTCATACTTGTGAAGTATACATGTTTGAATACTTGGTAAATAGCACAAGATTAGGATTCATAAGTTCGACTGGATTTTGGAAACCTAATGAGCAACAAGAATTCTAGAGTTTTGTAAATCATTGTTTATACCTTGTTGGTTTAAATTACCAAATTTCTCATTAATTTCAAAATGACCATAATGCCCTTGTAGGCTTAAATGACTGGATCACTCATGATATATCTAAATTCTCAATGATATATGTAACACCCCCTTCCCGGCCTGGCAGAGAACCGGGTCAGAAAGTGTTACCAAAATCTTATTCAGAATGTTTTATTAATCTCTTTAAGACTTATAGAACTAATTCATTAATAGCTTACTCAATTTGGGGTTAATTTTAAACTTTTTCAAACTTAAGGACTAAATTGCAAATTTTACAAATTAAGGGTCTTAATCAGAATTTATTTTGACTAACATTCAATTGATCTCATCAATTATTATCTTGTGAAATTTCGTTTTCAACGGAGGTCATTCACCTATCCAATTAGACCATTTAAAGTTTAGTGACCAATTTGTAAACTATTTAAAAATGTAGTTTAAGTCTTTTAATAGAATTAACTAACACCGTACCGATACACTTAAGACTATATCGGTACGTTAAGCCAAATTTCACAATTCCAGATTCAAGGGTAATAAGCCAGTATCGATACATCTAAGCTTGTATCGATACGCGTTGACCAAGGTTGACCCGTTTTGGTACAGCCTAAGGTCGTATCGATACAATTTATTTCCCAGACCTTACTGCCCAAGTCCGTATCGATACACCCCATTTTGTGTATCTATACGCTCTATTTTACCAAGTCTAAAAATGCAAGATTGTATTGATACAGCTTGACCGTATCAATACGTATGTCCTATAATGACAGATTTTATCTAGTTTTTATCTGAATTAACCTGTTGAACGATGTCCAAATGCCATGAAATTTTACTAGCAAGTTATTGATCCGTAATTCTAATAGCATGCCAAGTTTTAGAGCATTTCGAATCTATTTATTAAGTTTTTACCATTTAGTGTTCTTAGGCTCAATGTAACTAGTTTTACCATTTTGCAATCACACCATATACCATGTTTAACACTTAGACACTTTAGGGCCTTTATATACATATCAAAATGGACCATTGTAATTTATCTAAGCACTATGCCACCTTACTAGGAGTTCAAAACAAAATGTAAGCATACGTGGGAGTGACTTGCAACTTTGACAACACGACCAAGGCTCGGATTGCTTCAAGGTCCTAAAATGTAACACCCTAAATCCTAGCCTAGAAATATTGAAACCAATTGCTTAAGTTGATAGGTTAATTGAACCTAGAATTGAAGGTAAATTGATTAGTTAAGGATCTAATTGAAAGAATGAATAAAATAAGTGATCAATTTAAAGTGACTAAGTTGAATTAAATGAGAAAGATGAAGGGTGCATGCTAAATTTCTCATTCCCCTAATGCCCTTGATTAAGTTAAGATAAGGATTAATTAAGGGACATATTGGACATTTCACAAATCCAATAACTTGGATTAAGCATAGTCATCATCTTCTTCATTCTCCTATTGCCGAATTTGAAGAGAAAATTTGGGGGAGAGAGAGTTTGAGAAATTAGCCATTGATGAAGAGAAATTAAGCTTGCATGTATAGGATTTTGTAAGGAAATTAAAGCTAGAAGCAAAGTAAGTATGATTTTACTCTTGTTCAATCGAATAGGCAACTATACTTGTTGACTTGGGCTGTTTTGATGATTTTAGATGAAATAAACTATTGAATATGTTGTTAGATGATTGAATTGTTGTAGAATCATGCAAATTTAGAGAATGAACACTAGGAATTATGCTGGAAATTATGTGTATGTGATAGTGTAACAAAGTTAGGTTGCTGGAAAATTGAAATGAGATGTTGTTGTAGGAATTGAATTGTTAGAACATGTAATTGAGCTATGGAATTAATGAATTGAACATGATCATGATTAGATAATGTAATTAAGGTGTTAAACAAGTTAAATTGTTAGTAACTTGCTGGAAAATGTGACTACACCTAATTGAACTAGTTAAATTAAGTAATGGACTGCCTAGTTGATGAATTGATGTATAATTGTGATCAAATGGATTAAAATAGTAATAACATGACTATGCCCTGTTTTGAGAACATGTTAGGTGAATTATGATAGCCAAGACATGTATGAACATGATCATGAATGAATTATAGGGCCAAAATATTGATTAAAATGAATTTAAGGAATTAAAATGTGAATAGGTGCAATCGCGTAATTGCTCGTACTTCGGCAATAACTTTGAAAATTCACCAAAATTTGTATAGATCAAATTCAAGGATGAAATTTTAGTGACATGATTATTAGTAAGTCTACTTTCATTAGGTGAAAATAGAACTGAAAACTGGGTCCTATGCTGGAAGTCCAAACTGTCCAAGCAGTGTAAATGCCCTATCTTTGAACAATAAACTGTATTAATTAGCTAAGAAATAAAAAATCAAGTCTTATATGGTCTTAAAAAAAAAAAATTAGCTTTCCAATGGTGTATATTAATTGAAATTCTGACATACGGATTAAAATATATGACCATTTAAAGGATACAGTAAACCGCCAAAATGCTTGATGTCGGGCAATTTTTAGGACTGTTTTTGCACCTAGAAGCAAACTGTTTCCAAAACAGTTTTGGAACATTGTAATCTATCCAGTTATGTCCTAAAATGAAGTAATAACAATTTAGAGGAACAAGTAAGTTATGCTTGAAAGAAAGCATAAAAACAGTAGCTAAATGTTAGGTACAAATATGGTAACATTGCTACTATATATGTGTGACATTATGTGCATGTTTTGATGAATTGTATGTGTTATGCTTGCTAGACCAAGAGCAACCAGTTGTGGAAGAGGAAGAAAATAGTGGACATCCCAAAGCAAGAGGCAAAGGAATTTGGATACAAGACAAGTGATTTGCTTGGATTTTTGTGAGTGTAGTCTTTCTTAGGGTTGGAACTAGTGTTCTAACCAAAGTTGCATGTCTAAATACTTGCTTGATGATTGATAACATGAAATGAATCTAAATTATATTTGGTAATATTACTTTAAAGGAAGAATGGACTAATTAAAGACTTGACAATTCAATATGCTCTTGAAATTGTTGGTTGCTTGATATTGCTTGAATGTGTACATAATGGAAATATATGAAAGCTTGTAAAATGATCTTGACCTTGCTATGCTTATTGCTTAATCACTTGATGTGTGATTGCTTGAAAATAAAAGACTCAACAAGTCCTTGGTTGCTAGTTGGTTTTAGGTAGAATGGCATGCCTTAGAGTCTAGAGCTCATCTTGTTAGGTACTTATTGTAGCATCTTGTTTGGTGTTTTGGGAACCTTCTTGTTAGATACCTTGAGTATCATCTTGTTAGGTACTTTGTGTACCCTTTTGTGTGGTGTTTTGGGCACCTTCTTATTAGATACTTTGTGTATCATCTTGTTAGGTACTTTGTGTACCGTCTTGTAACTCGATTACCTAGTCCTACTATCTACCAAGGCAAAACAAAAACAAATAAACTTGAAATAAAGACTTGTGAACATGAATGAAGAATGAGCAAACTTGAAACTTGCTAATGAACTTGTATTTTAATGAAAGTTACATGAATAAGATGATGTATATGCTATATTGAATTGCTCATTACTTGAAAGATAAAGCATAAGAAAGAATGCCTTAAACAAATTGGATTAATTGATCTCTACACTTGAAATGCTTGATTCTTGCTAAACATTGCTTGATGGATTATTAGAACTTGTACTTGGTTACTTGCTTGTACATGTTGGCCGAATGCTTGCTATCCTAAATAGGATAATCTTGATGCTTGAAAGACTAGATAAGGTTACTCTTGATGCTTGAAAGACTAGCTAAGATCATTTTTGATGCTTGAAAGCCTTAGCTAGGTCTACACTTGATTAAAAAACATAAAACTTGAAATAACAAATTATTAGACTAGTTACTACCTCACTAAGTACTTTAAGTGCTTATCACTCTCGTTTTTCCTTCTTCCTGAAATTTCAGGTTTAGATTGATCGATAGCCATCTTTCCTTGAGCTCGGAGCAGAACACAAGCAAAGTATAATGTATGACTTGATACTTTTTGTAAGACGCCTAGAATGGTGGCACTAGTTTTACATAGTAGCTTGAACATGCATTTTGAAAGTTTGTATATAATGTTTGATGGTTCTATTATGTAGTGAACTTAATGTTAACTATGTAAAGAACTTAAACTTCATGACATTGAATCTTGTTGCTGTGCAATTTGTATAAATTGAATTGGAATGGTCTAATGCTTGTTTGTGTACATGTCTTGTTTAAATTGGATATGTAATGATCAAACCATAATGCTTGTCTTCCATTTGAATAGTCTTGTGTATGCTTAAGTGATTGCCGAATGGTGTATGTGTACATGCCTTGATGTATATGTTTTGTATGCTTGTATGGGATGAATGTTGAATGCATAGGTATGGAAATAAATTTGAATGAACTAGTTACATGTCTTGTGTATGCTTTTGTTGTTAGGGCTGAATGTTTGGGTGTAGAATGTGGCTTGAATGCAACCTAGAACATATAAAATTGAATGATCAATCAATTGTGTTAGTAATTTAGGCATAAGATGATTCATGTTTACATCAATGAATAATGAAATGAAGCAAGCATGTTTGAACCTTTGGTTAGTTAAATAGGATAGATTAACAAAGAATAAATGTTGTATTATGAGCTAAGAAAGTAGTAACTTGTAATGTAAGAATGAAATAAATTAGACCTAGTGACCTATTCGAATGGTATAGGATAAATAAGAATCATCGTATGGTTACTTGTATAATAAGTAGTATTGCATTGATAGCCGAATGCCTTAGAAAGAAAATGAAATTACATATGAGGTTGCTTACATGAAAAGAAATGTATGATTGATTTCTTTGCTTTGTTCGAATGGTATGTATGATTGAGAGTCAAATGTGTATTGCTTATATGTTAAGTAAGCATGAATATTTGATTGTCTTGTAATGTTCATTATGTCCTTGCTTGCTTGATAAGTAAGAAACTTAAGAAATGGTTCAAAATTGCCCATATTTTGGTGTCATCTTATACATTATATGCATTGTCACTCCTCGCTCCTAACCCGGGCAAGGGGTGTTACATAAAATGCATGAGACACGCGAATGTTAGGCTTACGTAGCCTAGCGAGGCAGTTATAACAAATGCAAACGAGTTCTTTAGCGACAAGTATATCATGTAAGCATGCTTGAATGACATATACATAACATTAACATACATCATTTATGCTTAGCATCAACATATAGTAGTTTAATATATTAAGTGCAAAACACATATATTCTTCATTTTCCCCTTAGACAATAGCAATCAATGGATACGTGGATTCCCCTGTACGCCACACATATCGAAAATGGGCCTTAGCCTTGAGCCGTAGCTCTGGAGTCCCTTACACAATCCAAACTTTTCTCCCTGCATATAGGTCATAGCCCCGGGCCGTAGTCCAATCCCTTACTTAGTGAGCTCAAATAAACTTATGGCATGCCAATTGTATCCAATGTACACAAGTGTCCAAGGTTACACATATCATCATAAAACTCACCTTTGTGCCCTTAGGCCATATTGGATTGCAAATTGAGCCTTGGCTCCAAATAGCATATCATAGCATGTTCATATCAAATTCCACACATAACATATTCAAATATCATACATAAGTTCACATATAACATATTCAAATATGAAAGACTTACCACACTTACCATAGAATCCACATACATTTGCTCTACTTGAGCCCTTACCAAGATGCAAGTTTCTAAGCACAAAACAAATGCAATTGGGATGGCACCTAGCCAATCCCATGACACAACTACACTCACCTAGTACTCGGAGACTTCAAGGTTCTCGGATAGCGATTCTCTTGCCGTTGGAAGAATTCGAAATAGCCGATGGTGAAAATGACTTGTCTTCCACCACTTGAGCTAGTTCAAAATTAGTTGATTGCATTAGAATTGAAACTAATGATTCATAAACATTTTTCAAGCTTACCAAAGCTCGTAGACAACATTGAAACCAAGAAATTGGCTTTCTAACATATGGGCTCAACTTGAACCCTCAAGACTTAAATCTTGAAATTAAACTCTAAGGATTGAAGGAATCATCAAATTGGTATAGAGGTTTTACTTAACAATTCACAAGCTTTCAATTGGCGTATTGAAATCAAGCAAAGGTCAAAGATTAAGTTGAGGTGCTTGCTTGAGCTTGGAGAGGAAGATGACAATGGAGGTGTATGCTTGGTTTCTTTAAACAAGAGGTAGATTTGGTTATGGTGAAATCAAAACAAAGAGAAAGCTTTTCTTTATTCCCTTATTAAGGAAACTATCACCCTAATTATTTTTCACCTCACCAAGGACCAACGAGGAGCTTTCCCTTAGCAAAGGGAAAGCTTAAACAATGAATTTCCATCAATTCATGCCTTTTTACAATCTTTAGGCAATTGATGACTAATAGTCATCTTTTCTAGTCACTCTCACGTGGAGGGGTGATAAGCAAGGAGGTGAGTCATCCCCAATTCACCAAACTTTACAAAATGGTCACTAATTTGATTTGGACATGGACCCGTAACGATACACCTTATGGTCGTATTGATACGGCTAGACTGAATTGGGTAAGTTAGTTAAAAATAGTTAGGTCGTATCGATACAGGTCCTACCGTATCGATACGCCTTACCCAAATTCAGCATTTCCAGCATTTTCAATGAAACCCCTAACTTCCATTCTTTACAAAAAAAGGTTTAACCATTTCAATTAAGCCCAAATAACTCTCATTACTTTAAAATTGGGCACAAGATTCGACAATTACATCATTTAAGTACAATCGGTAAAAAAATTTTGATCACTGGAACATAATTTTGACTAGGCCGGTTTTCGGGGTGTGACAATATATCACTTTTGAGTGTTTGGTCTGATCTGTTAGTACGAACCCCTTTTTAATAGGGACCTCATTTTTTAAATCCGTTCAAAATATGTTAGAAGTTTAATGTGTTCCCCTTTTTTGTAAATATCAAGTATCTCCGTGAAATAAGTTGTTCCATATAGTATGTTCCGAGTGCACATGAATATTTTCTCCATTTTGAACCCAAGATTGTCTCCTGATCTAAATCATGACTTTTATCTGTCCGAAATATACCTTTGTATCCGGACTGAAAAAAAGCGTGCTCTTTAGTTACTATTTCACTAAAAATTAAATTTTGCTTTATATCTACCGTTATTACCGATTACTGTTATTATTGATTATTACTGTTATTATTGTTATCACTTTTAAACTGTTACTGGGGTACTTGGGATAGAGTGTGAAGTTACCGTAGGTTCAGCCCTGATCCGGCTGGTAATTCCTTAACGTTACAGGTTCCTTTGCTTCGATTAGGGTGATTCCTACCATTTCAGGTTCCTATGCTTTGGCTAGGGTGATTCCTACCGTACCTAAGGTATCCCCTTAGGCACCAACGCCCCCTATAGATGCAGTTCTGGGGAACTGCATACGGGAGTTTGGTTTGAGGGTAGATAGAAAATTTAAAATGAACTCTACTACTACTATTATGTGTCCCTGAAATAAAATGTTCACTACACCATTACATTGTATATGTTAACTTTTCACTATTGGAACGCACACTAAACTCTCTGGTTCAACTTCCGTAATCTATCTCTCCTCAGATTCTCCAGTATATATGCCTCCCATCTGGTACTCAGTGATTGAATAAAGAACAATTATGTTGTCTTCAAATATATCGCTTCACTGAAATATTCAATTCATAATTGGAGTGTTGTTGCCCAGAACATCATGACATGTTATGCTTGTCATATACATGCATGTGCTTGCAGCATCATTTGGTAGTTTTGTATTACTAAGCTTTCTCAAGCTCATATTGTTTTTACCATCGCAGGTTAAAAGAGATTTATGGTATAGTTACTGACATCAGCGTTTGGAGTTCCCTCGGCGTTGCTTTTGGAGTACGATACTGGTACAGTTAGTGGCCATGTATGCCGTGTATTATTTTATGTTAGTGTTTGTAATATATTTTCTGAACTATTGTTATATGTTTAGATGATTTTCTGAAATGGTATTTTAAATAGAAGTTTGTTTTACATCTTTTAATATATTTAAAGAAAAACATTTTCATGTGAATTTTTTCTGTGAGCCGCTCTAGTGACCCTAATGTGACCTTCTAAAATTAAGTGTAACGCATAGGAGGGTCTAAGGAGTCATAGATTGCCCATGTGATGTTAATGTTCGCCTTGGAGTCCAAAGAATCAATACCCATCTGGCAAAACAAAGGAAAACACGTGGCCCAGAAAAAACATTGATGGTTGCATGGATTCAAGTTCAACACGCAGGCCATGCATGACAATAACAACAACGGCACGTCATTAAGTTCAAATTAAGCAGACAGGTGTCACGTTTGGTTACCTAATTAAATTACACCCACCCTTCCAGGACAAGTTGAAGAAGATAGCAGAAATTATGAAACCCCATAATTCAGTTGTCTTTTTCAATGTTTTATCTTAAATGTAATGTCATTTTCACACACTCTTGTCTTATTCTTAGGTGGATAATAATTTAGGGAAACTGTCTAATATTAACCATACGAAGAGACTAATTATAAACCTAAGACCAAAGCTTCTAAATTATGTCGGGCAATATTTGAAGGAAAATATTTTGATATATAAGTTTGTGTAAACTTTAGTTTATATAAGTCTTTGACTTTAGAGTTTAGAAATTTAGGTAATAGTTTAAGGTTTAGAGATTTAAGTTGTAAGGTGTATAATTTAATGTTTATGGCTAGAATTTAAAGTTTAATGTTAGGGTTAAGGATTTAGGTTTAAAATTTTATAACTTAAATATAAAGGGTTGTGTAATTATTTTCACACGGCTTGTATAACATATATTTAAATTTGATTTTTTACTCTTTGTTTGTAATTTTATACTATTCATTAATTAACTCCGCGACAGCAAATGTGTGTGGGTGCGCTTATTTCAGATTTATTTGTCAAGATTTCTTGCAAGATAGGGTATCCAGACAATATTGTTGCTGAGAAATAACAAAGGATAATAATTAGTTAAAATCCAAAACTTATTAATGTGTTCCATGCAATCATTGAAATGTATGTTTATTTTTTTTATCAATCATGTATCTTTGATTAGTTTGAAATTCGAATTTTTAATATTCGAAAAGCTTATTCAAATTCACGCTCATACCACAAAATTGAATACCTTTCTTGTCTCTCCTATCAGTAATGAAATGTGGTGTGCTACACGAACACTAACATTGATCAAGTGTAAACAAAGAATCAAATATTTCAATTAAGACCAATAACCGGTTGGTCTAATGAGATGTGGAGCGAGATTTTTTAAATAATGTTTAGAGTTTGAATTATAACGTTGTAAATGAAATAATTAGGTTGGGAGGGTCGTCCATAATGAACATCTACAATATTTGATCTAGATTAATCAACCAATAGATTAATTAATCAAGCACTTGATTTTGAACAATTTGCATTGTGAGTATAGTATTGTCGTCTTTTATAAAATGCTTAATACCAAAATAAGTGCTCAAACTATCTCATTTTTTTCATTTTAGGTATCTAAATTATTTTTTGTCCCTTTTAAGTGTTCAAACTATTATTTTTGGTCAAAGTAGGTGCCCAAACTATCATTTTTTGGTCAAACTATGTACCTCGGTTTAACCTTAAAATGAGCAAAAACATGATAGTTTGGACACCTAAAAGGAGCAAAAATAGTTTAGGCACCTGAAAAGTAAAATCACGATAGTTTGAGAACCTAAAAGGAATAAAAATATAGCTTAAGCACTTAAAAGGAAAAATACATAATAATTTTAGCACTTATTTTGATGGGAAAAACTTATTTTGATTTGGGTTCAGTTCAGTTTAGGGTTTAGAGTTTAGGGATTTAGATTGTATGATTTAGAATTTAAGGTTAGTGTTTAGAATTTAGGGTTTAGGGTATGGGGTTTGAGGTTTAGTTTTTTAGGGTTTAGGTTTAATTTTGATTTATAATAGAAATAGGCAGGCTTGTGTAAAATTTTACACAGTCTGTGTATCAAATTTAAACCTATTTTGATATTAAACTTTTATAAAACAACGTTCAATTTTTAAACTTGATAAATATTAGTCATTTATTATTTTTTATATGCATTTATCTTTGAACTTAGAATTTTTTATTACTTTGATGGTATATGCAGGGACGGAGTGATATGAGGGGTAAGGTCCCATTCCCTTAGAATTTTTTATTTTATCTTTTTATATAATTTTTTAAAAATCACTTTATTTATTAATTTATCCCTCACTTTCAAACATTTATGTCTTATCCACGATCTTAAATCTTAACTCGTCTCTCGGTATATGCAAATTTAAACACCAATATTAAAAAATCAGAAACCGAATTAATTTTTTTATGTTATTCGGGAGGGAGTAGCACCTAAATCCATGAATGGAAGTTAAATTGGGTGCACGCAAATCCATGATTTCCCTTTAAATAATTATAAAATGAATAAATGGCATGCATTCAACTTCAAACAAATCAAACTTGGGATGGCCATTTACACAAAGTATTAGATACTTTTTCTTTTCTTGTATGAAATAGATACTTTGTTTTGATGCTAAATTGATCAAACGAAATAAGAGAATGGTCTTAAAACACAAGGTTTGAGTTTTGAATTAATAAGTAATTTAATTATTTTTTTACTGAGGTTGGTCCAAGTGGTAAACAACTTAGTGTCGTTTAAGTAGGTCTTGAGTTTGAAGTCTTATATGTGTTGGAAAGACTTACCCACCAAAAATAAGTGTAGATGCAGGTTGGTCTGAATTAATTAGGGTAAAGTACTGCGAAACCGAGAGGTCAACAAAAAAAAGATTTCAATTAATTCGTTCGTTCTAAGTATTAAATACTTTGTTTTTTCAAAATACTATCCATTTAAAAAATGATTGATAAACTCAAATTATATTAAACCTGAAATGATCCGAACTCGAAACTAGCAAAAGTTGATGTTGCGGGAAGCATATACTTTGCTTCAAAGCTCCAAAGTCCAAACCAACAACAAAGAAGCACAAGGACCGGCCTACTCCTGATGAAATTCTACTACTTAATAGTGAACAACCCCATAATCAGAAACAATCCCAAGGATTACCTGATTTTCAGCTCAAAATCCAACCAATTCTTCCTCCTCCATCTCTTTATCTCTCTCTGTTTCTCCACCAATACCATCTTATTCCACCCTCACTGCCGCAAATCAACACCAACATCTTTGGACCTTGCCTACCTCAAACAAACCAAAAATAACAACAGTTTGTTTAATCTTCTTTTCAGACAAAAACAGGAAACACAAGTGTGTTTTGGACTGAAAGAGCAAGTAGTTGTCTTTTGGGGGGGGGGGGGGGGGGTTAGCTCAGATTAAAGAATTTATGTGGAGAGATAGTAAGAGTAAATCTGGGAAAGTCAGGGGAGTATTTGTTGGAAGGGATATTTGATTGTATCCATGAAATCACAGCGGCTCTGGCTTCGTCTAGGATGAGCGACTCGGCTTACAGAGTCGAAACCACTGCTCGGCTTGCTCAATGGCGGATCGACAACCTTGCCTCTTGCACTTACCGCAAATCCGATCCTTTCAAGATCGGAAAATGGAACTGGTCTGCTTCTTTTGATGTTATTGCATGTTTTAATGGCTTATGTTGTGTTAGGAAGACAAACTTGTTTCTTGTTTGAGATTGTTCTTATTATCTTTCTTGTTTTGTTGTTTGGAAATTGAAATGAAGGCATTTATCTGTGGAGAAGAACAGGGTATTGTATGTTAGATTATACCCAGAAATATCAAATCTCACAAGGGATAATCCTCCCATTGCCTCCTTCATCATCCGAGTCGTCTGCTCCGCCGGCGATCGGAAGGCTTTGACTCATCCAGGTACCCAAACTAAAACAATCATATGATCCATAGCGGTGAATTCATATGATCCAGGTACTCAAAGATGCTGGTAACAATTAGAGTAGAATTTTTCAATAGAATAAAAAGTATATTTAACTTGATAACAATAAAATCTCATATTTTGTCAAAGTACGAGGACTAGAAGCATAATTTGCCCTTGTTTTTCTTTTCTTTTCCCCCTAACTCGTAGCATATGTTTACAGAAATAACAGACAAACAGCTGAAGAACAACGAGGATTTTGTGTGGCCGATTGAGATTCCTTTCACAGGGAAATTCATTATTGACGTTGAATTCCTTGATCTAAAGACTGCATCTCCAAACGTAAGTCTCTTATGCAATTCCTTCCGATCGATTAAATGGATGAATCGATGAAATTTCAAAGTACACGGACTTAATCGAATGCTAAAACAATTATGGTTTAATTTGCAGGGTGGGGAACCTTGCTCCATTTGGGCCGAAGGGTTCACAACAAAGCAGTCCAGAGAAACAGCTTTAGCATGCCTTGCTCGAATGTTAACCGACGGGATCAATACCGACATCATCATCAACGTTTCCGACGGAAGCATCAGAGCTCATCGAGCCGTTCTAGCCTCGAGATCACCCGTTTTCCAAAGCATGTTTTCGCACAACCTGCAAGAGAAAGAACTCTCCACCATAAACATATCCGACATGACAATCGAAGTTTGTCAGGCATTCCTAAGGTACATTTACGGGAACATCAGACACGAAGAATTCCGGACTCACCGATTGGCGCTCCTCCATGCAGCCGATAAGTACGATATCCTGGACTTGAAAGAGGCGTGCCATGAGAGCCTAATCGGAGATATCGACGTGAAGAATGTGCTTGAGAGGATCCAAAATGCAAACTTATACCAATTGCATAAACTGAAGTCGAGTTGCATGCGGTATCTCGTTAAGTTCGGTAAAATATACGATATTCGAGATGATTTGAATGCTTTCCTGCAATGTGCAGATAGGGAGCTGATAGCTGATGTGTTTAATGAAGTTTTAAATACTTGGAAAGGGTTCTAAGATTCCACCATTGTTGAAGAACAAACTTTGATTTCTATAAAGATTCTTTTGCTAAGATGGAATTCATCATGTGTCAGTGCACATATTGGTTTTAGTTGAACATGAAGAAGTTGTCCTGTCCTTTTTTAACATAATTTCAGAAATACAATCCGGTTGAATTATTGATTTATGTTGTGAAATTTTATTGGGTTGCTCTTAAACTTTCTCTTGAGAATGGAACAAATTGGTGGATCGAGTGGGTCGCCCTCATAACGGGCTTTTTTAGTACTTGGTCCGGATGCTCTTAAGTCGGTTGAATACTTGTGGTTAAACCAAAAATCATATTTATTTTATGAAATTTATAAATATATAAAAGCATACATTAATTAAATAAAAATTATTAAAATATAGAAGATTAATTATAGGGTAAAGTTTAAAAATGGCCACTTAATTATTTTTGGTCATCCAATTTACATATTACAAAATGAACATTAAGTTTTTTATTTTGTTAGGAGACTTCTTTTTTGAAAAACTTAAAGTATGTTTTATTTATGCGAATTATACCAAAAAAGATAACGCCTTTTTAAAAAATTTCCCTAAACTTAAATGAAAGAAAAAGAGTGTATCATGTCGGAACAACATTCGGTTATAACAAGGTAGGAATCAAAATGCTACACCCAATACTAGGCAACTTAGACGATCTGCGCTGCAGCTTTCCCCATTACCGCATCACCAGAAAAACCTTCAATCTAAAGAAATAACCATGGCAATCAACAAATGGCCCTAGCTCAGGCCCCATTCCCCACACGTATGCTGAAAGTCAAAGGAACCGTAAGGCTCTGCTGGTCACGTTGTCATCAGCTAGACATAAAAATAAAACTCCAACAAGTGCAGGCATAATCAGAGGCACATTCCATCACCATGCTTTGGCTTCAACCGAGCTAGCCATATTGCACACAGACAAGCTACCGAAAGCTAAAACTTCAAATCATCAAGATTTCACTCACATCATTGGCTCTAGAAATGCCTTTTTTAGCGAAATTATCAATCAGTGTATTTTGTTCTCTAGGCACTAGCGAGATTTGCCAATCAAAGCTATCAACAATAGCCAAAATACTGTGAATTATACCTTTATATGCCGCAGGGGATAAATTGGCATTCCTAATCCAATGAACAGCATTGCTGCTATTACATTCAAAGATGATGCGATAAGACTGGGACCAGTTAGAAGATTTGAAAAGGATACCAGCTTATCTGATCGCTAGTAGTTCCGCCGATGGAGCGTCAATTATTCCCATGTTTTTTGAAAAGTAGCATAAGATCTTACCTGCCTGGTTTCTCAACTCACCCCCAATGCCTGCGGGACCGAAACTGCCGAACACGGCGCCGTCTGTGTTGAATTTGAGGGCATCCGGTGTAGGGGGCGACCATTTGCTAAATGAAAGCTGCATCGGAGCAAGAGACACTGACAATAAAGCTTCGCAACTGCTCAAGATGCTTGACATCGAGGGAAACAATGAAGGTTGTTCCCTTATCTACACACCCTCAACAAAGATAGCTGGAACATCTATTGACGTTTTAAAATTCAAATTGGTTCGGTGTATCCCTCTTTTTAAAAATGTTTATTTAAAATGAGGATTTTATTTTAAAAATCGCATTTTAGGAATAAAAGACTTAAAGTCACCACCGGTCATTTGAATTAGGTAGACCGGACACCGAAAATAAAATCAGAAATTTTAAAAATGTTTATTTAAAATGAGGATTTTATTTTAAAAATCGCATTTTAGGAATAAAAGACTTAGAGTCGCCACGGTCACTTGAATTAGGTAGACCGGACACCGAAAATAAAATCAGAGATTATGAATTCGAGAGTCGATTACGACTGACGAAGGTTTCGCACCCCTAATACGCCTGGAGATCGGTATCAAATTAATTACTGCTTTGTTAATATAAGATTTTGCGAATTAAAGTGACAATTAAACTAAAATTCGGTTATACATGCAAGTTAATTTTAAGGGCCCACTATTCGAGAGTAAACTACAAAACCAACACCATTACGATTGGTACTAACCGTGCTTACTCTCGAATAGAAAGGCACCGCATTGACAATTAATATTCCGAATGCAACATAACATGACAAATAAGCACGAAACAAAATAACGATTCACAAGTCCAAATAAATAAACATCATACATACATATACACATAAAAAAGCATGGCAGTAGCACTACATGGCATTACAAACTATGTAATACAACATGTATGTACATATATATATAAGATATATAATATACAAAAAAAAGGCAACGACCATACATTTGGATAACATGCACAAATATGCGTACGAGTATAAGAAGAAGGGCTTTGGCATCCACGTTTATATACTTATATATATAAGGAGAGATTACATACCGTATCCTAAAAACATATATATTACATATAATGGGATACGTATTATACATACTCAACACGTGTGTATTACGTATATACCTCAAAACTATATATTATACCATATAAACTTTGTTATAAAAATACATATTGCATATATGTGTACATAACATTCTTAACTATATAAATTACATAATATACAGAGCATATTGTCACGGGGCTAGAGTCTGACTAGTTGATCCGTGCGATCTTAGTTAACAATCTTAGTCGAAGACTAAGTCAGCCTTCAAAATTACTAAGTAAGAATGCTTAGAACTTAGAATGGCGGAAGCTTTTAAAAACTAAGGCGATGCAACAAGGAAAACAAAGAAAAATATTGAGAGAAAATATAAACTTTTTACTCAATACTCAAAGAAATGACAAAAGATGGAATAATTTACAATGGTGGGTGAAAACCTCTATTTATAGCCTCACCCCCTATGATCTAACGGTCTAGGAAGATTCGATCTAAGGGCTAAGAATCAATCTTCAAAATACATATCTCCTATCTATGGAAAGAGTATCACTCAAATACAAGGTTGCTAAATTACAAAGGGCAAGAATCACTCTATGATATCACACTTAGGTGGCAAAGGATACTTTCCCCAAATGTTGGTCAAATGTGATCTCCTTCCATGTGTGTTGGAGCCTTGGTCGGATTGGGCATTGATGGCCCTGTTTGCTCGTCCAAAACCCCCTTGGTAGCATGCTCGTTGTTAAGTGTCTAAAAGTACTATTTTATTCACCATTTTTATTCATATTATTGCTAGACTTAGTCTCATATTAGTTGCATTATTAGTCATTCATGCATGTTTGCATTGTTTCCTTGGCGGTCAAGCTTGATTTCATATTTTGCTTAATTTTGTGGAAAAAGGGTGTTACCGATAGTTGTTTTTGTGTGTGTATAGAATCACTTGCCTAAACATGGCTGGAACCAGTTGCCAGGGCAGTGCATGAAGGAGATGCCAGGGCAATGCATGAAGGAGATACCGACGCAGTTGCCAGGCAATGCATGAAGGAGATGCCGAGCTAGTTGCAGGGTAATTGTCGATAAGGGGTAAGATGATATGGCAGTCGAAATTGATGACTAGATAAGCCCAAGATGACGTGGATTAGAGTTAAATCGCAAAGGAGTTTGATTTCCATGAAGAGGTCAAAGAGAAATTAAATCCCAAAAAGATAGAAGAAGATCTAGAAGTAATTTAAATATAATAAAGAATTATATTCTTTTAAAGTATTTAACTCCAACTTAATTTCCTCCTTAATAAGGACTTTGACCTAGCCATCTCCTATTTAAATGAGACCAAGCCGTCAAACTCAAAGGGAGGGGCAAGGGGGAGAGAGTTCGATTGAAGAGGAGAGTTTCCAAAGAGGTCTGATCTATTTCTTCTTCTTCTTCTTTGCTTCCATTAGATTCATGGTTTGGGGATTATTCTTTGTATATCTTTTGAACCCAACCATGAACTAACTTGATTGGTTGGGGTTATTGTGTTTTGTTCTTGTGAGAAACAATTGGATTTTGTTTAGGTAATAAGAGTTTGCACTTTCAATTCAAAGTTTGCTCATTCTTGGTTTTTATTCTTGTTTGCGAGTGAATTGGGAGAGGATCTCGTAATTCTATCTATTTATCTAATATCGGGAGAGTTAGATTCAAGAAACAAATGAGTATGGTCTTTATTCAATCTATTGATGGTGAAGATTAATCCGGCTTAGGAATAAGTTAAGGATTTCAACGGCTAAGAGGAGTACAAGATTGGCTGTTGTTCACCCTTGATTTACGCATGGATGTATTGTCAAGGCATGCACAATTAGCTAGAGTTTCAACTTAGGGATAAGAAGAAACCATTGAAGAACGCTCTGCCGAACCTTGAAGTTACTGCCCTGTCACCCAAGCAGTTGCCCAGCCAGTTGTCCAGGCAACCGTTGATTAGTTGCCAAGGCAACCCAGCTGTGCAAGTTGCCACGGCAACCGAGTTGCCATTGCACTCTTTTACCAAGACGATCCAATCGGCTATCACTTATCAACTCACGATAACCTGGCCGATTCCATTTCTCTTTTGATTTCATCTATTCTTTTAGTTTATTGCCCTTAGTTTACTCATTAGTTATAATTCCTACAATCACCTACTTGTGTTCTTCTTTTCCAACGCAGTACCTAAAGCAAAGTGGCCCAAACCAATCCCTGTGGAGACGATACTCGATACTCGTATCACTTTATTACTTGCGACGTGTATACTTGCACCGTTTGCGTAGCACTCAATACGCGCAACAAGTTTTTGGCGCCGTTGTCGGGGATTGGCAATTGGTGTTAGTTGTTTTTGTTATTGCATTTTTTTCTTATTTTTACTAACTTTTCTTTTTGTTTGTTTTTTTAAAAAAAAATCAGGTGCGCTACAAGCTAAGGGACATCAACATGTCGGGAAATAAAAGCCGATCTATTCGAGAGTTGATGATGAAATATAGGAATCAATCCAATCAAGAGTTTCATACACTCACCGATGATTACTTATACCAACCGAGAAAAGCCTATACCGTGTTGAACTAGTGCGCTTGTTGTGGAGAACATCATGTGTTTGAAGATTGCCCTCGCAATCTTGGTGCATATGGCTACATAGAGGACCATAGATGGAACCAACAGCAAAATCCTTCATGGTATGATCAAAAAGCTCAATTTTTTTTTACCATGATAATTTTGCCGTAGCAACAGATATGCCATGGCAATATAGTCCTTTCCAAGAGCATTCCAATTCCTTGGAGGAAACGTTGCTAGCTTCCTTGGCTAGACTTGACGGATCAATTGAAGAGATTCGAGAGCTATCAAAGAAAATGGATGCGATGATAGCGCAGTGGGATGCAACCTTGGGGGATTCAGAAGATCAATTGAGGAGATCCACATATGACTTGGATAACATGCACCAACAATCCATTCCTGGGGATACTGACGTCCCAAGGCAAGAGGATAAGGAAGAATACGAAGAGAGGCCCCCGATGTGTGGGGAACAACTAGAACCTCCAAGTCAAGAGGATACCAATGAGAGAGACTGCCCAACACATGATGAGCCTGAGCAACAAATTGCCTCGGTAATGATTGAGGAGCCTGAACAGAGCAATGCCGCGACAACACTCAATGAAGCTGAGAACAACAATACTACAGCAAATTCTGAGGAACCTGATGCCCAGAAGGTTACAACGTTGATGTTGAAGCAGGAATTTGTAGACTGCTCTCATCTACAGTTGCCACGGCAATTGCACGACCACATGCAAGATCAACGAGATGATAATACTTTGCCAATAGAATATGAGCAGGTAATGGTTGAACCTTTCAAATTCTTTAAAAACTCACCTCGTCTATTGCAGGTATGTCTTGAGGAACCGATGTTGGTAGATTTGAAGCCATCGAAATCTCTACTAATGGAGATGTTTGAGAGGCCAAAAGAAAAAGGTGTTTGGATTCGTAAAGCCTTTCAGAAAATTGGTTATTCCCTTGACTTACAGCAAATTTTGGGCAACTGATTGCCACGGCAATTGGCTTGAGCAGCAATTGCCACAACAACAAAGGATATATCCAACCATGATAGAAGTCGACAAGAATGAGGTAATTGAATGGTTGGGAATGGATATAATTTTTCCTATTAATATATTTGTGTCTTTAGGAACAATAGCAAGGTGGAGAGAATGTATGGACTACAAGGGAACACGAAAGAAAGACACATCCACCATGGTAACACAAAAGGGAGTAGCTGAGAGCACATTGGCCCAATTCTTTTGGGGCAATATTATCACTCGATGGAGTGTGCGGATGGACTATAAGAAGTATCAAAAAAGACCCTCCTCAAGTTTTCTCAGATATGTAGTAACATTAGAAGATGCATGAAAAATGCTCTTTCTAAGAATTTTTAATTTTTTTACTTTATTTTATTTTCATTTTTTTCTTTATTTATTTTTTGAATTTTTAGGAGATATTTTATTTTATTTTTCTTCATTATCTTTAGTTTCCATGTTTTCTTTGTTTTCTTTTCTTTTCCACAACAAGACTCACAACCACCATGCTAAGGAAATTCACTGCCGACTACTTGCCACGGCAATCGCAACAGAGGATGCCCCGGCAACTACCTCAGCAGTTGCCACGGTATCAGAAACTGGCGATGCCCAAGCAAAAACAATGGCTTCGGCAACTACTGATGCCCAGGCAAGTGAACCTGCCTCGGTAAACATGGATCAAATCAAAGCAATACTATTCACGTAGTACCAGCCACAAGCATTCAACCACCGACCGAAAATAGAATCAAGCAAACGGCATGAAGGAAACTTATCACTCGAGGTGACGACCTCTCCGACTATCTCATTTCATTTAGTTTCTTTTAAATTTTGTTTCACTTTTTCATGCATTGAGGACAATGCTTCTCTCGAGTTTGGGGGGTGTTGGTTTCTAGTTAGTTTCATGTTTAGTTTCATTCATCTTTAGCAATCACATATAGGTTGCATATGTTACTTGCCATGCCTTTAATTGGATTTAATTGCTTAAGACTTGTTGAATATCCAATGATGAATTTTTGCCATTGCACTTAATTGAAAGAACCTTCAATTTTAGGATTGCATGAAAAGAACTTAGAATTTTACTATGACGCTGATTTTTTTACACGGTTGTGGGTTGTTGATTGAAAGAAACTTAGTGAACTTAGGTTGCTTAAAATTTGGGTAAATTTAAAGTTGAAAATTAAAAGTTAAATTCTTGCTAGAGGTGCCCGAAACTGGCTCTAGTAATTAATGCACATTAAAGAATCGCTAGAGGTGCCCGAAATTGGCTCTAGTCGACTAAAATAAAATGAGAAATTGCTTACTTTGCTAGAGGTGCCCGAAATTGGCTATAGTGAAAATAAAAATAAATGCCCCGGCAATTAAATTGATAAAAGCCTATTGTTCACATAGAATCTTGAAAATCAACTTGTACACAACTACGCACACACATTGTCACGAGCATTATAGTTTGATTCTGGTAATTTTTGTGCTATCTGAAAAATTAAAAGGAGATCATACTTTGTGCCACGGTTCCGAGGTTTGAATTCAAGTTTGAAGCATGTCTTTGATGATCAAAGTATTGGCAGGTAATTGTTAGTTTGCATTGCTTGAGGACAAGCAATAGTTCGAGTTTGGGGGTGTGTTAAGTGTATAAAAGTACTATTTTATTCACCCTTTTTATTCATATTATTGCTAGACTTAGGCTCATATTAGTTGCATTATTAGCCATTCATGCATGTTTGCATTGTTTCCTTGGTGGACAAGCTTGATTTCATATTTTGCTTAATTTTATGGAAAAATGGTGTTGCCGATAGTTGTTCTTGTGTGTGTGCAGAATCACTTGCCTAAACATGGCTGGAACCAGTTGCCAGGGCAGTGCATGAAGGAGATGCCGATGTAGTTGCCAGGGTAATGCATGAAGGAGATGCTGATGCAGTTGCCAGGGCAATGCATGAATGAGATGCCGAGCTAGTTGCCAGGGCAATTGTCGATAAAAGATAAGATGATATGGCAGTTGAAATTGATGACTAGATAAGCCCAAGATGACGTGGAGCAGAGTTAAATCCCAAAGGAGTTTGATTTCCATGAAGAGGTCAAAGAAAAATTAAATCCCAAAAAGATAGGAGAAGATCTAGAAGGAATTTAAATATAATAAAGAATTATATTCTTTTAAAGTATTTAATTCCAACTTAACTTCCTCCTCGAGAAGGACTTTGACCTAGCCATCTCCTATTTAAAGGGGACCAAGCCGTCAAACTTAAAGGGAGGGGCAAGGGGGAGAGAGTTCGATTGAAGAAGGGAGTTTCCAAAGAGGGCTGATCGATTTCTTCTTCTTCTTCTTTGCTTCCATTAGATTCATGGTTTGCGGATTATTCTTTATATATCTTTTGAACCCAACCATGAACTAACTTGATTGGTTAGGGTTATTGTGTTTTGTTGTTGTGAGAAACAATTGGATTTTGTTTAGGTAATAAGAGTTTGCACTTTCAATTCAAGGTTTACTCATTCTTGGTTTTTATTCTTGTTTGTGAGTGAATTGGGAGAGGATCTCGTAATTCTATCTATTTATCTAATATCGGAAGAGTTAGATTTAAGAAACGAATGAGTATGGTCTTTATTCAATCTATCGATGGTGAAGATTAATCCGGCTTAGGAATAAGTTAAGGATTTCAACGGCTAAGAGGAGCGCAAGATTGGTTGTTGTTCACTCTTGATTCACACAGGGATGTATTGTCAAGGCATGCACAATTAGCTAGAGTTTTGACTTAGGGATAAGAAGAAACCATTGAAGAACGCTCTGCCGAACCTTGAAGTTGCTGTCCAGTCACCCAAGCAGTTGCCCAGGCAACCGTCGATTAGTTTCCAAGGCAACCCAGCTGTGCAAGTTGCCACGACAATCGAGTTGCCATTGCACTCTTTTACCAAGACGATTCAATCGGCTATCACTCATCAACTTACGATAACCTGGCATATTCCCTCTCTCTTTTGATTCCATCTATTCTTTTAGTTTATTGCTCTTAGTTTACACTAGTTGCTGAATCAGGCCCTTGGGTCGTGGGCCACTCGGATGGGGCTCGTCTAGGCCTCCTGGTGTGCACGTCGGGTGCTGACTCGGGCTCCATGGCTTGGGCAGCATGGAGAGTGCTCGGCAAGGCCCCCTTGGGTGCGATGAGAATGCTCCCTCAAGTCCTTCTCTCGTGGGCAGCACATGGGGTACTTGTCTCAGCCCCATGGTGCGCGTGCAAGGTGCGGATATAGGTCCCTCGGTTGGGTGCGGCACTTGGTGTGCTAGCAAAGGCCCTTTGGTGTGTGGCCTTCTCAGTCATGGGTTGGCGACTCGTGACAATATGTACTTACATATAAAAATCATATCTTTTGTGTTACATATAAACATATATATACATATATCAAAACTGTACATTTTATATTACATAAATATATAATACATATATTTACCATAATATAATATATATATATATCGAACCATATATTACCTATTATAAGAAAACCAATATATTAGTTACCTTAGAAGCTATATCGTAATACATTGTATACATATATGCATATATAAACTTTAGTGTATATATATAAACAAAACCAGGGCGGGAACTTATATACATGAAAATTATACATTATATCGTAAATGCATACGTAGTGCATTTATGAATGAAAACTACATTATATGATATATAAGAAAACATATAACGTATACTTATACATATATATATAAATATATATTTCATAAGCACATATTATATCAATGTAACATATATATATTTATACCATGTCCATGTTAACATATGTATCATAACAAGGAAAGAAAACTAACATGAACAATTTAAAGGACTGAATAAAAAGAAAATAAATTACAGAGGGAAAATTAAACATGCGTGAAGAAAGGGGCGAAACGTCAAAAGATTTTAAAAAGACAGAGACTACAGTTGTGGTTTAAAAAGGCGGAAGGACTGCGGTGGAAATTTTGAAAACATGGAGGGATTAAGAACATAAATAACCCATCAGCCCTTTTAAAACATGTATAAAATCCAAATTTTTACCGAAAACAGAAAACTTCAACCATTTTTAAAAAAACTCTCTCTCCCTCTCTCAAACTCATATGAACACCGCCGTGGTATTCATCCTTGTCATTGTAAATCGGAGCACAAATCCAAAAACCGGCCACTCTCCGTCGCGTCAGCCGCCGCGCGCCAGCGGCCAGCGAACCCAAAATAACCTAGAAAAGCTTCTCTTTTCACTCCTAAACACATATCTAAAGTCAAGTCTAAGAAAAATGATAAAACTCCTTTTCTTTTTTTTGAAGAAACAGAGACCAAAATCCCATTTCTTTAAACCGGGAGCCCCTTTTGAAAACTTTGTTCTCTCGTCAGCTCACACGATACGGCCGAAGAAGTCGAAGGGCTTATACACCAACGGAAAAGAACTCAGGCGAAGGATGAAAACCCCTCAAATCCTAAGATAAAAACCTAACCGTTTTTCCCTTTTTTGTATGCATGCACTAAAATTGGAGAATGAAGATACCTCAAACTTGTTTGCTTTGTGTATTGATTTCTGAAAATTCCCCGCTAGGGTTTACAATTGCTTGGGTTTTCCTTTTATACCCGAGTTACAATCCTCTTTAGAAATACATGAAATTGAAAGATAAATCCTATTGGTTGTTGTTTTAATTTTGTCTATATTCATCTGCAACTCTGTCAATGTTGGGACGACTCTGAAATTCCGCTTGTTTGTTCCCTTGCATGTGTTGCTACTGCGAGAGGGGGGGACTAGCGAGAGCTGCTCTCGACTGAGGAGCTGAGGCTGCCAAGAAGTCAGGCGCGTGGGCGTGCGTCGAGAGCAGAACGGTCGGGGAGTCGTCGCTGCATGCGCGCGTTAGTAGAGATGGACGGTCAGGCGTGATCTACACGCGCCTCAGAGATGATAAGGGTCGTCTGATCAGATCTTGATCTAACGGTTGCTGTGGATGCGGCGTTAGGGCTTCCCTCTCAGATCTGATCTAGACCGTTTGATCAACAGCCAGATCTAACGATCCAAATTTGACTGTGCAAAGATGAAGAGTCATTAGGGTTTTGTTTTATCAGATTAGGGTTGTTATCTTGGGCCCTTATCGGGCTAATGTAATAATATGTAATATTTTTTTGGTTTTAAAATTGACTGTTAATATATATATATATAATTAAAGTGGTATTGGGCTGCCTATTATTTATATTGGGCTCTAAACATTTTAATTAGTCTTTCTAATAATATTTTTGGGGGGTTTAACTTTGGGCTCTAATCGGGCTAAATGTAGTATCCTTAACATTTTTGGGCTTTTGTAATTGGATTTCTTTAAACAAACATTTGGGACTTTATAAATATTATTTTGGCTTTTCTATTTTTATTTTATAACAATAATATGAATCATACAATATGATAATAATAAGTAATGAACCAGAATATGGAAACGTGACAACTACAATCGCACCCAATTAACATTAGTAACAATAGCATAAGGAATTAGGTAAGATTAATATGCAATAATAATTTTTCTTTTCCGTTTTTCTCTTTCTTTTTCAAGTTAGACTAACATGTACTATAATATTTTTGGGTTTTAAAATAGATAGTAACAAAGCAACGTAAGGTAAATAGATAAAGAAGCCCATTATTGTTATAAGCATAAAACGGGTTAATACCCCGGATAAAATTAGTGATTATAGTTACCCCTCTTTGTTTATTTTTGTAGAACAAGAATAAAGCAAAGACCATAAGAACTAATTTTATCCGACTTTCATGTTTGAAGATTTTGAGCTACGAGTTCCTCTTGTGTAGAACTGTTCACCCTTCATCTTTATGAAGTCTGAAGCTATGAGCATCTGCCTCCTTCGCTCTGAAGCCCTTATATGGCGAGTTTGAAGACCTTCGCCGGAAATCTTTGAGCTGTGGGTATCTGCCCTTTTTCGCTCTGAAGTTCGGATACTGCGAGTTCAAAATTCCTTGCTTGAAATCCTTGAGCTATGAGTATCTGCCCTTTTCGCTCTGTAATCCTAATATGGCGAGTTTGAAATTCCTCGCCTGAAATCTTTGAGCTATGAGTATCTGCCTCCTTTGCTCTAAAATTCTAATATGGCGAGTTTGAAATTCCTCGCCTGAAATCCTTGAGCTGTGAGTATCTGCTTCATTTGATCTAAAATCCTGATACTGTGAGTTTGAAATTCCTCGCCTAAAATCCTTGAGCTATGAGTATCTACCTCCTTTTCTCTGAAATCATGATATTGTGAGTTTGAAATTCCTCACTTGAAATCCTTGAGCTATGGGTATCTGCCTCATTTGCTCTGAAATCCTTGAGCTATGATTATCCGCCTCTTTCGCTCTGAAATCCTTGAAGCTACGGGTTCCTTCTATATAGAACCTTGCACCTCGAAATCCTGATGTTGGGGTTTTTTTTCTTCACATGAGGCTGCAGACCAGATAACGGGATTCACGTCAACATGACTACTCATCTAAAATCTTTAGTAGGATCTACTTTTTCAACATGAAGCTACAGACCAGATAACAGGATTCACGTCAACACGACTACCCATCAGAAATTTTCAGTAGAATCCACTTCTTCAACATGAAGCTACAGACCAAATAACGAGATTCATCTTCTTCATGAGGCTTCAGACCATATAAAAATATTCAAGCTCACACGGCTACCAATCGGAATCTTCAATTGAATGTCCCAACTTCGAATTGTCCTGGCATAAAAGATGCTCTCCATTCCCGAATAACTAAAGATTGGAAGACCTTTAGAAATCTTAATTATGCGAGTCAAAGGATACTTGATTCATTCCTGAGATCTATTTCTCCTCTCGTGAATCTGTAGTTCCAACCTTTCATCAATCTTGAATACTTGATTTGAATAAACAAAATGCTATGATTGTATGAGTTAGTAAGGACGCCTAATTACAAATGATGTATGAGTAGAGTCATTTTTTAGAATTGTTGGGAAAAACCCTTGTTTTCTGGTCGATCACCATTAATTTCCCGGGGCTTTCCGTCTTTGCTGAATCTTTTGTCTCATCTAGAAGGGGACCGTTGACTTGCACTAGCCGGAACAAAATCTATCATTTCTTGAAGTTCAATTCTGAGACATTGCCCCACCTCACTTGGGATTAACTATTGCCTCTTTTACGACTCTTCACATCGAGTCTTCTTCGATCTCAACATTAGGGTGAACATATATTCCCCAAGTTTATGTGCTTTTCAAAGCATCTCTTCTTTCTTTGTCGAATCTTCAACTTTTGTTTCATTCTGAAAGTTCATTGTTGCCCTACACTGGTCATACGAAATCTATCGTTTTCCATCTTGTAACATTGCGATTATAAAATTTACTCCCCATAGATTACACCATTTCAACCAAACACTCCAAGTGATATAACACTCGCAAAAAACATGGTTGACAGATTCAACATGTTGGCAGCAGAACGAACAGGAATCGTTTGCCAGGGAAGTTACTCCCCTTTTGGAAAGCTCCACTTTTGTGGGAATACAACCATGCAACAGCTTCCAAACGAAAGCTTCAACCCTTGGAGGAGCCAGATTAGACCACACGAGCTTCCAAACCATTTCCATAGGCACATTAGTGGTAGTCTGCAACATACAAAAAAATAGATGGTTTATATATTCCATTTGAATTAGCCACCATCTAATTGAATCTTCTTCGAAGGAGCCAGGCATAAAATTCTCAAGCAAGGCATTGAAAGCTCTTCACGCATCGAGTTCCCAGTTAAACAACCGCTTCCTCAAAAGAATCGACCATTTCCAGACCACATTCTCTGTCTTTCCAAACTCTAAAATGCTCCCTTGCTTATGGACAGCCAACACATAAATCTAAGGGAAAGTCAATCTAAGAGAGTGGGGAGAAGTCCACTCATCATTCCAAAAGTCAATCACTTCCCTATTCCCCACTACAAATCTGATATGTTGGGAGAACACATCTGACTGAGATGATAAAGATTTGATTATGCCCCGCCATATCCAAGATTTATTAGACTAATTGATGTTGCTCAGTAGAATTCTTAACGAAATATGTTCGTTCGTACTTAGCGTTGATCACTTTTCGCCAAAGCCTATTGTACTCTGTACCGTATCTCCACAACCATTTATTCATGAGTGCTCTATTTTTCATACCCATGTCACAGAGACCTAATCCACCATTGTGTTTTGGTTTACAGAGAGTTTTCCAACTGAGCCAATGTATTGCCTTATGATCTAGAGAACCCCATACGAACTTTGCAATTAACCTGTTTAACTGTAAGCTAACAGACGCGGACATATGAAATAAAGACATAAAGAAAACTAGGAGATTAGCCAGGACTGATTTTACCAGTGTTATTCGACCACCAAGGGAAAGCAATTTCGCCTTCTACCCCGCGAATCTTTTCTCGAACTGCTCGATGACTGGGGCCCACAACGCTGCCGAGTACTTAGGACTTCCAAGAGGCAGTCCTAAGTGCTTACAAGGGAAAGATTCACTGCGACAATGGATAGAGTCTTCCCAATTCTCAACAATCGATTGATCCACATTAACACTAAGAATTATAGACTTCTTGAGATTTAATTTAAGTCCGGAGATGATTATAAGTGAAAGATTCACTGCGAAGAATGTGAATGCTATTCTTAATTTCAGCCTCACTTGCACCACAGAAGATTATAAGTTCGTCGTCAAATTGTAAATGTGAGACAGATACTCCATGATTTCCTATTGACACTCCTCTAAAGAAACTCATTGCAACCGCCTTGTGAAGGATAGAACTAAGAGCCTCTGCGACTATATTGAACACAAGAGGTAATAAAGGGCATCCTTGCCGCAGCCCTCTACTGATTTTGAAAGATTTTGTAGGTGACCCATTAATTATGATAGATATCGTGGCAGATGAAATACACATACGGATCCAATTACGCCAAACCAGGCCAAATCCTATTTTTTCAAGAATTAAGAGAAGAAAGTCGCAATCAATGGAATCATAAGCTTTACTAAAAACAGCACCTAACAAACCTCTTTTTTTTCAAATAATTGATCACTTTATTGGAGATTAGAGAAGAATCGAGCAATTGTTTACCGGGGCAGAAAGCGAACTGAGATTCACCAATAATTTCACCAAGGCAACCACTCAATCTTCTTGATAGCACATTTGCAAGTAATTTGTAGACGCTCCCCACTAAACTAATAGGTCTGTAGTCCTCTATGGACGTAGGAGACTGACTCTTGGGGATGAAAATAATGAACGAATGATTTATAGAGTGATCAAATGCCATTCTATTGTAAAAATCTTGAAAGAAAGCCAATATTTCTTCCTTCAAGAGATCCCAGAAACACTGAAGAAAACCAAAGTTGAATCCGTCCGGGCCCGGAGCACGCATTTCATCCATGGAAAATAGAGTTGCCTTGATTTCATCCAAGGAGAACTCGCGTTCTAGATGAGAAGCTATCTCTGGAGATATTTGATTTAGATTGCACTCAAATCCTTTTACTGTGATTGTTGGGTGAATGTTATACACCCTCTTAAAGTAATCCTCAATAGCCCCCTTAATCTGATTTGGGTCTTCCAATGTCTCATTAGCAACTTTCAAGAAGAAAATGTAGTTCAATCTTCTTCTAAATGAAGCAACCATATGGAAAAACCTGGAATTACGATCACCAACTTGGTACCATTTAACACAAGATTTTTGAGCCCATTCACGTTCCTCAGTTCGATATCGAGCCCATAGTTTCTCTCTTAGTTTGAATAACTCACATATCTTCAACTGACAAGCACCACCAATTTGCACTTCATTCTCAAGTTTTAGTTGTTGCTGCTTTAAAGACAAGGTTGATTCCAAATCGTTTTTCTTCTTCAGCTTTAGCCATTTTTTAGAGGCTAGTTTGCACGATTTTAGAGTAAAGTCGATGCCTTTACCAGATGACTCCTTGCGGCACTTGGAAATGAAGCCCAGCACGTCTTTTTCATCTGCCCAATAGTCGAACCACCTGAAGGGTTTGGGAACCCAATCCAAATTAGGACAACAAATGGAAATTGGATTGTGGTCAGATAAACTCTTTGGAAGAATCTTCCGAATTGCATTTGGCCACTTTAGGAATAACTATGGGGAGATAAGATATCTGTTGAGCCTACTTGAGGAAGATAAGTCCCTAGTATTAGTGTAATACCCATTTTTTGTCTGGACCCCAAATTATATTCGAACCATTTACCTTATTCCAAAAAATATATACAAAATTCAAAAAAAAAAAAAGGGCATGTCGCCCCATACCCTGCCACATGCTGCCATGCCTCACCTCTCCCCCATGCTTGCACCTGCCACCTCCATACCCTTCAATTTCCCACATTCCACGCCACCTCACCACTATAAATAGACATGAATGGCAATTGAAATTGAGAATGGAATGAAGCAAGAAAATCGGCCATGGTAAGCCAAAGCGAGCAGTGCTCTCGGCAAGCCAAGAACCGGGGTAATATCTTCGGTCCTAACCGGTTCGATCGGGGTCTTATTTTGGATCTGATCTAGTTAATTTTATGGAGAGGTCGTGGTAGATCTCGGTGGGGTCCAGTCGGGGTTCGTCATTCGAAGTCTTAGTTAGGTATATTTTCTTTTCTTTTTATTTATGTTGTAATTTTTATACTTTAATGAAGTAGTAGTTAATTTAAAATTGTGTTTTTCATTTGTATGTTTATCTATGTTTTAGATTAGTATGTTTTAAATTTATGTTTTATATTATTATTTTATTTATGTTAGATTTTTATTTATGAGTTAGATTAATATTTATGTATGTATGTTTTAGATTAGTATTTTATTTATGTTAGATTTATTTTTATTTATGAGTTAGATTAATATTTATGTATGTATGTTTTAGATTAGTATTTTATTTATGATTTGTTTTTATTTATGTGTTAAATTAATAGTTATGTATGTATGTTTTATATTAGTATTTTATTTATGTTATGTTAGTATTTTATAATGTTAGTATTTATCTTGATTATCGCATCGTATTTATTTATGTTTATCGTGTTTTTTAGTTTGCATAACGGACATATATTTTGTCAATGCGGTGCCCTTTTATTCGAGCGTAAATGGGGCCAGTATCAGGCGTAGTGATAGTGGTTAGGCGTTTACTCTCGAATAACTTTAAAATCTACTCGCACATATAACCAAATTTTAATTTATTCGTCACTTTAATCCGGAAAGTCTAATATTAATAAAGCGGTAATTATTAAAGTACCAATTTTGGGCGGTGTGGGGGTGCTAATCCTTCCTCATCCGTAACCGACTCCCGAACCCATCAATTTTAAATCTCTGGTTTTTTACGGTGGCCGGTGGCGACTCCATTTTTAAATAAAACACGGGTTTTCTAAACTCCCACGCGGAAGAAAATATTTTCAAAACAAATAAAAAAACAATCATTTTTAGCGAGAAAAAAACATCGCTACAGATGGCGACTCTGCTGGGGAATTTTTGTTTTTCAAAAACAAATGAGAGTCGAGCTTTTTTCAAATAATTACCGCTTTAATAATATCGAAAATTCCGGATTAAAGTGACTATTAAAGTAACATTCGGTTATAATTGTGCGTTTATTTTAACGCATTTAAAATATGGCATATAAACCCGTTTTTAAGTGGGGGGAAATGCTAATGCTTTCGTGGAGATATCGTTCTCCCGTATGGGCCTAGCAAGTACCTTCGAGGCTCGAGTACCTTATACTTTCGTGAGGATATCGTTCCTTCGTATGGGTACAAGCGAATGGGTCCCCCTGAATTGAACCTGGTTGAAAGGAGCCTATAATGGGTGATGACCGAGGCCCTTGCTACTCTTAGTAGAGGACAGCAAGGACAATTCGGGTACCTCTTAGCACCAAAACTGCATATAGTGAGCCGTATGAGCCAACCCCTTTAGAGCTATATGAAACTCTGCCCGATTAGTGGTCACCCTATTTAGGCTCTGGTGCCTTATTTCTTGTTTATGTACAGTTTATTACTCTATATTTGTTATATTTATCATTTGTTTTATTTAATCATTTTATTTGGTACTAACTCGTTTCATTTTATTCTTATCGCATTTATTTCACCTGCATCATTGCACAACATCATCACAATCTTAATTTTGCATTTCATCGTTTTAGGACACATTTTGCATGCATTCATTTTCAGAACAATAAAACTAATTCTCGGGTTGCCCCATTAAATACAACGAAGATGGTCGATCTAGCACCTTACAAAAGTTTAGTCTTGGGGCATGTCCAAAAGCACCCCACATCTTTTACAAATAGTGTGCCTCTAACAAGGTCCCAGTCCGGGGGCATTCTTTGCCAAGGTCCAGCCTTCATTGCCGAGTCAAACTCTTGTATCTTTGACCACAGTCTGCAAAATTGCACCCAATCCAAAAATAATAATAATGAGCTGCCATGAACCAACACACAATTTATAAACCCAACTTAGGGGGAAACAAAATGTGCTCCAAGGATTCAAATTTGCTATAAGAATATTCTCAGACGATGGCATAAAATGAACAAAATTTTGGGGGCATGCTCTCAGATGAAAGCTAATTCAAAGAAAAGTGATTGAACCCAGGACAAAGTCGGGGCACCGCCACATAAAAAAAACCAAGATCCTGATAGGACCAGTCGAGAGTCAGGGGCATCCCTTTGAAGACAAAAAAATCAAATCATGTTGCATTCATTAAACCATTTTTGCAAACATCATACATTTAGATTAAGTGCATACACCAAAGTCACCATGCATTTAGGGTAGACACATGCATTAGATACATTCATGGCAATCTTGCTTGTACATAACAGGTCTAGGAAAAAGACCGAGTACCCTCAACATGGGGGCAATGACAAGAAGGCCAACCCTAGTCTTGAAGGAGGCCAAACACGAAGAAGATGGAAACACCCAAAATAAAAGGTATCAAGGACAAAATCTTTGACAATTACTGACAAATACTTTTTTCCTTTGTAGGATTTGATTCCTCCAACGATGGTGTGACGGACGCCAACATTCCAGATCTTACCCTCTGCTGACAGAAGCAGGGCAAATTTTTCCAAACATAGTCTCGCTGTCAATAGCACAACAATTCCACATCTTGTAAATCATGCCTCCGTCAGTGGTGGTACGCCAACTTAATCTAGATCTTGCCTCCGTCGGTGGTGTTGCAGATCAGATTTTCCATTCGGTCATGTCTCTCCGTCAGTGGTGTAACGGGTCTCATATTTTGCTGATCTAGTCTCTCCGACAGTGGTGTAGCAGATCAAATCCTATCCAGATCTTGCCTCCGTCGGTGGTGTTGCAGATCAAATTTTCCATCCGGATCCTATCTCTCCATCGGTGGTGTAGTGGGTTCCACGTTTTACTGGTCTAGTCTCTCCATCAGTGGTGTGACAAATCAAAAAAATCAATCCAAAAAGAAAAAGAAAAAGTAAAGAGAGAAAAAAAATCAAAAAAAAGAAAATTGAAAAAAAGAAGAAGAAAAGAAATGAAAAAAGCAAAAATGAAGGAAAATCAAAAAAATGAAGAAAAAAAAAGAAAAAGAAAACTATTCGATCCTGCTACTTCGTCGGTGTCGTAGCTGGATCAAATCTTCGGACCTTGCCTCTTCGTCGGTGTTGTAGCTTGGTCAAATCTAACTTTCGGTTATGCCTCTTCATCGGTGTTGTAGCTGAACCAAATGCACTAACTTTCGATCTTGCCTCTTCGTCGGTGTTGTAGCTAGACCAAATTCACTAACTCTTGATCTTGCCTCTTCATCGGTGTTGTAGCGGGATCAACATTACTAACTTTAGACCATGCCTCCTCGTCGGTGTTGTAGCTTGGTCAAAATTCACTAACTTTCTAGTTGTATCAATGTTGTATCTCAAAAAAAAAGAAAGAAAAAAAAAAAAAACAAGAAAAAAAGAAGAAAAAATAATAATAAATCAAAAAAAAGAAAAAAGAAGAAGGAAAAAAAATGAAAAAATGAGCTTTCAACCAAAAAATGGAAAAATGAGCTTTGATTACAAAAAGAACAACTATTCGATGATCGCATGCCTCTTGTGTCGTAGCTGGATCAAATCTTCGACCTTGCCTCTTCGTCGGTGATCACAAAAAGAACCTAATTCACTAACTTTCGGTCTTGCCTCTTTCGGTGTTGTAGCTAGACCAAATTCACTAACTCTTGATCATGCCTCAAATCTTGGATCAACATTACTAACTTTAGACCATGCCTCTTTGTCGGTGTTGTAGCTTAGTCAAAATTCACCAACTTATAAGTTTTATCAATGTTGTAAGAAAAAATCAAAAAAAAAAAAGAAAAGAGAAAAAAAAAAAAATGAAAAAAAAAAAAAAAAAAAACAAAAAAAAAAAAAAAAAAAGAGAAAAATTGTCGGTTTTTCGATCTTGCCTCTTCGTCGAGTTGTAGCTGGATCGGACATCGAACTTTCACCTATCGGTCTTGCCTCTCGTCGGTGTTGCATTTGGATCGAATTTTTAGACCCCGCCTCTTCGTCGGTGTTGCAATTTGGTCGAACTCTCTTTAGGTATTATCTTATTATCAATAATGTAGTGAGTTGCTTTCATTTTGCTTCATCAACCCCATTTTGAAGGTTTTGCTTCCCCAAAAGTGACAAGGTGGATCAATCAAGACAAGAAAGAAGACTGCATCAAAGAGAAATAAGATCTACCAAGAAGAAAGAAGACACGCATCAAAAGAGGAGAAGTTCATTGGACAGGACAAAAATGGTTATTCTTTTGTTTCTTTGCTCTATTCTGTCACACAAAGAATGAGCAAAAGAGGGCAGTTGTAATATACTCATTTTTTGTCCGAGCCCCAAATTATATTCGAACCATTTACCCTATTCCAAAAAATATATACAAAATTAAAAAAAACAAAAAAGGGGGCATGTCGCCTCATGCCCTGCCACATGCTGCTATGCCTCACCTCTCCCCCATGCTTGCACCTGCCACCCCCATACCCTTCAATTTCCCACATTCCACGCCACCTCACCCCTATAAATAAACATGAATGGCAATTGAAATTGAGAATGGAATGAAGCAAGAAAATCGACCATGGTAAGCCAAAGTGAGCAGTGCTCTCGGCTAGCCAAGGACCGGGGTAATATCCTCGGTCCTAACCGGTTCGATCGAGGTCCTATTTTGGATCCGATCTAGTTAATTTTTTGGAGAGGTCGTGGTATATCTCGGTGGGGTTCAGTCGGGGTTCGTCATTCGAACTCCTATTTAGGTATATTTTCTTTCCTTTTTATTTATGTTGTAATTTTTATACTTTAATGAAGTAGTAGTTAATTTAAAATTGTGTTTTTAATTTGTATGTTTATCTATGTTTTAGATTATTATGTTTTAAATTTATGTTTTATATTATTATTTTATTTATGTTATATTTTTTTATTTATGAGTTAGATTAATATTTATGTATGTATGTTTTAGATTAGTATTTTATTTATGTTAGATTTATTTTTATTTATGAGTTAGATTAATGTTTATGTATGTATGTTTTAAATTAGTATTTTATTTATGATTTGTTTCTATTTATGTGTTAAATTAATAGTTATGTATGTATGTTTTATATTAGTATTTTATTTATGTTATGTTAGTATTTTATAATGTTAGTATTTATCTTGATTATCGCATCATATTTATTTATGTTTGTCGTGTTTTTTAGTTTGCATAACGGACATATATTTTGTCAATGCGGTGCCCTTTTATTTGAGCGTAAACAGGGCCAGTATCAGGCGTAGTGATAGTGGTTGGGCGTTTACTCTCGAATAACGGGCCTTTAAAATCTACTCGCACATATAACCAAATTTTAATTTATTCGTCACTTTAATCCGGAAAGTCTAATATTAATAAAGCGGTAATTATTAAAGTACCAATTTTGGGCAGTGTGGGGTGTTAATCCTCCCCCATCCGTAATCGACTCCCGAACCCATCAATTTTAAATCTCTGGTTTTCTACGGTGTCCGGTCCACCTTGAGTGGCCGGTGGCGACGCCATTTTTAAATAAAACACGGGTTTTTTAAACTCCCACGCGGAAGAAAATATTTTCAAAACAAATAAAAACACCTCATTTTTAGCGAGAAAAAAAACATCGCTACAATTAGACCAGGTATAAGAACCATCTTGTAACGGAGGGTCCATGAGAATCAAGTTCTCAATGAAATTTGAGAATACCAGCATGGCGGTTCTATTTATCGAAACTCCCATTTTCTCCTCCATGCAACGAACAATGTTGAAATCCCATATATTAGTATTGGAACCGATAACTGGTCCAATATAGAGCTCAACTCACTAAACACTAATAACCTTTCTGCATGGTCATTGGGAGCGTAGACATTAACCAAAACACATTTTAGCTTCAAAGAAAGGATACACCCTTGAATGATGATGAAACTCTTGTGAGTAACGTTAGATTCCATAGCAAAAAAAGTATGATCCCAGATTGAGATTATACCACCCGAAGGGCCCTTAGATGGAGAAAACAGCGATTTAAAATCCGAGCAGCCTCCGCTAAGATAACGAACAAGCTTGTCCTCAAAGCATGTCAATTTTGTTTCTTGAAGGAAAATTACTCGAGGTCTATTTGCACGCATCAAATTCCTTACGGAAGCCTTCTTTTCCTTCTACCCAGGCCTCTAATGTTCCAAGAAATTAAGTAGCTTATCAGATTAAACATTAATTCAAGATATTAAAACTCACCAGAAAAATCCTTCAATGGATGTAGAACCCTTTCACTAGCAACCCCCATTCTCAGGAGCAATGGCCATGAATTTCTTCACCACAACGTTTTCATTTGCGTCAAATTGCAGCCCCAAAGAGTTGCAAACTTCCACAGAGTTATGTGCTTCCGTGAGGAGATCTTCTTCACTGTTTGGATGATCCGGACTAGAGACTTGAGTGCTTGAGTTGATAGCCCCCAAACTAAATAAAGGTGATGAGATCTCTCGAGTATTACAGCTACGAGCTTTACGCGGACCTGGAGGGACGACTACTTTACTCCACCCTTGAGGAAAAAGATTACCTGCCCAATTCTGGAATCTGTGTAATTTGGACCTAAAAATTAATGGATGTTTGCCTCTGGAGAATTTGAGTAGTTTTGTTCTCACGTTGAATAAGCTAGACCCGCTATCGAATGAAGGAGTCTCTAAGACACTAGGGTCAGAAGAATGATTTCACAGCCTGGACTACCGGGATATCCAAAAGGGATACGTCAGAAGGTACCCCAGGTAGATTGTTAGGCTCTATAACTTGAGCCCAATCCTTGTTAGTATCATTTTCCTGCAACCTCTCATCAGGACCAAATGCAAGCTCATTGAGAAGGACTCCACGTGGAGTCGAAATCTTTGCATAGAACTGGGTTATTGTCGCGTTGTCACATGGCAACTCTACATTAATATTGTCTCGGGTTCTGTTATACAAGCTTCTAGATTCTTCAACAAGAATGTCAGTTGGACTGTCATCGTTAATCCTAGCTCTGTCGTCTTCAAACTCCAACATAGTCACTCTTACCCAGCATGGCTTCCCGTTTACTGTTACAGAAACTGAAGATAAAATGTCCAAGAGGGAGCTTACCCCCACTAGAACTCGAGCCACATCGAACCTAGATTTTGAAGAGGTTTCCTCGTTGATCTTGATTACCTCCCGCCACAAGCTAGCAAGGTTTCTAAAGAACCAATCGAACCACACAGATAATAGCACACCAGAAAAGTTTTAACCATATTTTGTTTCTTTCTCTGTTCAAACACCTCAAGCTGGTCTAAATCAGAAAACCAAGTTTTTAACAGCATGTCCTTTGAGTTCCAGAAGTCTTTCATACATCCTTCTGTCTCAAAACGAATCAAAACAAAGAAACATGACCATTCGCATATCTTACATTTTATTCCATCTGACTTTAATGTTTGTTGAACCATTTCCGTATTGTACATGTCTTTCAACTGACCAACTAGACATAACTTCATCCTATCCACCTCGGACTGGGGAGGATCGACTTCGAATGATACCTTAGTGTTTACCATACCTTGACTTACATGCATTTGCTTTTGCGAGGACGGACCTGAGATTTTCGTGCTAGTGTTTGATTGGCCCACAAATACATCTTTGAATGATCTTCCATCTCTGAACGCATCATTGCCTTTCTGTACTTTTTTTAGCAGACGGTAGATCTTTGTGTTGGGTTGCCTTTCCGCCCTGTCCCTTGAATGAAAAACTTTCATGTGAAAACCATCCATGCGGCGATTGTTCCCTTCATAGACTGCTCTTTCTGGTTCATTCCAGTCTGAATATCTTACAAAAGCAAAAGTATGAGGCTTCTCGAACCTCTTCCTACTCCGATAAGTAATAAACTCATCGAACCCCCACTCGTATGCTTCAAAGGCCTCTCTGAGTGTGGCCGGATGAATCCTCTTGTTGACAAAGTTGATGAACACAGTCGCACCCGACCGTTGGTGAATGAACTTCTGTCTTTCTTCACGATTGGAAGCAACAGACGTCCTAACCTTTGAGATCCCAGCTGCGTATAGAGCAGTTCTAGAGCAAAAACCCTTCATATTCCTATTCTTACACTGCTTCAATAAGAATGGCAATAATTTGTTGTTAGGTGACTTTACATACTAAAATTAATATTAATAAGAACTCTAAAAAAAATACAAAAATCCACATTTTTTGAAATTTTAAAAATATCAATATCACCAAATGTTTTATACAAGATAGATAAATTGTAGACATAAAACAATATCTCAAGGCAATATCTATCTACAGCTTACCAAGAGAGCATGAATTGCAATTAATAATACAATAAGGTGGCGGCTGCTCTCGCTCCTCGCGTGGAAATTTTCTTTTGCTTATCATGAGTTAGTTGAGCCACCAAGATATTTTGCATTTGGTTCATTTAGATTCTTCAAGTTAATTTGTTAGTTCTTTAGTTTTTGGTCGAGACTTTCTCGCTTATTTCTGTTAAGTGTTACTAAAGACACTTTTTTCTTTCATCTAGATTTAGAAGAATTTTTTTAAGGAGGCTTTAGGTAATACTTTCCCTTATTAATAGAAAAGGCCAAATATACAATATTCGCCTATCGATCATCTTTTCTGTTTTACGCATGAAATGCATACATGATCCATTCTTATAATTTCAGATAATAAGGCAAGCTATTTAGTTCCAGGTTTTAGATAATTAAGATTTGATGTTTCATAAACATAAAATTAAGTAAACAATTTGTGGAAAACTAATCAGAGTCACAAGGGATACCCAAAGGAAGGTTTCAGCTTTCAATTGCAAAATAGATGTCAAAAATTGTGGGATTCAACACACAATTACATAGGTATTTATTCCGTGCACAAGTGCTTGTGAAAACTTTAAATTTTATGGTTAAAATTTAAGGTTTATAGGTGAAAACCTAAATCTCTAATCAGATTACTTTAAACCTAAACTCTAAATCTTAAAATCTAAATTTTAACTCTAAACCCTAAATTCTAATCATAAACCCTAAATTCTAAACTCATACACTTAAACTCATAATCCTAAAGCCTAAGTTGGGTCCATAAACCCTGAAATTAAGACGTTTGTGGAAACTTTTTGTTTTTACCGCTTATGCATGGGATATTTTCCATATTACCCTAAACCCTAAAATTGAAAGGCTTATGTAAACTAAAGTTTACACAAGCTTGTGTATCAAAGTATATATATATATGGGTAGGATCTACTTACATGGTGTAAAACTCAATAAGTTTTACACTATTTTTGGACAGTTAGATGATGGAAATAAATAGCTAAGATTCTTTCCTTATTTTTTTTCTCAAGTGGTAATCTTCACATTTTTTACTGTTAATCTCATCCATCAATTTCACTCATCTAATGGTCATGAATTAGTGTAAAACTAAATGAGTTTTACACCATGCAACTGGATCTCCCTCTTTCGATCTCTCTATATATAGTAATTGAATTAAGGTTATATTTTGATATACAAGTTGTGTAAAAAAATCTACACAATCCTTCTATAAAATTTAAAACCTAAATCCCAAACCCTAGCACCCTAAATCCTAAACTCTAAATTATAACCATAAACCTTAAATTCTATACCATTAGTGGCGGAGTCACATATTTCCTTAGGTGGGCACGGGCTCACCCTAAACTTTTCAAAGTTCATACATTTGGTTTTAATTTTTTATGAATTAGTCCTTAAATTTTTATAATTTGCACCCACCCCGAACTTTTGAGGTTTTTATGACTTGTACCCACCCTCAATTTTTTTTGATTTGTGTCCACCCTCAAAAAACATTCTGGATCTTCCATTATATACTCTACACACTAAACCATAGACTCTAACTTAAAACTCTAAACTCTAAAATTAAAAAAAAATACATAAACTAAAGTTTACACAAATTTATATATCAAAATATTTTTCTTGAATTAAACCATCAGCATGTAAGAATTCAAGTAATATTATTGATCACGATTCACGAACTCTTGTGGGATTTCAATTGGATCGGTGAAAAAGAACCCGTTAGAACTGGAACAATGTTTAAAAAAAAAAAGAAACCTTAACACCCAAAATCTTTCAAGTACACCACTACTCAATATTGGCCTAGTGGGCCACAAATATTCATTTGAGATCCCACTAATTTTGGGTTACTATGGATAATTACTAGTACTATTTAGGATAATTATTTTGTAGAAATAAAAATATATTTGGAGTTTAGGGATTTTATTTAAGGTCTAGTGTTTAGAGGTTTAAGTGAACGCGTTTTAAATTTAGAAAATATGGTTTGAATTTAGATTTTAGGGTTAAAATTTAGGGTTTATATGTTAAAATCTAAATCCTTAACTATATTAAACCCTAAATTCTAACCGTAAACTATAAATTCTAAACCCATGCACTTAAACTTTAAAATAAAATCTTTAAACCATAAAACTAAGACGCTTTTTTGAAACTTTTTGTTTCCACTCTCAGTGCATGAGATATTTTTTCACGCGCACACGCACACACACTATAAAGTGAGGTGTGTTAATAAAATAAGAAAATCTTAGGTAAAAGTTCTTTTTGAACAATTTCTATGTAGGAGAGGGAGAATTTGCTCCTAATGGATTTCAAACTCATAAACCTTGGGGAGAGAGGAGGATGTCAACCGAGAGTTTTAAGTTTTAACCACTTGTTTTAAAAATTGTTGACCTACGTAGAAGTTTATAATTTTAATATGTGGCTCCATACTTTTAATGCTATATTAAAAAAGATTTATCTAAAAAATTAAAATATTTTATTAAAATATTATCTTAAAATTAAAAATATAAAAACTAATCTCATCACAAAATTTAAAATTATATTAAATTCAATAAAAATTAATTATAAAATACAATAAAATTTCTGAACCGGTACAACAAATTAGGGCGATTGTACAGATTCGTTTGAAAGGTATGAAGTTAAACCATAGTAATCGGGTCAGTGATGGCTTTTGCACTGCAATATGATACTATTTTATTATAACTATTAAAAAATTATTTTTTAAATTAAATTATTTATCTACTTATTATTTTCAAATCACTTTATATAAATATTTATATTAAAATATTTGTAATAATTTATTTCATAATAGCGTTATATTATTCCTAAAAAATAATGGTGTTACATTAATTTTTATAATAATAACATGTTTCAATAATTTTGTATAAAAAATAATATGAATATTCCATATTATATTAATATGATTTCTTTTAAAAATCAAATTTGAAAATATTTTTAGTAATTTATATAAAACTAATAATATGAAAATTTAAAATTATATTGTGCGTAATACATATATGTAACTAAAGAAATTATGAATTTATTATTTTTTATTTTTAAATATATTAAATTCATGCATCTCACAAGGAAAATAAAATATAATTTAGAAGACCACTAATATTTTTTATATACCAACATTTCCAAATATATTATATATTTGTCCATTTTGTGTGAGTTGAGTTTTAAATAAAAAATGTAATTCAGTTCGATTACTATTCTTATTTAAGGATTTTTATCGTTATTCTTGTTTTATGTATTTTTATTTTTATAATTAGATAAATGAACAATATTCAAACTGTTATTGCTACAAAATAGATTAAACATTATTCTATTGAGTAGTAATGAATATTGAATAGTGACCTTGACAAATTGTTATTGCTACAATTTCTCATATAAATAAATCAATAATAGCCCTCATCTATCATATAATGTCATGACATTACAATTGAAGGTTAATTGGATATTTTATTTATTATCTTTTATATAATATTAATGTTTTATCATGTCATGTCACATTTAACTAATTTTGAATATTATACTCATGTTACATAATCATGTTAAGTCTGAAAATTGCTTTTTCTATTGACACTATTTAAATGCTCCCCGGTTTTATACGAGTATGATGGTTTAGAATTATTGTATTTCTAGATTCAATTTAATAGTTTTTTTATATTTATACATTACTTTAATAGTTACGAATGTAGACGTTTTACATAATTTATCATCATTTTTTTTATTTTTTAAAATTCATTCGATTAAAAAATAAACTATATATATTGTACTCAAAATTTATATAATAATTAGTTTATATATAGTTGTGGGACTCTTTATTGTAAAAAGGCTATATAATAATAATAATAATAAATATTATGTTACTTTTTATGCAAATAAGAAAAAATTCAATAATTCACATGTAACTTTATTATTTTCATAATGTAAAACTTTTTAGGAATATAAAATATTGATGAAAATACTTTTTAAAATGTCTTCCTTTATTTATAGCCCCAACCCCAACAAAACAAAACAAACCTTTTAGAATATTTACTTGTTTTTGGTTTTGAGTATTTTATTAATAAGAAGAAATAAATCAATAAAGAAGTCCTCAGCTTGTAGTACTGTTTGAAAATATATATTGTTTATTGATAATGTACTCACATTCTCAAAGAGTTTATTTATATTATCTTGATCTAAAATTTCAAATTATCAAAAAAAATATATTTTAGATGTATATGTTTTTTATGAAATAAATATATGTGTTTTTTTAATTTAGATATATATATGTGTTTTAAATATATTTTAATTTGAAAAAATATAATCTATATTTTATTTTATTATTATAGTAATAAAAGCTGAATTGAATGTAATTTTGTTTGATTGTATCGGTGTAATCTGTGTAAAAATACTACCATTATTTTTAGAATAAATTAATCCTCCTGTAACCCGTTGCATTGCATATGTATATATTTAAATAACCCAAATCAACCACTAATTTGAATTTTTTATAAAATTAGAGGGCTTTTCAATTAAAATGCCGAATGGGGGCCACAATTTTGACTTTAATTATAAATAAAAAGAGTTATTGAGTAGTTGACTCATTTTTATAAAATCGAATATTAATTTTTATCTGAAAATATTATCTCTACTTAGTAAAAAGAAAATCAATGATAATTACAACCATATCATAACTACAACAGATAAATAAATATAATATTAATCCGAAAGGATTAAATTCTTAAATCAATCCATTCCTAAAAAGTTGCTTTGCGAGATGGGAGAATTCTATTCCATAGCTATCTGTTATCAAAGGGAAGAAGCAAATTTGTTTCCAAATACAAAGCAACAAAAACAGAGTTTAAAAACAGGGGGAAAACAGAGTCCCTTTACAACACCACCACCCCAGGGTATTTATGGCCAGCAGCTGCAGCAGCAGAAACAGTGATTGAAATATTTTTCTAAAGCAAGCAAAGCAATGAGCCTTTCTCCTTTGCTTTTCCCCCTCTTCCTTTTCTCTCTTTTGCAGACTCCAGCTTTTGCTTTCACAAAGGCAAGCAACCAAACCCTCCTCAATTTTCACTTCTTTCTTCAAGTTTAATTTGATTCCTAGGTTTCTTTTTCTTGTCAAGTTTCAATCTTTATATGCTCAAAATGTACCTATTTGTTTTGTTTCATTGAAATGAAAATCTCTTCTTCTTTATTTTGCAGTCTTATATAGTGTACTTAGGAGGACACAATCATGGTCTGAATCCCACATCGGCTGAACTCCGTGAGGTCAAAAACTCTCATTACGAATTGCTGGGTTCATTTGTGGGAAGGTATATAATTTGATGATCACTTGAAAATATTCTCATTTTCCTCCTCCTTTTAATGCATTTGTTTCAATTTACTTTCCCAGCACTGAAACTGCAAAAGAGAAAATCTTTTACTCCTACACTAAAAACATCAATGGCTTCGCCGCTATCCTTGATGAAGAAGAAGCATCACAGATTGCAAGTAAGAGTTTTTCAGTTTTTTACTATGTTTTTGCTGTTTTTTTCATAATCTCTCAATGTTCATCATTTATCAATGTAGAGCATCCAAATGTGGTTTCGGTATTTCTAAACAAAGGGAGAAAGCTACACACAACAAGATCATGGGATTTTCTCAGATTAGAGAGAAATGGAATTGTCCCACCCAATTCTCTTTGGAAAACGGCAAGATTTGGTGAAGATACAATAATTGGAAACCTCGACACTGGTAAAGTTTGAATCTTTTTTCTTCCCATTTTTCTTACAGCAATTTTGTTAATCCATTATCATTCATTTGTTGCATGGAAATTTGTATTTTTTGATTTGATGTTTACACGTTTGAAAACGAATCATTTCATCAAATATGACACTTGCAAGTTGACTATGACATTGTTTTGACTTAATCATTATCAAAAGAGTTTCAATGTTCAAATGATCTTAAAACTAATGCAGATTGATTAAGTTGGAAAAAACAGCCTTTTGGTTTTAACCTGCAGATAAATTTGCATCATCTGTTTTGGACGTTATATCAATATGACAGTGGTAGGGTCAACAGCAAATAATTTTTTGACTATACAATACATGCTTTTTTAGCTTCCTTTTTCTCTTATAATATGTGTCCACTGTTTGTTTGTCAATGGCTATCATGTCTTCACATATTTTGTCTAAAAACTAATGACTTTATTTCTTTTCTTTGATGGGGTATCTGATATGTAGGTGTCTGGCCGGAATCTAAGAGCTTTAGTGACCATGGCATTGGACCGATCCCGTCTCGATGGCAAGGGTCTTGTCAACGAGGCGCCGATCACCCTGTTCGTTGCAACAGGTTAAGTTCACTTCATTGAATCGACATACATGATTAAGGCTGATTTTTCATTATTGAAACTTCACTGCAAAACTGCAACATATCATTGAACCATTCCATGCTTTTTGTTTGCAAGAAAATGAGTTTTCTCATTGCTGAATTGGGAAAACATAAGGAAAAGGATTTTGCAGGGAATCTGTATGAAATAATACTTTTTTCAATCAAACCCATGTTCATATATGCAATAGCATCCTCAATTATGAGGCAAAGTTTTTGAAAGGAAAAAGGGCCTATTCTTTAAAGTTTTTCTCAAGTGGTGCAACTGACCCTCCTTTTTATGGTATAAGGACTTGTAGTGGAATTCATATGTGAATCTCACATTCATTGAGTTTTTTCTTTAATATGTAAATAAATAATCTGTTTTCAAATTCTGTATGTCAATATTGATAGACTTTGTATGATAATTATAAAGTGGTAAAGTATTTTAATCATTGATTGTTGTAGGGAAAAAGTTAAGACCCAGAATTATCCTTTTCAATAATATATTGATAAAAGTAACAATCGAGGAAAAGAAAGAACAAATATTTATATATAAAAACCTAAAGCGAATAAAAGCATTTCTTTTATTTTCTCATTGTTTCTTTCCTCTGTCCCTCCACTTGATGTTGACAGTTGACCATAGAATTCATAAAGTCAAATGCCATTCGTTTTTCACCTTTTAAACCTCTTATTAATGCAACTCTATGGTTTGTTTCTTACTTTCTTTAGTTAACTTGTTGTCTAAGATAATTTTCTTCAATCGGTCGTACATTGTCACAAATCTTCAGGAAGCTGATTGGAGCCAAGTACTTCAACAAAGGGTACGCCGCCACCCTTGGCGAAAAACTCAATGCGACGTTCCACACCGTGAGGGACCACGAAGGCCATGGTTCCCACACTCTATCAACCGCTGGTAGCAACTTCGTTCGTGGTGCTAGTGTTTTCGGTTATGGCAATGGCACATCGAAGGGTGGTTCACCTAAAGCCCGTGTTGCAGCTTATAAAGTTTGTTGGCCCCCCATTGATGGTAATGAGTGTTTAGATGCTGACATCATGGCTGCTTTTGATGCTGCTATAAGTGATGGTGTGGACGTGCTTTCTGTGTCCTTGGGTGGTGACCCGGCTGAGTTTTTTGAAGACGGTGTCTCGATTGGTGCTTTCCATGCTGTTAAGAGAGGGATTTCTGTTGTTTTATCTGCCGGGAACTCGGGACCGACTCCTGGAACTGTGTCGAACTTGTCACCGTGGATGTTTACAGTTGGTGCTAGCACACTTGATAGGGAGTTTACGAGTTATGTTGAGCTAGGCAATAACAAGCATCTCAAGGTACACCGATTACGTGCTGGCTAATTACTACTAATTAATTCTCTGCATTGTTTCCTTTATGTTCTTATTTGTATATCCGTTGCCAGGGAGCTAGTCTTGCTGCTGTAACATTGAAATCGAGAAATTTGTATCCACTGATCAGTGCTGAACAGGCCAAAGCAGCTGATGTGTCAGCTACCGATGCGTAAGCCTCATGCTCGACTACTCATAATTATGCATCATTTCAATATCACTCAAAACTGCTTTTGGTGTTCTGTTCTTTTTCCATGCAGTATCCTCTGTCAGGCAGGAACTCTGGATCCCCAGAAGGTTAAAGGCAAGATATTAGTATGTCTTCGCGGAGAGAACGCAAGAACAGATAAGGGAAGACAGGCTCTTCATGCAGGTGCAGTCGGCATGATTCTCGCAAACGATGAGAAAACCGGAAATGAAATTATAGCGGATCCTCATTTGCTTCCGGCTACTCACTTAAATTTCACCGATGGTCTTACAGTTTTTGCATACGTCAATTCAACCAAGTATCTTTCTTTCTTCTACTACAAGTTACCTCAAGTTTTATTGTTTTTCCTCCATAATAACCCATTCATATTTATGAACATATGATAGGAACCCTACGGCATATATAACACCAGTGAAGACAAAATTGGATGCAAAGCCTGCACCCTTTATGGCTTCTTTCTCTTCTAGGGGACCCAACATCATTGATCCAGCAATCCTTAAGGTAAAATTGCATTGATCTATCTGCAAGTGTTTTTTCATATTCTGATTGGCAAATCTAATGATTTTGATATTGGTTTTCAGCCGGATATAACTGCACCTGGAGTGAGCATCATTGCTGCATTCTCTGAAGCAGTCTTCCAACTGAAGACGTGTCCGACAAACGTAGAATACCTTTCACCTCACAGTCTGGAACTTCCATGTCTTGCCCGCATGTTTCTGGTATTGTCGGCCTACTCAAGAGTCTCCACCCGGATTGGAGTCCCGCAGCAATAAGATCTGCTATCATGACTACTGCAAGGACGAGAGACAACACTGTGAGTCCAATGATTGATTCAGACAACAAAAGGGCAACCCCATTCGAATATGGTGCAGGACATGTAAGACCGAACCGTGCAATGGATCCCGGTCTTGTCTATGACTTAACCACCGACGACTACTTGAACTACTTGTGTGCTCGAGGCTACAACCAAACATTTATACAACTGTTCTCAGACAAGCCATACTCTTGCCCAGAATCAAACAGAGTTACAGACTTGAACTACCCTTCCATCACAGTCCCTGAACTCAAAGGCTCAGCCACCATTAGAAGGAAAGTCAAGAATGTAGGTACGCCGGGGACATATAGAGCTCATGTCAGATCACCTGCTGGAGTTACAGTTACTGTTAAACCATTGACACTGACATTTAAGAACATCGGCGAAGAGCTGAAATTCGAAGTCACATTTAAAACAAAGAGGGGAGCTGAAGCAGAAGCAGATGAAGAAGGATATGCATTTGGGGTGTTGACATGGTCTGATGGATATCACTATGTTAGAAGTCCTTTGGTGGTGAACCATAATTAGATTTTTTTTATATTTTAATATATTAGGGGTTTGATTTTATTTATCATTCCATTCTTTAGAGAAAAGATTTAGGAAGAAATGTCAAATATAAACACTTTCTAGTTTTGAATAAGAAGTTACATAGTTTGATTATTCCCATTTCTGTTTCAATCTCTCAGTCCCAAAGATCTGATTTCCTGTTGTTCATAGTACAAACAAATGATACGAACTTAAACATTCTCAAATGAACAAGCTTAGAGTCTCTCAGGTATAAAACCAACACAATAAGCTTAATCGAATAATTAACCCTTTACAGCAGAGTATAATATATAATCATTTTATTTCGAATTGAATTTAAACTTTGATTGTTGAATCCAACATTCGAACTTTGAATTTTAAATTTTCGATCTTGGTATCAAATCAATATGACTAAACCTCCTGCAAGAAAGAAAAGCAAACACTGGACTAAGTTTCTGTGAGAAAGGAGAAAGAGGGGTCATGAGCGGTGGTTCAGGGCGGAGAAGGCGGCAGAGAAATGAAGGAATAGTTGGGTGACGGAGGGGTGTTTTTCTATGACCATTTGATGTACAAACAACACTGTATTTTCCACCATTTAATTCCTATATGTGTAAAACAAATAAAGCTGTAAAATTTTTTGATTGATTACAATCATAAATCACCCTCATAAGTTGTCAAAATCAAATCTACTTAGTCACACTGTATGAGAGCAACGTTTAAGACAAATGCATGGACACAACATATATTAGTAAGACTACAAACAAGTTCAACAACTCCGGATGATAAAAAAGAATAAACATAGAAAAGGCCAAATAAAGAAAATGTTACCACAAGATTGATATTTGAAACCTCACGTCATCAACAATCAACTAGTCTAATGAGGTGAGACACTAAATTCTTTAAGCAAAATTAGAGATTCGAATTTTAATATTGTGATTGAAACAATTTAAGTTAACAAGGGTGAAAAGATGGTGATGGAAATGGAGGAGAAATAAAGCGGAGGAAATTGAGAGAGGGTAAAAGGGAAGCAGAGCTGAAAAACAAATCAGCATGTCACATTAGTTTTTTAATGACAACTGACCATAGTTAACCATTTCAAAAGTGAATTAAAATTTTGATAAATTAAATTGCAAGTTTTAAAAGTTCAATAACTAAAATAAATATATCTTAAGAGTTTAGGGACTATTTATGCAATTTATCTTAAAAATAAAAAAATTAATCAACATATTCTACTGTTAATTTCAGCTATCTGTTTCACCCATCCAACGATTCAAAAAATGTGTAAAATTTAAAAGTTTTACTCTGTGTAACTGGATCATATACATATTATATAAATATATATTAAAAAGGGTTATATTTTGATACACAAGTTGTATAAATAAAAATTTACACAACCCTTCTACAAAATTTAAAACCTAAATTTCAAATCCTAGCACCCTAAAAGCTAAACATAAACTCTAAACACTAAACCCTAAACCCCTAAACCCTAAATTTGAACAAAAGAGTGTGTATCAAAGTATTTCCTTTTAAAAAGACTTGATTCAGAACATAGTGGTGTATACAGTCCGGTTCGGTTTGATTCGATAAAAATTTTTAGTAATCCACCAGTTTTTGGTTCAGTTAACCTCATTTATCGATTTTTCCATATTAACCTTAAATTTTAAGATTTTGTATTTTATTTTGACTATAAATAACTTTATTTGATGACTTTTAAACATTATTTGGTTAAGTTCTAAAGTATTCTCCCTAAATATTTTTTTTAAAATATTATTTTTTCAAATAAATAAAAAACAATCAATAATTCATATATATAATATTTTTAAATTATTTCACTATCTTTAGTATAAAATACATATTTTTACATTATAAAATATTTAAATTGATTATAAACTAATTAAAATTTTGAATTCGATTCATTTGCGTAACCACAACTTTTAAACTTGTAAATAATAAACCGTCCAAACACTTCGGGTTGGATCGGTTTTCGGTTTAACATGCTCAGTCCTACTAGAACTCAAAGAGTGGTTCCAATAATAAAAAGTAACATTTTTCACCTAGGTTACTTAAATTTAAGAAATATATATATATATGAGTTTATCCAGATTTAAAATCGAATACAAATATTACTAAATTAGAATGATATAAAAAGATCCGGGAACTACAGTACTGAAAAAGTAATAAACCTCACTATCCAGCCATATTGGGCTTGGTTTGCAAGGCTATGGACTACAGTTTACAAACTAAAAGAGATTTCTTTTAATCAAAGCCCAAATTGAAAGCACAGTTTCGTACACCCAAAAGGTTTTAGGTTTTTAAGCTCTCGGTGGCAATTATTCACTCATTCTCCTTCCTGCTTGCCTGCCGCTACTATTTTGAAGCTTTTCAAATCCAGTCCAGGTTAGCTCGACCTTTTGATTTCTTCTATTTTTCTTCGTTTTCAATTCCAATGATTTGGGATTCATCTATATGTGATGACGTTCCCAGAAAGATTTTCTTTTTTTTATTTGTGTTAATGTAAGATTTGTTCTTTTGGGTATCGAATTTTTTATTTTTACGAATTGTGTTGTTTACAGGAAGAATCTAATCAAAGTAACATAATTTATGCCATTAGCTATGTTCTTTTGATAGTGTTTTCGTTACTGAAACAATTTCTTAGGCATGGTTGAAAGGTCCGAACTGAACTATATATATAAATTAATAAAAATTACGAAAATTTTAATTAAAAAGCTAAAAATGAGTTTTTTTAGAAAAAAAAAAGAAAGGGTGAAAATCAACCAAAACATAATCAAATCAACTTGACTGCCTGTTCAATCAGTTGGTCTGATTTGGTTTTTACAACCATGCTTTGATGATGTGCTTTTTTCATGAATGTTTTACTTTGAACTCCAATCATAACTTGAGCTTTTCTGTAAATTACTTCTTGTTCAGACTCCAACTAGCTTGTGTTGTAATAACATAAAGATGAATATTGAAGCACCCGCCACCATGGAGATTGAAACAGTGCCTTCTGAACCTAAACCTGAATTAAATCCATTGCCCCCAAAGCCAAAATTTGAGCCTCTTAAGGCTCACGAGATGTCCAACGGTCGAGTCCAGTTCAGAAAGGTTTCGGTTCCGCCTCATCGGTATTCACCTCTCAAGAAATACTGGATGGATATCTATACTCCAATCTACGAACAGATGAAGATAGACATCCGTATGAATCTCAAAGCTCGGAAGGTTGAACTGAAAACCAGACAAGACACACCTGACATTAGTAACCTACAAAAATGTGCAGACTTTGTCCAGGCTATCATGTTGGGGTTTGATGTTCCAGATGCCATTGCTCTTTTGAGATTGGATGAGCTGTATGTGGAATCTTTTGAAATCAAGGATGTCAAGACACTTAGAGGGGAGCACTTGTCTCGTGCCATAGGAAGATTGTCTGGGAAAGGCGGTAAAACTAAGTTTGCCATCGAGAACGCTACAAAGACTAGGATTGTCATTGCTGACACCAAGATTCATATACTGGGATCTTTCGCCAACATCAAGATTGCTAGGGATTCTCTTTGCAGCCTCATTTTAGGTTCCCCTGCTGGTAAAGTTTACTCGAAACTTAGACAAGTTTCTGCTAGACTGGCAGAAAGGTTTTGATCTTTGTTATTTCTAATATGTTTGAAATTTTGTTATCCGAGTAAAGGATTTTTAGGAATTATCTGCAACGAACCCTTGAAAAAGAAAAAAAAAGAATGAAGAAAATGATAGAGTATTCTTTAGAGAGTAATTTTAGATGAAAGTTTTGATTGGGAGGCATTGAGTTTTTTCTGTAAACTACCCTCATAATGTTCTTTTTAAATTTTATTACAAAGAAAGGTATTCTATAAATAATGGTGTTTGTAGTATGGCTGCAATCAAGTCAAGCACAGCTCGAACAGTTAGAAGCTTGAGCTCGACTTGAAGTTGTTTGAAACTTGGTTTAGCTTGATTGACAACTATATACAAGTTTGAACAGAGCCCTGCTCGAATCAAAGATCAAACCATCCGGATTTGATTTGCTTAAGCTTTTTCTAGATGATTTTTATAGTCGTGCTTGAGCATTTTTGGGTATGGACAGCATCACACCTATAAAAACTGCTGAAATGACACCATTTTCATTGCTGTACTTGTGTATAACTATTTCCAATAAAATGCATACCAAGTAGAGATTTTCCAACGTGTAAAACGTTTGTCATTGAATAACTGAAAATCAATAATTTTTTGTAAGAGTGAGAAATGAAGGATTATGTTTAGCCTCCAAAGAGAATCCCAGCAGGCTGCTCTTCATTACCATCACATAACTGTAGAGCATCTCTCTTGCAAACCCCAGCAGCTCAACAATCTTTGCAACTTTAGCTTCAAAATCAGATCTCTGCAGAAAATGAAACAACTCTAGCGGTTAACTTGGAACATATATGGGTAGGGCTCGAAAGAGAATCCCAGCAGGCTGCTCTTCGTTGATTTTTTAATGTTTGTAGTGTGATTCTTTGTACTTCTTTTTATTTTGAATATAATCCAACATGTTCTTCCAGGTCAAAAAAATTATTTTTATTGTTGTTATTTGAATTTTTATTTGTTGCACTATCAACGTAAATTTCAATTTACACAAGTAAAATCATTAGGGATTAAATATTTAATTTAAGATTTAGAGTTTATAATTTTATGTTTTAAGATATTGAATTTAGAGAGTATGATTTAGAGTTTAGAACACATGATTTAAAATTTAGGGGTTTAGGGTTAGTGTTTTAGATTTTAAAGTTTAAATAGTCGTGCTTGTGGATAAAAGTTTTTCATTGTTTCTAAATCTAATAAAAAAATATAAAAAATTAGAGTTGTTATTTGATACACTGTCTATGTAAAAAAATTATACAAGCATGTTTATTTTAATTTTAAAACTTAAAATTTAAATTCATAACCATAAACCGTAAGTTACAACCATAAACCTTAAATTCTGAATCTTATAACTTAAACCCATAAACCTTAAATGAACTTTGTTTTTGTAGTAAATTTTTTACACTGTTAATGTATAAGATAATAATCCTTCAAATTATAATATCTAAAGTATCTATAATCTTTTTAATTCCTAGATCAGATGCAAATGAGCATAAACCTACATCATCTTAAATATTGCAATAACAACGGGTCACTTGAAAGTAAAACTATTTCAAATGGAACATTGACCCAATTTTTCTTATAAAATCAAAATAATTAATTGTATTAAATTTTTTATTAAATAAAAATATATTACATATCTAAGGTAAATACGATGTTCGAACTCACACAAGATAAGAGCAATATGAGCATTATTGATCATTCGACCAAGTAATAGATCTTATTAATTGTATTAAGTTACTAATTCATTAGATTAACTATTTAGAGTAATGACCTGTAAAAAATATCAAATTATAGCAATTTAATAATTTAAAGTGAAGTAGAGGACTAAATCCTAAAATTGACAATAGTAGAGACACCAAAATCAGAATTTGAGCATGTTTGTTACGTTTGGTGGCTGAGATGGGGACTGTAGAGCACCCATTGCAATAAATGAACTGATAAAAGAAGTTTGACGAGATTTTGTGGCAACCAATCTTCAATCTTACATTGTTAGTAAAGATGATTTAAATATAAGCACGAGTACTTCAATCTAATATCGTATCACGTATTTAACATGTTCTTATATCGGAGACATATTAAGTACGGTTTAGATATTCCTTAATATTTTCTCATTTTTTTCTTATTTTTCTATTCACCTACACTTTTTGGTCTATTTGGTTTGGGATAACTACATTTTTAGTACCTCACCTTTACTTGTTTTCCTATTTTGGTACCCTACCTATTTTTTTGGCAAAATGGTACCTAACGTTACGTTTTGTTTCTATTTTGGTATCCCGCCGTTAAAAAATTAACGGAATGTTGACTAGGAGAGATAAAATCACACATGGCATACTGCCACGTCATTTTCTCTCTCCTAGTCAGCATGCCAATGTCAACTAAAATCATGAAAAAGCACATGTGGCATGCTGACTAGGAGAGAGAAAATGATGTGGTAGCATGCCACGTGTGATTTTCTCTCTCCTAGTCAGCATTCCGTTAATTTTTTTAACGGTGGGGTACCAAAATAGAAACAAAACGTAATGTTAGGTACCATTTTGCCAAAAAAAATAGGTAGGGTACCAAAATAGGAAAACGAGTAAAGGTGGGTACTAAAAATATAATTATCCCTTTTTGTTTTGTTTTTTTTACTTTCTCTTGCTCACGTAATTCAACTATAAATATATAAATATGTGTAATGTCATGATTATATAATTCTTTTTTATGACTTTTTAATTTTACTTTTTTTTAGATTTTATATTTACCGTACCTCTATTGTACCCTATTTTATAATTTTAGAAATTATCATTTTTCGTTCCTATTTTCGAAGTATCCGTATAAGTGCAAACAAATAACATAGATTGAGATTCATAGATAAAGATTCAATCTTGATTGCATCAAATCATACTGTTAGTTGTAGATAAGATAAGTTTATTTATTTGATGTAGATAAACTAAAGTAGTATGGATAAACTATAAAGTTTGAATTATTTATCCATTATCCTAGGATTTTATCTCTTATCTTATCTCATAGGTTGAATTTAATTTCAATTTAGAGTAGTGTATTTGTAACATAACTCCTTGTAACTAGCCTATAAAAGGCATTGTATCTGTGTTATTTGGAATTAAGAAAAACAAGGAATCTAATTGATCACTGCCAAAAATACTCCTCTTTATTTTCTACATGGTATCAATTTAGGCTAATAGATCCTTATCACACGCTTTAGCCGTCGCAGCCAAGGTCAATATCCCAGATGTTTCTTTGATTCCCGTTACCAATTGCAGATTTACTGGTCATTTAGCCAAAAACCAGTGACTTGAATCTTGCCCTTATAGCTCATGAAGGTACAAAAGGGTGCCAATTTTTTGACACTGGCGTGGCTGCACCGGGATGGATAATTGATTCTGGAGCCTTTGATCATATGACCGGGGACAAAGGGCTTTGAAATGCAATCTTCTTTCTGTCAGTAAGCTGACTATTGATTTGAAATGTGTGACTAAATTCACTCTCCAAACTTGTGAATTGCAGGCAATGGGCTCGGGCATATACTTGGTAATGCTAGACTGTCTGGTGGGCTCTATGTGCTTCATGAGGAACCGCTTCTCTTTTCTCATAAAAAATTCAAGAGTTTGTCTTTCTCTTCTTTAGTTTCAACTTCTGACAAATACAATGATGTTATGCTCTGGCATTTCAGGCTAGGTCATCCCAGTTTTTACTATTTAGCAAATTTATTTCCAACTTTGTTTCTCAATCAAAAACCGCAATTCTTTTATTGTGACATTTGTTCTCTTGCTAAGAATACTAAAAATTCTTATCTGCCATCTGTTTATAAACCTTATAAACCTTTTTCTCTTGTCCACAGTGATGTTTGGGGCCCTTCTAAGGTGAAGAATATAAATGGGTGTCGATGGTTCGTATCCTTTATTGATGACCATTCTCGTACTACATGGGCTTTTTTGATGAAAGAAAAATCCGAGGTAGAACAAATATTTAAGAGGTCTTATACTATGGTAGTGACTCAGTTTAACAGTCACATTCAAATTTTGCACTCTGATAATGGGGGAGAGTATTTTACAAAAATATTGGGTTCTTTCTTTCGAGAGAAAGGGATTGTCCAGATTAGTTCTTGTGTCGATACTCCGCAGCAAAATGGGAACGCGGAAAGGAAAAATAGACATCTTTTAGAGGTCACTAGGTCCTTACTCTTCTCTCATAATGTACCTACTCAATATTGGGGTGAGGCTCTCTTGACAGCAACCTACTTGATTAATAGGATGCCTAGTAAAGTCCTAAAATTTCAAACCCCAAGGTCAGTGTTTCTGGACAGTTATCCTACTTTTACACTTATGTCATCTACCCTTCCTTTGAGAGTTGTTGGATGCATTGCCTATGTCCATAATACTAGTCCCTCTAGGTCTAAACTTGATCCTAGATCTATTAAGTGCCTCTTTTTAGGGTATTCTTCACTAAAGAAGGCCTACAAGTGTTACTCTCCTCATACTCGTAAGTTTTATATTTCTCTGGATGTTACATTTTTTGAACACATTTCATATTTTACCAAGTCTTCAATTCATGGGAGAACTTTGATAAATTTCAGCCTTTAAATCTTTTGCCACAGCAAAACCAACTTGTTCCAGTAGAGGTTCCCTCTACTCTTCCCACAACCTTTTTGCCATCATCAACACCAGTAAATTCTACCAGTCATTGACCTATTCATCCAATGAGTACTACACCTCCAGAAACTCCCAAATCTACTCCTACGACCCCTCAAAGAACCCAAACTCCACAACTCCAGAGTAAATAGTTGAGTGTCTACAAAATGAGGCAGAAATCTATTCTAGAGGCCATCTTACAGTCTGACATTTGCCGAGAATTGCAACTGAGTCCAATTGCCTCTGAAAATGTGGAAGGTAATGAAGGTGATGAAGGTAATGAATTATCCCAAGTTTCTACTTCTGATATGGATCATGATGAATTACCTATTGCTAAGAGGAAGGGCGTCAGACAATGTGCAAAATATCTTATTCAGAGATTTGTTTCTTATGAGAATTTAATGTCTTCTTTTAAAGCCTTTACAGCCAGCTTAAATGAGATACAAATTCCAACAACTGTAGAAGAGGCTCTCAAGGATCCTAGGTGGAAGAAAGCAGTAGAATAAGAGATTAAAGCTTTGGAAAATAATGGGACTTGGACCATGGTTGATTTGCCACAAGGAAATAAGCTTGTGGGCTGCAAATGGGTATTTGCAGTGAAATACAACTCTGATGGCAGAATTGATAGATACAAGGTGAGACTTGTGGCCAAGGGCTTCACACAAACATATGGCATTGATTACAAGGAGACCTTTGCTCATGTGGCCAAACTTAACACAGTTAGAGTTCTACTTAGTTTGGCAGTCAATGAAGGATGGGGACTTCACCAGTTAGATGTGAAAAATGCTTTCCTTAATGGAAGGCGAGAAGAAGAAGTCTACATGAGTATTTTTCCAGGAGTGGAGAAGGAAATGGGAGATCAAAGAGTGTGCAAGCTAGAAAAATCCCTGTATGGCCTGAAGCAATCACCTAGGGCTTGGTTTGAGAGATTTACCAAAGTTATTTTGAGAAGTGGGTTTAAGCAAAGTCAAGCTGATTATACACTCTTCATCAAGATGACACTAGCAGAAAAAGGGTAATTTGATTGTTTATGTTGATGACATAATAATCACTGGAGATGATCTCAGTGAGATTAGAAATTTGAAGAATCTACTGAGTAGAGAGTTCGAGATAAATGACTTTGGAAGCTTGAGGTATTTCCTGGGAATGGAAGTGGCAAGATCAAGCAAAGGTTTGGTTATTAATCAAAGGAAGTACATTCTAGATCTCCTATCCGAGACTGGAATGTTGGGGTGCAAACCTGCAGACACTCCAATAGAGACAAACTTGAAGCTGAAGAAAGAAGGAGCTCGAGTATATAAAGAGCAGTATCAGACTGGTTGGAAGACTTATATACCTATCTTTGACAATACTAGATATTGGTTTTTCTGTTAATATTGTAAGCCAATATATGGCAGATCCTAGAGAAAAGCATCTTGAGGCTGCATATAGAATATTAAGATACTTAAAAAAGACTCCAGGCCATGCTTTATTCTTTAAAAAAACCGAAGACAGAATAGTGAAAGTCTTCGCGGATTCCGGCTGGGCTGGAGAGTTAATAGAATGGAGGTCGACTAGTGGCTATTGCACATTCGTTTGGGGAAGCTTGGTGACCCGGAGAAGCAAGAAACAATCTGTTGTTTCTAGAAGTAGTGCTGGGCCGAATACAGAGCTTTAGCACTAGGAATCTGTGAAGGCATTTGGCTGCAGAGATTGATGAAAGAATTGGAGATGAACCAAAGTGAAAAATTCGAGATTTTATGTGATAATGAATCTGCTATTAGGATTGCTAAGAATCCAGTCCGCCATGATAGAACAAACATGTGGAGATTGACCGACATTTCATCTCAGAGAAGGTCAATGGTGGAATAACAGATTTATCTTATGTACCCACTGAAGGGCAGCTAGCAGATGTGCTCACCAAGGCTCTACCAAAAGCAACCTTTGATGGATCCACATCCAAACTGGGACTATACAACGTATACTCACCAGCTTGAGGGGGAGTGTTAGTTGTAGATAAGATAAGTTTATTTATTTGCTGTAGATAAACTAAAGTAGTATGGATAAACTATAAAGTTTGAATTATTTATCCCTTATCCTAGGATTTTATCTCTTATCTTATCTCATAGGTTGAATTTAATTTCAATTTAGAGTAGTGTATTTGTAACATAACTCTTTGTAACTAGCCTATAAAAGGCCTTGTATTTGTGTTATTTGGAATTAAGAACAACAGTAAATCTAATTGATCACTGCCAAAAATACTTCTCTTTATTTTCTACGCATACCACAACATGAACAGACAAATAACAGTAGAACTAATGTCTAAATCCGATAAAACCCCAACAAAGAAAGAAAGAAACCCCAAGTATTTCTAATCATAAACCGAGGGACTCAGAAAGGAGGGGGAGAAGGTGCATAACCCAAGAAATGCCTTCTACAAGAAGAGAATTTAGGGTAGACCTGGCAAACTTGACCCGAGACCCGAGAATTGAACCGATTTACCCGAACCGAGACCCGAAATTAACTTGAACACGATAACCCAAATTTGATCCGAAACCTGAAATAAACCGAACCGAAACTGAATCGAAGTTCAGTTGAACCGAAAATTGACTCGAACCGATTTTCACCCGAACCGAATAGACCCGAACCGAATGGAACCAAACCGATTTTACCTGAACCGAAAGCAACCGAACCGAAGGGCAACCCGAAATTAAGAAAATATATTAAAATAAATAAATAAATATGAGATGTGAACTGTTGTACAACTTACCAAAAAGTCAAATATACATGCTATATAAAGTCATATATAGGGTGGAAAAACCTAACTCGGCCTAAAAACTCGACTAAAACCGATCGATCTCCTATTAACCCGATATTGACCCGACCCGAAATCAACCGATCCGAAAATAACCGACCCAAAATCAACCGAACCGAAAGTCAACTGAACCGAAAATCAACCAACTCAACGTCCTGACCCGATACCCGAACCGAAATCACCATAGACCCGAACTAAAACCGAACCAGACCCGAACCGAAACCGAACCGAATGGCCTGTTTGCCACCTCTAATATAGGGTCACAATAAGCAACTTGGATTGTGTCTTGGAGCTTGTGGAACCCATGCTTGAAAACCCCGAAACTGAACAACAACCCAACGGCCACCACCACTAGGATCAAGCAAGTGCAGAGCATGCATATTCTCCCGCAACACATCTTTATTCCAAACATATATAACAGAACCAACACTTTATGGTCTGGGGATTCTTTAGTGATCCTGGGGGGTGTTAATAAAGGGTGGGTTTTGGATCTGGAAGAAAGAAAAAAGAGAGAAAAACGTGAGAATGAAGGGGGAGGAGGGAAAGGGAAAGCTTGAAAATACTTGGACGTTAGGGGGAGCGAAATTGAAGTGGAGGTGTTGAATGGCTTTAAAGGTAAGCAACAAAACAAGATTGGGAGATTCTCTTTTCCCTGTTTGCTTTAAACTACAAACTCCCCATCCTATGACCTACATCTCGCAGAAAAATTGAGGGTAAACTACCCTTATAGCCACTTATATTTACACGGTCAATCAATTTAATCCTCTTTACATAAGTTCTAATAAAAATTTGTTGTCATTTAACCAAAAATTTAGTCTGGCTCAGTGGCCATCCATGATTTTTCTTCAATGCATGAGTTTGAGTCTCCTTGGATGCATTTCTCATTTTCTATTTTTAGGAAAAATAGTAAATTATTTTTAATTAAAATTAGGGTTAAATTGAAATGATTTCTAAACATCTTGGGTTAATTTATTGAATTTTGTTCAAGTTAGGACTAAACTGATCAATCATGTAAATATGAAGGACTAAATAAGCAATTATACAAATTTACTTCACTACCACATCATTACTCCATTAATTTTGAATGATAAGTGGCTTGTTTAATACCATTTAAATAATTAAATGTCATGATTGATAAAATTAATAATTCAGTGATCAAAATAAAGCTACCCTATAATTGGGTAACTATAGGGGTAGTTTACCGAAATTTAAATTGCTTCATAAATTTGACCTAATCCATTTATCCATCCATAAAAACAATCGGAAAGTGTACAAACTTTGGTTGCAAAAAGGAGATTTTACTTTTTGGGATTTGGGTACCTTTGAGTTGTGTGGGATTAGGCCCTTAGCCTTTGTGATATGGACTCTCCTCCTGAAAAGAACACATTTTCAAGCTCAAATTGTCGTCTCCCTAAACTTTTAATCTTTAACCGTGCTATATTATGCCCCAAGTGTTGTGGTGAACAGGTGAAGCGTTCTTCAAATCAAGTTGCTGCTTATTATCTCAAGCAGAAGCAGGAATTCCAAGAGTTCTCGTTCAAAAGTGACAAGTAGCTGTGTTTTTTGTTTTCTTTTCTCTGTGTGTTTTTTAAGTTGTGTTTAACCGTTTTTTGTATTGTTGTACTGTTTTATTGTGTTGTGTTGTGTTTGAACGCTAGTCTTTGTTAAAAAAAGGTGACACGTAATTCGAGAATAGCGAAGAAGATTATAAGATTGAAACCTTAGTTTGATCTAAATAAGATTTAGAGTTATAAAAAAATCGGAGACATCCGGTAGAAGTTTACGTCAATCATATAGATCACGCGATATTATACATCGCTTTATACAAATACTTAAATTAATGATCAATTTATTATATTAGATATCACGATTAATTCATATGATTTCTTAGTTCTAAATTTTTTTTACTCAATTTAATGTTTTGACACTTTCGGGACCAACATGCAAGGTTGTTGGGTCTTGTTGCATGAGTGGTTTTGTGTCATCTCGCGTACTTTGATTGTTTTTATTAATAATAAAAAGATTACATCTCACTTAAACATATATCAAAAACATTAAGAACAACAATACAAACAAACAAGTAACAAGAGAAATAAACTTGAGAAATCCCAACAAGAAAGAAACAATCCCAATTATTTCTAGTTATATACTATGAAATTTAAAACAACACAACAAAATAAAATATAATTTGAAAAATGTCCTGTAATTTATGAAGGAGGAAGAATTGCATAACCCAAGAAAGGCCTTCCACAATAAAAGTATTTAGGATCACAAAAATCGCCATGCAATGTATCCTTTAACATGTGAAGCCTATTCCTGAAAATCTCAGGCCCTTGCAACAACCCCATCATTCCTGCCACTATAATGATGCATGTGATAAGCATGCATATTCTACAACACAAACACATCTTTTGTAGCCTATGAAAACAAAAGGCTTTATGGGTTTATTTTAGTGAGGATTTTTTATGTGAGTTTATAAGATTTACGGGTGTTTATAAAGACAAAGGTGGAGTAGGCTTTCGGACATGGGAGAGTAAAAAATGTATAATGACTAATTTAGACCTTAATGTTTATGTTTTTGTCCATTTTAGTATGGTTCTTTTTCTTCAAACTAAATTTGACCCAACCCTTTTTGGTCAAATTGTTTTAATTTCAATGAACATCATGATTAGACTGTTAAATTATTCACAACACTAACTAAAATGACAGTTTACATGTATTTTATTGTTGACGTGGCCTTATTTTGTTGACATGGCAGCATTTTTTTTATAATTTTGAAATTATTTATTGGAATATACATAAACTATCACAAGGATTGTCATACTAACGCAGTGAAAATTCTAGTCATTATATTGTTGGTTATATGTATCCCACATTGGGAGGGCACATTCCTTAGGAAGGGTATATAAAGAGTCTTACCTACTCTCATTTGTTAAATGTGGTTAAACAACTCTCGCACACACGTGTTGTTGCCCGGCTTGGCTCGCGGTTGTGGTCTCCACACGCATTCTAATTTTTTGGAGAAAATTCAAAATAATTTTTAGACCTGTTTTCTGAACCCATTTTATTAGTTGTTTATTAAAACTGAAACGTTTTAATTAGCTGTAAATTAGTCTGTTAATTAGAATAAAATTAGAATTAATATATTGTTTAATTCTTGATTCTTATCCCCTAATTAAACGAGTGGCTTAAATACAATAGTTGACCAGACTTGAAAGACGAAAATCAGTGTTTAAGACTGGTTCTATTTTCCATATTTAGCCTGCATATACAACCTATAAATAGAGAGGGGTTTTTTAGAATTTTGAGCATCCTAAACTTTGCTTTCAATTTTAGTTTTATTTTTTCTGTGAGAAGAGCAATTATGCCGCAGTCCACTCTGATCTTTGGGTGTATGATTATTGAAGTTACCATGTTAACCTCGGGGTTGACCACCTGCTGTAGTGATTACGCATATCGAGACAAAATTGTTTCTAAAGCAGTAATTTATATTACAGCACAGTTTCTTGATCTACCTTTAATTTATGTTTATTATTATCCAGTCAGTACTAACTGATTGCTTTTTGCAGTAATATTTCCAACATTTGACAAAAAAAAAGGTTGAGGATAAGGCTTAGCTAAAAATAAGTTAAGTTAAATTGACCAAAACAAATATATTGAGAGCTAATTTTATTATTGTGCCTAAAAGAAGGTAAGATTGAAGGGAAAAGGAACGGGAGGGATTTGAACAACTTGAAAGTTTGAAAATACTTGGACGTTAGGGGATTGGAATTCAATTTGTGTTCTGAGGTGTTTTAAAGGGACAAGAAATTAAAATAGAAGTTTTATAAGATTGGGAGAGAGATTTTGGGTTGCTTGTTTGCTTTACTCTTTTAATTAACTACTAATTCTCATCCAATGTAACTTCTAACATTTATTCATTTTGTAACTTTGGTCTCTTTATTATCACTTTGGCATTAAAAACACATAAGAAAAAACATAAAAATTAAAATGAAAAAAAATCAAAAACGATTGTGTTCTGTTTTCTCCCTTGATAATAGTTAGGGTGTTAAAAAATATTCGGTTCGAATTATCCGACCCGTCATCCGCCTACCCCATTAAAAATTATCGGGTATTTATTTGGAAATACCCAAATTTTTCGGGCCGGGTACCTGACCCGTAATTTTTCCCGGGTAGTCGGGCCGGGTCAGGGTCGGATTTTTTATAACCGAGTACCCGACCCGGTAATTTTAATACTTATATATTTTATATTTTAAACTCTATTTTATTTTATGTTTCTTACTATTTTCCCTAAAATTAATTTTAAATCCCTAACTTCTCTTTGTACTTGTATTATATACTTTTAAGTTTTAAAATTTTCAAAAATAATTATATTAATTTGTCAATATGAGATTCGAAAGAAAAATATGTTCGAGATTAATATTTTTAATACCTTCTTTTGTCGATAAACTTTAATATATATGTATATATATCTAAATATTTCTCTCTTAAAACTAACCCCAAATCAATAATTTTTGTGTTTGAAATATATATCATGAAATTTTATGTGTTTCCTATGTATTTATTTCAAAAAATAGATTTAAAAAATATATAAAAAAGTAAAGCAGGTACTCGATACCCAAATTTTGCGGGTACCCGGTTTGCGTGTACCCGGTTTGTATGAGTCGGGTAACGGGCCGAGGCTTCACTACTCGAAAATTTCGGGTACCTAAATTTGAACACCCCTAATAATAGTTGAAGGTTTGTTTATTTTTTATTGAGAAAGAATCTAATGGTCAAGGATACATAATTTGGAGCAAGTCGTTAAAGATTCTTATTGACATTTAATCGCTTCTCCCAAGGTTTTAAGTTTTAGTCCCAATAGGAGCAATCCCCTTTTTCCTCGTAGAAATTGGTCAAAAAGATACCAACTTTGAAAACAAAAAATTAGCTGTAACTTAGAAAAAATCAAGTATTAAATATATATTTAAACTTTTTTATTCAGAATTTTAGTTCTTTGTCATGTTTTTCTCTTTTATTTATTTGTTTTTCTTTGTAAGGGAGTCCATGATCTTCGTTAGTATGGAAATGTTATTCTTCTATGAATGCATTTTATCTTTAACCCAAAATAAAATTGGTTATTTTTTCTTTTTTTATAACAATCTTACATTAAAGACAATACGATTAGATCAAAAAATTTTATTTATTATTTATTTTAAATTAATAATAATTTTAAACAAGTATATTTAGCCGGTTGGTTAAACTATTTATTTTTGATACTTTATATTCTTTTAGGTAATGAGCTCTAAACTCACTAAAAACACTTTTATTTCTTCTCTTATTGTCTCGCCTCCCTCCCTCTAAGCATGATTAGAATTAAGATTTGTCAGAAAAATATTAAACCATTAAAAATTTTAAGATATTCAATTGATTATAGTTACACTTATTTGATATTTGAATATCTTATATAAAAATCTAAAATTATGTTAACTACGGCCCTCAAACTTACAATTTAGCCTTCATATTAGGTTATGCTCTAAAATGTTTTTTTAGATTATTTATACATGTATATTTCAGGTTCAAAGTATTGTTTTAAAAGTTAAAATTTAAAATTAAAAATTTATATATTTTCCCAAAAATAATGTCTACTTTTTGATTTCAATATCAAGAATTTCAAATTTAAATCAAACAATTTAAAAAAGTTTCCTCGCTCCATTTAAAAAAAACAATACAAAATTGACAATAATTAAAATAATAATGATATTAACTGAATTAATAATCTAATAATTATTCAAGCAATTACTTTGAAATAATTTTTAACATTAATGACCATTTTTTTATATATAAATAATTGCAAATATTAGAGTAGTTATAAGATATTAGGGGTAATCCGAAAATTATATTTATTTATTTCTGTTTGCAATTCTAGATATTTCGGTAGAATGCGAAGAATATTTAAAAAGCATGTGTTTTTATTATTTGAAGTTAAATCACCTGAAGTACCATTACCATAGTTTAAAAATATCAATAACCATTTCTTTATAATAAAAAATATGTAATAAAATAAAAAAATTTAATATATAGACCGTGTGTTTTTTAATTTTAGAGGTTAGAGTTTAAGATTTAGAGATTTAGGTTCTAGAGTTTAGAATTTAAAGTTAGCGTTTAAAATTTAGGGTTTAAATTGTGAGGTTTAATTTTTTAGGGTTAAAAATTTAAGATTTGAGTTTTTATAGTGTAAATACATATACTTGTTACACATCATATATATATATATCAAAATTTTACTCATAAAATAATTGCAGAAAAAAAAGGAGTATTTACAGAAATCCCGCCGATAAAACAAAACAAAGAAGAATGGAATTTACAGGAAATACATTGCCACATAATGTGAGGAGGTGTTCACGATTCACTCCCAAATAACATCTGCGTTTTTCACAACAGCAAATGCAAAAAAGAATCCTTAATTTTCCATTGTTAAAAAAAAATCCTACCTACCAACACTGATCTGTCTCCCATCTTCGGGTCGGGTACACCCGAGTCCTGACACGCCTCGCACGTGCCCCCAACGACATATCGTACACGGCTCTCGCCATCGGATCCGACAGTGTCGCGTAGGCGTTTCGTATCTCAATGAAATCACGGCCGTCCGACGAGGATCCCATCGCGTCGGGATGGTACACCTTGGCCAGGCTCCGGTACGCCGTCTTGATCTCGTTCAACGAAGCCGTTCTCTCCACCTTCAATATCTCGTACAAACCCCCCGCCAACGCCGTCGCCGCCGCAGACGCCGCCGCAGACGCCGACGCGTTGTGGTTGGCCGTGGCGGTGGCCGAAGTCCTGACGGTCACGGTCCTCTTCGGAGGGAAACTGTGGATGGGTTTAGCAACGAAAGGAGAAGGGAGGGCTGCAAACATTAGGGAAAAAGAAGCGCAAAACATTAAACTGAGTTGGTTCGGTGAGTGGAGAAATTAAACAACGAGACGACTCATTTGATGAATGTATTATATTTATAGGGTCAAAGGCTAGAAGATATGAGCGGCGATTTTAAAGAGAGAAAAGTGGAAATTGAAGAAAAATAAATGAAAAAGCAAGTAAAAGGGAAAAATAAAGGAAGGAAAAAAACCGTGTGTGGTGTGGTATGTTTTCTCTGCTGGTTTTGCCTTTGGATTCCGACATCACCGCTTTGCTGTCTTAATTTTTCCCATTTATTTTTACTTTAAAACCTTCTAGAAGATCTTGTTTTAGATTCCAAAGCCATTTTTTCTTCATTTCCCTCTCCGGCTCCACTCAGCTGCTCTTGCCTTGTCTTAGCTGAACTCAGAGTAGTTGTTCAATGAAATAGGGTTTAATTCTATCAATGGTCCCTGTACTTTTATCTAATTCTGAATTTTTAGTCTTGTGCTCTAATTTTTGAACATTTGATTTTTGAATATATTTTTTTCAATTTAAAAATCTTGATCCAATTCTTGACACGCCAAGAATTTCACCTAACATTCAACACCACATGGAAAACTAATACAACTTAATCAATTCCATTATATTTCACAGAATCATATCTGTTTTTTTGAAAAAACATTTACACGGTTAATATCGGATCAAGATTTTAAAATAAAAGATATAGAAACTTAAATTTTAGTATTTATAAATAAAAGTATGATGACTAAGTTTTATACTGGCTAAAGTGGAGACAATTTTCAGAATTTTACCAATGAAATATGAATCTTTTCATAGACAAAATATATTTATATTTATAATAAATCAAGCGATAAATTTACATATTTTCTATATAATTTTTTTGGTAATGTGATAACATTTCATATGTGAAAAAGAAAAAAAATATGGGCAAATTTGTATTTAAAATGTATTTTGACTGAATCGAACGAGCGGTTTTAGTAAAAAAGGAAGATGATGTTCATTCTAAGTGGTCCGAGTTCAAATAATTTTGTCTACAAAAGTGTGTGACTTATCAAAACATTAATAAAATATAAACACATACTACCTTTAATTCACTCATATCTTTTGCTACAAATATTACCTTATAATAGTGTTGAAAAGAAATTTACCTTTTACTGTGCTAATTTCCAAGTAAAATACTCGGAAAATGGATTTAAGACGACACTTTTTTACCATTTACATTCATTGTGTCATGCACATATCCTTTTAATTCTTCTTCACTAATTGTGTGTGGAATAGTCGAGTTTCATTAATCCAAGAGATCAAATATGTACGAAATTGGTGAGTGGCAATGAAGATTGTTCAAATAATTCTATTAAAAAAATTGTTCAAATAATTGAATTGCGATTCGTTTTTTTAAGTCTTTACAGTATTGCCGATGCTCTCGCTACGGGGTGTGGATCAGGAGGATTAGTTGCGTGTCTTTCCTTGATTTGGGCCGATCATCTTTGTATGGTCCTGCTGTTTTTGGTTCTTTTATAGTTACACTATTATGTTATATTCTTTTCCCCATTTAAAATTATGAGATCTTTAATGAGGCATTTAATAGTATTTTTGTATAATTTTTCGCATTAAATAAAATTATATGTTTGTTATGAATAAAATAAAGAGCAAGAACAAAATAGATGAACAAGAATAAGATGAGAAAAAAGAGAGATTTATATTATATTCTCAATATAGGGTTGTGTACAATGTTTCTCCAAACTCTATATTTATAGGCATAAGATGGAAACCCTAATTTCAATGGATATTATACCTTAATAATAAAGTACAGTAAAGTCTCATTTAATATATGGATATCCACCATAAATAAAGATATTCATATTACTCCCCTTTAGATATCCATGAAGATAACGTGCTTCGTTAAAACCTTACTAAGATAAAAACTCCGTGGGAAAAAAATTTCGATAAAAACCCCGTGGGAAAAAAATTTCTTAGTGAAGGAAAATGAGTACACACATCTTTGATACGCATAACATGCTGCCTCATTAAAAACCATACCAGGAAAACCCATTGGGACAACCTCGGTTAAGGGGAAAAGAGTACAACGCGTATTTACTCCCCCTCATGAAATATCACATAAGATCTTTGAATCTTCATAATTCAATCTTGAATATAACCTTCAAATGTTGAAGTAGATTATGCACTGGTGAATATATCTTTCAAGTTACTACTTGAAAGGATTCATCGTATACTATTCTTCTGAAGATCATGAGGGACGAAACTTTGAAGAAATATGTTTCGTTTTGTCACATTTGATGTATCCACCTTGAGATATAAATTTTGCATTATCTTTACACAAGATCACTTGCATCTTATCTTGTGAAAGCAATTCACATATCTTCTGGATATGTTTAGCCAAACACATATTTCAGCTTTTCATCGTGCATAGCAATTATTTACATAATTTGAAGAGGCATCGAGTTTTGAAAGATCTAAAGGTAATGGTCTTGTAGCACTTAGATAGTAGTTTTGTACCAACTAAGATATGATGCTTCAATATCAATTAATATATATAGTGCTTTTGGACCAAGAATATCAACACTCTTTTCTCGAGGACGGAATGGATCTTTGTTTACATTAAGAGACCTAGCAACCATAAGGGTGATCAACGAATAAGCATTGCGCATGTAAAGTCTTTTTAAACATTTTTCTGTGTATGCCGATTAATGCACAAGGATTTCATTGTTAAGAAGATCTCGTCACGAGTGTCAACGATATTCAAATCATCAACATACACAACAACAACAATGACAAATCCAGAGCTAAACCTCTTAATAAAAATGCTCGGGGAAATTGAATCATTCTTATAGCCTTCCATTAATAAGTATTCATTGAGGCGATTATACAATATGCGCCCAATTTGTTTAATCTATAAATAGACAAGTTCAATTTGATTGAATAGTATTATCGAGAACTTGAATTAATTGCTTCTACAGTCTAAATCCTTCCGAAAGTTTCATGTAAATATTATTTTCAAGAGGCTCATACAAATAGGATGTAATGACATCCATTAGGCGGAAACTAAGTATTTTATTGCCAGACTAATAAAAATCTTTTGCATCCACCACCTAAGAGTATGTTTCATCCTAATCGATTATAGGTCTTTGTGAGAATCCTTGTGCAATCAAACGAGTTTTATATCTCAGAATTTCCCCTTTTTCACTTCTCTTTCTCACAAAGACTCATTTATATCTACGGGCTTTACACCTTTCGATGTATGAACTATAGGCCCAAATACTTCTCATTTCGAAAAAGATTTTAGTTTCGCCTCAATTTCCTCTCTATTTTGGCCAATCATTTCTTTGTTTACATTTTCCAATTGACAATAATTCATGACCCACATCAAAATCTCTAGTGCTATATTGCATGCAAATATATTATCGACGTCGAGTTGATTTCGGTTCCACATGACATAATCTATTGAGATTTCTTTATTATCAGGTAACCGAGTCATGTCAATGTCTCTGTTTGAGACCTTTTAATCTCTTCTAGAGATTTTCATAATACGTTGATTCCTCGATCAGACCATCATAAAATATAGCTCATTTTTATTTTTCGAGGATTTTTATCTTTGGAACCTACTTGTCTACTATGCTACAGGCGTAAGTTAGACTCATTAGCAACTAGAGTTTATCCTTCTAGGACATTAAATTTAATCGGAGCATTCATAGCTGGTATATGTGACTTAGTCACTCTTTTAGGGTCAGCAAAACCATCTGCAATTGATTTGCTAAGTTTTGTATATGAATTATCCTTTGAACTTCTAGTTCACATTGACATTGTTGAGTACGTGGATCAAAATAAGATAATGATAAATTCATTCCAATATATTTCTTTTTTCAGATGTGTATTTTCTCCCTCTAATGTTGGGAAAACTGACTCATTAAAATGACAGTCAGTAAATCAAGTTGTAAATAAATTCCTCATATGAAGCTCGAGATATTTAATTATCAAAGGGGATTCAAATTCGAAATATATTCCAAACCTCCTTTGAGGACCCATCTTTGTGCGTTGTGGTGGAGCAATCAGAACATAAACTGCACATCCAAAAATTCTAAGATGGGAAATATTTGGTTTCTGACCAAAAACCATTTGTAATGAGGAGAAATTATGATAATTTATTGGCTTGATGCAAATTAATAATAATGCATGTAAAATGACATGTCACTAGCATTATCAAGACGAATTGTCTTTACAAGGTAATATGAAAAATGTGCTTATAATTTTATCAACTAAGCAAGTAACCTTGCAAATGCCAAGTTGCAAGTTGATAACAATGATACATATGATCATCTAGTCGATGGATCGATTAAAACCGTAAAATATCTAGATAATCTATAAGAAGGGTGTATGGGTCCACATATATCACCCTGTATCTGCTCTAGAAAATTAACAGATTCACAATCTATCTTAACCGATGATGGTCGAATAATTAGTTTGCCTTGAGAGCAAGCATCTCATAAAAGAAATGTTATTTCGAAGAATCTGTCAGTTATTCAATCAATGACCACATGAAGTCTCAATAAATTTTCGCATCATAATTGAACCGGGATGGCCTAACCGGTCTTGCCAAATAATAAAGTTATTAGTAAACTTTTGGTTTACAATAGCATGAGCTTCAATTTTGTATTAATTCTTGTGTAGTACAATCTAGATGACAGTGTATGTAATTTTGTCAAGATTTTCTTATTACCTTGAGTTATACTCATAATATGGATACAGTCAATATCCCATTGACTAATAGTCTCACTATGATATTCATTTCTGTGAATATCTTTAAAATTTAATAAGTCTCTTCTCGACATTGACGAGTATAACATATTGTGAATATGGAATTGAGTTCCATTTGGCAATAACATATTTGCTCTTCCGGAGCCTTTTATGATATTAGTACTTTCGGATATAGTACTTGTATTATTCCCTTACATTGTTAAATAGGAAAATATGCATAATTATGCACCTTTCAATATGTGATTTGTTCCATTCACGGGGAATGAAAATATGTACTTTGTACCATTCACTTTAGGTAATGAAAAATATTAAATATAGCACATATCGAATCAATTATCTATCAAAGATAATGTCACAAGAACTTATTACTCTTCCAGAGCATTGATATTTTAGTGTTTTGAGATATAGTACTCACATTTTCCCCCTTGCATTTAAATGGGAAAATAGTTCTTATGCTTAAGTATAGTATGAATACTTGCACTGTCTACTAAGCATAAATCGCTACAATTCATTGCATATTTTATTTTGGAATGAATCATATTCTTCAGAGGAAATATGTAAAACAAATTAACATAAAGCAAAATAAATAAATGTTTTAATATATAATATAAAATATAAATAAATAATATGTAAAATAAATTAACATAAAGCAAAATAAATTAAAATATCAATAATTTCCTTCAGAGGTTATAAGGAAATAAGGTAAATGGCGAGTTATTTCCTTCAAGGGTTGTGAGGAAATCAACAATATTCAATTGAGTTGGACCAACAACACCATAATTATTTTTGCCATTTTCGTAAACAATTTTTTTAATATTTTCTTTCCTTTATCATTCATGATTGTGGACAAAGGTCCATAATGCTTTGGCGTTTGACAAGTACGAGATCAATGGTTTGTACCATCTCATTGATAACATAAAAATTTTAATATTATCTCTATCATTCTTGTCATCCTTATAATCCCATTTCTGGTGGGTATAAGTATTCTTAAAATGACCATAATGTTTATATTCATAGTCTTGACCATGACCACAACTGCTAATGTGACATTTATTATAAAATCTCACATTCACTTCAATGAATAGAGTGGAGCCAGTGGGCCTTTAAAACATTTTTCATGATATTGTGTCTGAGGACAACATTATTTGCGTGAAAAGTGGAGCATGTTTTTTTTTCTAACATATCCTCATCAGTAATATTTTGACCACATAATTTCAATTGTGAAGTAATTTGAAACATAACAGAGTTATACTTGCTTACTGATTTAAAATCTTACAATCCCAGATGCAACCAACCATATTGAGCTTTAGGTAGAATAACATTTTTCTCATGGTTATTGTTCCTTTAGATTATTCCAAAGAATAAGAGGATCTTTCACCATTAAATATTCAGATTTCAACCCTTCATGGAGGTGACAACGAATAAGTATCACAGCTCTGACCTTATTTTGAGCAGATTATTCCAAAGATTTAATCCTCGTACGTGGCGTTGTTAATCGGTTCACAAGGTCTTTTAAAAACCTTCTTTGAGACCAATAGCCTCGCAGAACGAGATGTCCAGCCAATATATTTGGATTAAACAACAGAACAAAAAACATAAATTACCATAATTTATAACAGTCTTCTTGTAGATCATAAAGCACCATAATTTATTGCACTTTAAAATCATAATTTAAAGAATAAAAATAAAAGTAGAGTTTACCGATAATGATTTTCCTCTCTAGGACGATGGAGACATAGCAAATGACCGAGACAACTTCTCATAATCCCTTTTTGTAATGCCTCTTTTCAAGTCATTTAAACATATCATGTAGAACTCAAAATAGGGTTAAAAATATTAACTCTTATCAATAGAATAAAATAAATAAATATTGATCTTTAGGTTATGAACTAAAGAAATAAGAAAATCTCAAAATTGAATTTACAGAAGTGTAAGGACTTAACCAAGTAGATTAAAAACTTTAGGATATATGTCATAATTTTCTCTTTTCATAGCAATAGTTGCATAAGCACAGCACTGTCGTAAATCAAAACTTTATTTATTTATTAATTTATTATAGCACAAAAAAAGAATTTGAAGAACGTACCAAACAAGCTTTAGATCTCATGATTTCCCCTTTCTCTATCTCACAAAGATCCATTTATATCTACAGGCTTTACACATTACAATGTACAGACTATATGCCCAAATACTTCTCTTTTTAAAAGAGATTTTAGTTCCGCCTCAATTCTCTCTTTCGATTTTGGCCAATTATTTTTTGTTTACATTGTCAAATTGACAATGGTTCATGATCTACATCAATATCTTTAGTGCTATATTGCATGCAAATGTATTATCGACGTCGATTTGATTTCAGTTCCACTTGTTACCAGACATAACATAGTTTATTGAGATCTCATCATTATCACTTACATGTTTCATGTCTATTGTCTCTTCTGGAGACCTTTTAATCTCTTATTGAGATATTTCATAATTTGTTGATTCCTCAATCGGACTATCACAAGATATAGCTCATTTTCTTTTTTGAGGAATGTTATCTTTGGATCCTACTTGTCTACCACGCTACAGGCGTAAGTTAGACTTATTAGTAACTAGAGTTTGTCCTTTTGGGAGATCAAATTTAATTAGAGCATTCATAGCTGATATATGTGACTTAGTCACTCTTTTAAAGTCAATAAAATCATCTGGCAATTGATTTGCTAAATGAATTATCCTTTGAACTTATAGTTCACACTGTTGAGTACATGGATCATACTGAGATAATGATAATTCATTCCAAATTATTTCTTTTTCTGGCTATTTTATTTTCTCCCCCTAATGTTGGAAAAACTGACTCATTAAAATAATAGTCAGCAAATCGAGTTGTAAATAAATTCCCCATCAGAAGCTTGAGATGTTTAATTATCAATGGGAATTTGAATCTGACATATATTCCCAACCTCATTTGAGAAAACATCTTTGTGCATTGTGGTGGAGCAATTAAAACATATACCGCACACCCAAAAATTATGGGGAGAACTTATGATAATTTGTTGGCTTGATATTTTATAATTCGTTGATTCCTCAATCTGACCATCACAAGATATAGCTCATTTTATTTTTTGAGGATTTTATCTTTGGAACCTACTTGTCTACCACGCTACAGGCGTAAGTTAGACTTATTAGCAACTAGAGTTTGTCCTTTTGGGACATCAAATTTAATCGGAGCATTCATAGCTGGTATATGTGACTTAGTCACTCTTTTAGAGTTAGCAAAATCATTTGGCAATTGATTTGCTAAATGAATTATCCTTTGAACTTATAGTTCACATTGATGAGTACGTGGATCATACTGAGATAATGATAATCATTCCAACTTATTTCTTTTTCCAGCTATTTTATTTTCTCCCCCTAATTTTGGGAAAACTGACTCATTAAAATAATAGTCAGCAAATCGAGTTGTAAATAAATTCCCCATCAGAAGCTCGAGATATTTAATTATCAATGGGAAATTGAATCTGACATATATTCTCAACCTCATTTGAGAACTCATCTTTGTGCGTTGTAGTGGAGCAATTAGAACATATACCACACACCCAAAACTTCTGGGGAGAACTTATGATAATTTGTTGGCTTGATGCGAATTAGTGATGATGCATGTAAAGTGACATGCCACTAGTATTATCAAGGTGAATTGTCTTTATAGGGTAATCAGGAATATGTACTTGTAATTTTATCAACTGAGCAGGTAACCTCGCAAACACCAAGTTGCGGGTTAATAACAAGGATACATATGATCATCTAGTCGATGCATTGGTTAAAACTATAAAATATCTAGATGATCTATAAGAAGGGTGTATGGACCCACATATATCACCCTGTATCTGTTCTAGAAAATTAATAGATTCATAATCTATCTTAGCTGGTGATGGTTGAATAATCATTTTGTCTTGAGAGCAAGCATCACATGAGTAACATTACTTTAAAGAATCTATTAGTTCTTCAATGAATAACCACATGAAGTACAATAGCTTTTCGTATCATAATTGAACCGGGATGGCCTAGCCGGTCATGCCAAATAATAAAATTATCAGTAAACTTTTGATTTACAATAGTATGAGCTTCAATTTGTACTAATTCTTACTGCTCATCTGGAGCTTTCTATGATATTAGTACCGTCGGATATAGTACTCGCATTATTCCCTTCTATTATTAAATGGGAAAATATGCATAATTATGTACCTTTCACTATGTGCTTTATTCCATTTACTTCAGGGAATGAAAAATATATGCTTTGCACCATTCATTTCAGGGGATGAAAAATATTAAATATAGCACATATCAAATCAATTATCTATCAAAGATAATGTTACAAAAACTTATTACTCTTCCAGAGCATTGATATTTTAGTACTTTCAGATATAGTACTCACATTTTCCCCTTGCATTTAAATGAAAAAATAGTTCTTATGCTTAAGTATAGTATGAGTACTTGCACTGTCTGCTAAGTATAAATCGCCACAATTCATTGCATATTTTATTCCAAAAATAATCACATTCTTCAAAGGATAAATTAACATAAAGCGTAAACAAATAATATGTAAAACAAAGTAAATTAACATAAATAAATAATAAATAAAACAAATTAACATAAAACAAAATAAATAAAGGATCAATTATTCCCTTTAGAGGTTATAAGGGAAATAAAATAAATGGCGAATTATTCCTTTCAAGGGTTATGAGGAAATCAACAATATCTAATTGAGTTGGACCAAAAACTTCATAATTATTTTTCGCCATAAACAAAATTTGTTTATATTTTCTTTCCTTTATAATTCATGATTGTGGATAAAGGTCCATAATGCTTTGGCGTTCGGCAAATACAAAGCCAATTATTTAAGTTGCCACATCTATGACACATAGATTCTTCTTTCTTGGAATGATATTTTGCACTATTGACTTCTTCATTGTTCCACTTGTGGTGTGTATAATTATTCTCAAAATGACCATAATGTCTATCTCCATAGCCTTGACCATGGCCACAACTACTAACGTGTCATTTATTATAAAATCTCAAATTCACTTCAGGGAATGGAGTGGAGCCAGTGGGCCTTTAAAACATTTTTCATGATATTGTATCTGAGGACAATATTATTTGCGTGAAAAGTGAAGTATGTTTTTTTCTAACATATCCTCATCAGTAATATTTTGACCACGTAACTTCAAATGTGAAGTAATTCGAAACATAGCATAATTATACTCGCTTACTGATTTAAAATCTTGCAATCTTTGATGCAACTAACCATATTGAGTTTTAGGTAGAATAACAGTTTTCTAATAGTCATATCATACCTTTAGATTATTTCAAGGAATAAGAAGATCTTTCACCATTAAATATTCAGATTGCAACCCCTCATGGAGGTGACGGCGAAGAAGTATAATGGCTCTGACCTTATTTTTTAGCAGATTATTCCAAAGATTTAATCCTCGTACGCAATATTTTTAAACTAGTTCACAAGGTCTTTTAGAAACTTTCTTTGAGACCAATAGCCTCGTAGAACGGGATGTCCATCCAATATACTTAGATTAAACCAACAGAATAGAGAACATAAATCGCCATAATTTATAACAATCTTCTTGTAGATCATAAATCACCATAATTTATTGCACTTTAAAATCATAATTTAAAGAATAAAAATAAAAATAGAGTTTACCAATATTGATTTTTCTCTCGAGGACAATGGAGATATAAATTACCAAGATAGCTCATCATAATCTCTTTATGTCATATATCTTTCCAAGTCATTTAAAGATATCATGTAAAACTCAAAATATGGTTAAAATAACAACTTTAATCAATAAAATAACATAAATAAATATTGATATCTAATTATGAGGATATATTAATAAGTATACGATATAATTTTATTACCCCATAATTAAAGCCTTCTACTTCGAGAAGCATTGGTCCAGAGTTGAAAGCAAGGGAAGCCTTATCCCCATAATGTCGCACAACCCTTTGCAATGTAAGAACCAAAATTTTCTTTTCATTCTTCTAGTAAATTACTCAAAATTTTCTTGTTTCCTTTGCATTACTATTGCAAACCTGAACATGGCGAAGTTTATATGATTTAAAGGCGTTGCTGCTACGAGAGAAAAATAAATTCTAGAGAAAATGACAGATAATTAAGGGTGATTGGTCAAATATTCAAAATATTAGAACGAAATAATAATCGGACAATATATCAAAATACACTGACCTCAATATAAGAATGGTTAATTAATCTTTATATCGATATATAAATAAACAAAACATACCATAATTTCCAAGCTAAGTTGAATATATAGTAGATGTAATCATTAATATCTTATTGAAATCTTTTTCGGGAATTACGGACAAGAACCACGGTTATTGAGTGAGATCGTGCTGATAACGTGTTGTGAATAAAGTAAAGAGCAAGAATAAAATAGATGAACGAGAACAAAATGAGAGACGAAGAGAGAGACTTGTATTATATTCTCAAAGTAGGGTTGTGTATAATGTTTTCTCCAAACTCTATATTTATAGACATAAGATAAAAAACCATAATTTCAATGGGTATTAAATCTTAATAATAAAGTATATTAAAATCTCATTTAATATATGGATATCCACAGTAAATAAAGATATTCATAACAAAATTTAGATTATTTGATAGATCATTATTGAAAAAAATTAACAAGTGATATTTAAATGATATCAAACATTTTATTATTTAATTGTAAAAATTTAAATATACTTAAAAAATACATCCGAACATTATTAATAAAATTATTAATTTTTCACATACGTTTTATCAAACAAAAACTCTTTAAGCTTTATAGAATAAATAATTATACAGATTTATGAAATCATACTGGTCCCAAAGCCATCAACTGAAACAATGGGTGGATTAGAAAGGAACCCTCTCTGGCTCTGAATCCACGGGGCTGGCTTGGCACGTGCGAGGCCTTCTAGAAGCCTACCTTTTCATCGCTTTTAAAAATAATAACACTAAAATTTATTTAAAGATTTCTTCAAAAGAAAGAAAGAAAGATATTAATATCTCCACATTAATTGTTTTATTAAAGGTAGGAGTGAGTCCTATTGTTTTTGAAATCCCGTTTAGCCTTCTCTCTGGCTCTGAATTCACGGGTCACGTCTCTCCAATTTTTTTTAAAAAATAATTTTTTTACAACTTGAAATTGTTAAAAATTTTGATTTGCCTATTCACATTTTTAAAAAAATTTATATATTAAACTTTAAAATTTAATTATTTTTAATTAAATTATTTTTTATAATTTTTAAAAGTTCTTATTAAATTTCTTGAAATTATTAAAATTTTTAGTTAAGCTCTTAATTTTTTCGAAAAAAAATATTTTAACCCTCAATTAAAAAAAATTAACATCCTAACTTTGTCGTCAAGTTCCGCCACTGCCTACAATTGTTTTACTCAACCTTATAGAGTTTTAGTAGGTGGATTCATCTAAACAAAAAATATTATATTTTTTAAGTTTTAAATTAATCTAGTATTGGTTGATCTAATTTAAAATTAATTTAATGTGTCTAGTTGAAAATTTTATCCATATCATATTTGAATAGAAGAAAGTTAGAATTACCAATTTGATTCCAAAAATAAGAAGTAATAAGAAATATAGTGTAAAAGAGGATTTTCCATGGAAGTGAACAACTTGCAGCACCGGGTCGGAGATTCAACAAATTTCGTCCAAGGGAGGATGATCTTGAGTCTCGACGATGACGGTGATGTCGATGATCCTACAAGTATTGGAAAATATGCCTTTTAAAGATGAACTTCCGATTTCTTTGAATGAAAATAAGGATTCATTCACTATTGTTTTAACGTCCCGAAATTTCAAAAAATCAAACTTCACATTTTGATTCAGGATTTAAATAGACTGTTTTTATACATTGATAGCTAGTGATGTTGCGCATCAACTTAATCATATCACATTAAGTATATTCAAATCATTATGTGATTTGTCTCCTCTAAATTATAAAAACAATATAGTAGTATATTTTTTCTAAAGATGGGGAGTTAAATATAATTAAAAAAATTCGATAAAAATAATTAAAAAATGACAGTTCACTTGATAAAACAAAATGTGTAAACTTGATAGTTAAATTTAACATTTTGTAAAAAATACCAACTTAATCTTTATTTTTCATTAGTTTTGGTTTGACATGGTTTTTTATTTTTATTTGTTTGGGTTGCAACCCACGTGTGTGTATATGGACGTTAATTGGGCGGGGAGTGTGCGAAGGATACACTCACATTCATCCCGTCAAGCATTTTCATCTCTATTCCTGCCCCACGACCCATTGCGAATAGAAAATTTAAAATCATCTCTGTCCTACAACCCGCAAGACTAAAACCATTCTCGCCCCATTACCCACGTGTGTCCTGAGACCCACCTAATTCCCTCTTTATCCGCCCCGTAACCCTTTCATATAATATTTTTATAACTATTAGTTAAAAATATAAATCAAATTTGTTATGAAAAAAGTATAAAATATCCGTCACTTGGACTCCTACCACATAGTGAAATTATTCTAATTGTCACAATTTTTTTTAAAAATAATAATTTACGAAATTAAAATTGTACAACAAAAAAGTTTGGACTAAAAAGATACTAAAGTCTATTATAAAGGATCAAAAATAGCACAAATAATATGTAAAATAATATTTCAATTGCTTAACAAATAAACATTACAGAAAGAACTAAAAAATATAACAATTAAAAAATAACCTTAAAAAATAAGAACAAATACCGATAGAATCTAAATAACATACAATATTAGGAAAATAAAATTAAAAAAGTAGAAAAATAACATATATACGGTGAAGACTGAAGAGAAGAAAAAGACCTTGACCTTAAAAAGAGGCGTAACACAAACAACAATAAAGAATAAACTAATAAACATAATAAATGTTATATATATAATTTTTTATAAATAAGTCAATGTAAATTATTTTAAATTTGACTCTAATTTAAATTGATATATTCAATTTCAAACTCAATTATATACATACATATATATTGAATTTTTCATTAATATCCCAAGAAAAAGTCAATATAAATTATCTTAAATTTGACTATAATCCAAAACGGTTTTGTATTTTTAATAACATTTATAATAACATTTTATAAGATTTGTTGGGGCGAGTGGGGACGATGCGGGGCGGGTGGGGATAGGGCAAGTACAAAGGCATATTCACGTCTTCCCCACTACCCACGACGAATCTAATTTTTATCTTCATCTTCGCCTCACAACCTGCGAAATTTGTAATCATTCTTGCCCAATTGAATGTGACGTGGGACGAATCCCTACAAATCCTACCCCATTTTCATCTCCGCCTCACAACTCGCGAAATTTATAATCATTCCTGCCCAATTGAATGCGAAGTGGGGCGAATCTCCACAAATTCCACCCCATTGACATCCTTAGGTTTGTATATATAACTATGCCCATGCTGAAAATTCGCCTTATGTTGATAACTACGGGATCTTAGAGAAGACTGTGGCTACTCTAAACTAATGGAACAATTCAGCCATGTGAGACATAGAATGCTTATTGTTAAAGATCAATTTATTCAGCTTTTGATAGTCAATGCGGCGCTGTAAAGTTCCATATATTTTCTTGAAGAGTAAGATTGTAGCTCCCTATAGTGAGTCACTCGGTTAGATTAGACCTGACAAATTTGATTCGAGACTCGAATCGATTTATTTGACTCGAGACCCGATATAGACCCGAATATAATGGTCTAAATTTGACTCAAATCTGAACTAAAATCGAATTGAACTGAAACCGACCCAAATTTAGTTCAACTAAAAATCAACTCGAACCGAAAAAATCCGAATCGAAAATCAACCGAACCGAAAGCTATTCGAACTAAAAATCAACCGAACCGAAAGCAACCTGAACCGAACGCAACCCGAACTTAATTTCCTCAAATATGTAGGCTTTATTCTCATTTTGTATTATATTACTAATTAAGAACAATCTTTAGTAATAGTTTAATGGTTTAATATTATTTTTATCCTCTAAAAGATCATCTTACTCAAATTGAAAGTCGACTGATCCGATATTGACCGGACCCGAAAAATAACCGATATAATATTGTCCCGACCCGAAAAGCAACCGATCTGATATCGACCCGACCTGAAAAGCAACCTATCCGATATAGACCCGACTCAAAAAGTCAATTGATCCGACTCAAAAATCAACTGAACCGATACTCGAACCGATCCGAAATAACATAGACCTGAACTAAACCTAAATTAGACTCGATTCGACTCAAACCGAACCTAAACCGAAATCAACCTGAACCAAAAATAAACCCGACCCGAACCTAATCCGAACGACCTGATTGCCACCTCTAGGCTAGATAAAACTCTGAGCTAAACGTTTCTACAGCTGAACCTTAAATTCCTTAAGCCCTGTAGGTGTCATGTGATAAGCTGCCATGGACACTGATGTAGTCCCTAGATACACTTCAATGTCAAACTCAATTTCTCTGTCATGAGATAAATTAACTCTTCAGAAAAGACATCTAGAAAATATTTTATTGTGCAGATCCTTTAATCATAAAATTTAGACTCATCGAGTCTATGACATAATCCAGATATGCTTCGTGTTAAGACTTTGTAAGTTGAAAATAAACAAAGCGAGATTAACATAAAATAAGATATGCGTAAGAGATAGAATTTAATGTGGTTCGACTTGGCCTACTTTCACGGATGAGAGAAATGAATAATCTATTATAATTGTAGAGAACACGGAGAGTACAAATACATGTTGTCCCATGTATCTCGAAGCTCGGTATGTATTTCTCAAACTCGATTCCAAAACACTCTCTCAATATCGTTACAATACAAATCTTTGCAATATAACCGTAATAACGGTAGAGCTACTAGACGGGTTTATATCTCTCTAGCTAGAATATCAAAAATTTCCTTTAAGAAATGTATGAACATTTAAACGGGGTTCTTGAATATTTTTGGCATTTCCAGAATTCAGCCGCGAATCGTCGGACTGGTCGCCGCGAATCGTCGGACTGATTGCCGTTTATTGACGTTGGGGAACTTGAAACCTAACCTAAACAACTCTTCTATATAAATCCAGATTCCCCTTTTAAATCTTTCGAAAACCATTTCATTATTTTATAAATCTAAGAAAACCCTTTCAAAACCCTTTAAAAAACCTTTTATTTTACTCTTCATGCTTTATTTCTCTACTCCGATGCGACCTTAACCGTCATGGAAAGAAGCTGGGGGTACGCCATCGATGAGTCATCGTTCATCGACGATGAGGCCTAATAAAACTTTGACCGGAAGTCTAACGACGTCAGGTAAAAGAACTTAAACACTAGTCCACTTTTAAATACGAAATAAAGCATGCATCCAAAAAATGAAATACCTTGAATACTCTTTGCTTTTTATTGATTTTCGGGCCCTTACATCACAAATTCGCATGGCTTATATAACCGATTTACATTCTTTTTACAAGAAAATAAAATGAATTGAAAAATCCCTATTGGTTATGCTCTGATTTGCTTTTTTTACTGTTGAAAAAATGTCATTCTTCATTTGACATTATTTTTTCTTTGTTTTCTTGCTTGGTATTTTTGGTTTAAGGGGGGAGAGGACCAGAGAAATGTTCTTGACGATTGTTGCATATGCGTCCAAGGAGAATTAATCGGAGTAAGTTAACGGGTGGCATAGTCGCGGTGCGACATCAACGAAAAATGTTACAAAACACAGAATTTGAAATTGAAAATGTTACACTTTTTGATAACATTTTAAGTTTACGTCTCGCGACAATATAAATACTTAGAGACAAATTTCGATACTTACAAAAACCTAAAATGTTATCAAAAGCGATAAGTATTGATAGTCGAAGTTAAGTTTCGATACTTGACCACCAACCTAAAATGTTACCAGAAAGTGTAATATTTTTTAATTCGTATTTTATGTCTTGTAATATTTTCAGTTGGTACCGCATAGTAACATGTCTTACGTTAATTAATCAACGTGGTCACCGATGTGGATTGTGGCATACGACCACTAGTTCAAGTTGTTGACGTGACCGTCGAGGTGGTCGAGAGTTGGCAATGAAGGGTCATGAGTGTTGGAACCTGGAAACGCTGGGCATTGAAAGGTCACACGTAAAGTGCGTAGCGTAACAGTCGGAATCCAAGAATCACGAGAAAATTCCGAAATCTCTGATGTAGGGCACTCTGAAATCGTTAAATCGTTTGCAAATCTAACAGCTCAGATGTTACAGTGCCATTAGATAAAGTCTGCTAGGGTTTCAACAGATTAGGTTTAGGTATTGGTCCATATTGTAATGGACCTGTTTTTTTTAATTGAGTTTGGTTTGTAAGTGGGGTTTGGAATTAAAAAAAAGTATGAGATTTGGAATTTTGGATTTAACTATGTAAATGGACCTGTTTTTTAAATTGAGTTTAGTTTATAAAGGAGCACCGAAATGGGATAGAAGATTTCTATTCGTTAAAACTTGTCACTCATATCCGTAGACCTGATAATTTTATTACAGTCAATTTTAAGTTTAGGTAGATTAAGTGATTTTATATTTGGATAATTTTGGTTTAAATATTTCTTTTTACTTATTTTTACTAAAACTATTGAAGTGAACAAATTAGTCACTAAAACATAAAATAGAACTATGCAATTACAAGTTAAAACCTAACCAAACAACTCATAAAAATGGTAAATAAAAATACAACGATCGTCAGTGGATGATAAATATTAACATGAAAATGTATATAACGAAGATAGCGCATTTACAAAATTAGTTTTATCACAACTCAACCAAGAACTATCATTAATGATTGCAAGCGCCTATCAATACAAGAAAACCACTACGAGAGTTCAAACTAAAAATAGATTAACATAATAACAAAATAATCTCCAATTAGTAGTCCACATCAAATTCAACCATGAAAAGAGAGAAGACGTGCTATAAAAACTGATAAAGTGTGCTATAAAAGTAGAAAAAAATATCCACTATTTTTGTTACAAAAGAAAAGATTTACTAAACTAAGCACACACAAAAAATTAAATACGGAAAAAGAAAACTAAAAAGATTAAAAATAAAAAATAAAAAAATAGAGGAAAAAATAACCAGAGTTATAACAAAACATGTGTGACAATCACTTGATCAAAGGCTAAAGGTGCCTAACTTCGTAAACTACCAAAAAGAAAATACCTAAAAAATCTCAGATATTTTGATTTAGATATTTTATATTCATGTTGCTCAAGTTTGAGATTAGTTTTGTTGGAGCCAGGTTATTATGGGATTAGGTCATTTTGGGTTATTCAGGTCGTTAATTTTTAAGGTCAAATCGAAGAAACACTAAAATAATTGTTATATTTCGTACTGTATATCTATGTTGCTCATACTCTGTGTCGGATGCTCAAATCCAACACATACCATACATGTGTACGAGATATGAGATAATCTAATTTGAGTATTTCGGGAGTTTTTTTAGTAGGGATAAGTAAAACTTAATTCGACTCAAAAAAATTAAAATTTTCGACTTGATTCGTCTCGACTTGATTCTAACTTTCATAAACTCAACTCGACTCGAAGAAATTTCAAATAAAATTAGAGTTATAAAATGGAGATTCGAATAACTCTAAATTTTTAGTAATTAGTGGATTGATTTTTAAGTTCGAGTCGAGTCCCCCTCAATTTTTCTTGATATATATGTACCGATATAAAAAAATATAAAGAAATATATGTCACATATGAAAAAATATGAAGAAAAATATATGCATATCTTATATAATTAGAAAAAGGCGTTTAAATTGGAATCAAGCTGTATTATAACATGACAAATAATTACAATTAAATTTGTATAGAAACTCGGAAACTCAACTCGAAACGAAATTTTTTCAAATAAAATTTGAGTTATAAAATATGACGCATTAACTCAAATAATTTAAAAAAATTTAACTGAACTCGACTGAATTAAAGCTTTCCCCTACTTTTTGGTGTAAAATGTAATGTAATCTTTATTTCGTGTTTTCTTTAACAAAGGCAAAACCGACTTTTATTAGAACAACATAAGCAACGTATACAAGAAAACATAAGGAATCAAACCGAAACCCGGAACAAAATCAAAAACAAAAACGAACATAAAATAAGAGGAAAGAACAGAAGACAACAGCACGGGGCGAAGTTAAAAATCAAAAACAAAAACCTAGCAAACAAGGCTACGAACAAAAGGCCAGGTTAACCAGTTTATTACTACATTATTACTGGTGTAGTCTTTCGGCTGGAAACTTAAAGCTACATTATTACTACATTAGAGTTGAGGTCTATGTCTAGTGTCTACATTCATGTTCAATAATTTTATGTTTTTTGTCACCTTCCAAAAAAAACACATAGTTTTTGTCCTTTTTTCTTCCGTATACATCTCAGTTTAGGCCTCAATTCTTCCACATAGAAGTTAGTAATAGTAGCTAAGGAAGCAACCAGAACGATAAATGATTGCAATTTGAGTGTCTGTGAGTACATATTCGATACAGATATATTTTCACTAGACATTATTGAATCGATGTTTTAGAAAATGAAGAATTCAAGTAACATAAATTGCAATTAACAGTAGATGATGCTTGTGTAAATGACTCAATATAGTCCAGGGGAAAGTTGGTGTTGTTAATGCAAAGAAACAATATCTCGCATTAGTTGGACTTGGTTATTAGATTTTTCAATAGTTTATACTTTTAAACTTTTTTTTGTTGCCCTTCCGGTTCCCAGGACTTTGTACTGATTAATCCGGACCGACCCATGTCGCACATGTGCTTTCATTTGGCCATTATATATTTATTTAATACTACTTTATTCTGTTGTATCAGTATTTGTTTTCATTTCCTCTGAGTTGCGTTGAGTGTTGACTCGAGGGTCTTGCTGCTATTGGGCTGTGGGGGCTTTTGTTCTTGATTCTGTACTTTGTAGCTACAAGAGGCAAAAATGAGTGTTGGGGCTGGGATATCAGTGAATGATGGGAAGTTGAATGTGTTTGGGAATTACATCTTGCATGATGTTCATGAAAATGTAGTGATAACACCGGCCTCGGTCCCCGAGGATGCATTGATCGATGGGGCTTTCATTGGAGTCGAATCAGATCACAAGGGAAGCAGAAGAGTCTTTCCTGTAGGAAAGCTTCAGTATGTTCATCTTCATAGCTCTTCAAATTCGTTACATATTCTATCATTTAGAGGAAACTTAACAGTTCCTGTAGTTCTAAAGTTAATGTCACTGATAGCATTTCTTGTTTATTACCTTTCTTTAGTCATGGAATCTGCCTACATATGCAGTGTAGAAACAAAGCTTAAATTGAGGTTCATGTGTGTCTTCAGACACAATTTTTGGTGGATGACTCAGTGCATGGGAACATCTGGAAAAGATATTCCCTTTGAGACACAATTCTTACTTGTTGAAGTATGTGCTGACACTCATCTTGACAATGGAGATAAAGATGAAGCCGAACACTCAGCTACGTATGCGGTTTTCTTGCCAATTCTTGAAGGTGATTTCAGGGCTGTTCTTCAAGGGAATGGACAAAATGAGATGGAGATATGCTCGGTAAGTGTAAGAAAAGCATCAACTTAGATTTTACATAATCGGAAATTGGTTCTGTTTATTAATTCTTAGGATCGGCAACTGTTTGCAGGCGATCCTGCAGTGGATAACTTTGAGGGCAGTCATTTGGTTTTTGTTGCAGCTGGATCGGACCCTTATAATGTTATCACCAACTCAGTGAAGTAAGCTTTTACAGTCCTATATGAAAGGAATCTCCTTTCTATAAATGTAGCCTCAAATGTTTGTTTTGCATGCTTATTCCTAGTTATAGCCTACATTACTCGACTTTGGGTGTGAGTTCGGAGATGGATATGTGTCCAACACGAGTATGCTGAATTTTTTTAGCACAATGATTGATCAAGTTTGTATCACGAATTAAACACAGGACTGTTGAGAACCACTTGCATACCTTTTCTCACCGAGAGAAAAAGAAGGTGCTTTCGCTCTTTCTGATACTATACCTTACATGACCATTTTTGTTGATCTCATGCCTTTTTGTCAAAGGTCTTATTGTTTTTCACACATCATGGTTCAGATGCCAGACATTTTGAACTGGTTTGGCTGGTGTACATGGGATGTTTTTTACACTAATGTCTCTGCTGAGGGTCTGAAGCAAGGATTAGAAAGCTTTGCGAAAGGCGGAACCCCTCCTAAGTTTGTCATCATTGATGATGGATGGCAAACAGTTGATATGGATCCAGATGGCATCGAATATAGATCTGATTCTACAGCAAAGTAAGTACTTAAACTCCAAACCATAATTAGTTTTCCTTTTCCTGGTCAAAAAGTTCTAACCATCTAGGCTCTTTTCTTTCTCTAGCTTTGCTAACAGATTAATACACATCAAAGGGAACCATAAATTTCAGAAAAATAGCAAGGAAGGTCACAGAGTAGATGATCCGGCAATGGGACTTCGCTGTGTCGTCGGTGAAATGAAAGATAGATATGCTTTGAAATATGTTTATGTGTGGCATGCAATAACAGGATACTGGGGTGGAGTTAAACCTGGAATTACTGAAATGGAGCACTATGAACCAAAGTTGGTAATATCCTATTTCATCTCCAGGGGCTCGGTCGAATGATTATTCCGATGTTTTGCAGTCCATCACTATGAATGGTGTCGGTCTGGTGAATCCGGAGAAAGCTTTTGAATTCTATAATGATCTTCATTCGTATCTGGCGTCAGCTGGTATCGATGGTGTCAAAGTTGATGTTCAAAGCATTCTTGAAACTCTTGGAGCGGGACATGGTGGAAGAGTAAAACTCACTAGAAAATACCATCAGGCATTAGAGGCCTCAATATCTAGCAATTTCCATGACAATGCAGTTATTGCCTGTATGAGTCATAACACCGACACCTTATATAGGTAGCTGTTCGAGTCAGTTATATGATGTTATCGCACAAATCCATACATATTTTCATGAGTTAACAATCTATTTTTCCAGTGCAAAGAACACAACTGTTATGAGAGCTTCAGATGATTTCTTCCCAAGAGATCCTGCCTCTCATACGATTCATATTGCATCCGTCGCTTATAATTGGGGAGTTTATGCAGCCAGATTGGGACATGTTTCATGTAAGCTAACAATATATAATCATCCACCGTTCCTTGTTACTTTCAACATTTTGTTTTAATGTTTTTGGAGTTTAAATTGAAAATAAATTCATTAATTCTTATGCCAGAGCTTACATCCAATGGCTGAATACCACGGAGCTGCTCGTGCTGTGGGAGGGCGTGCAATATATGTCAGGTGCAACTTTTGGTTATTAGTTCTAATGGCTTTTGTATAACTGTAAATAATCAATTGAAAATTTGATTTCTTTAATGGATGCTTAATCTACTGTTGCAGTGACAAGCCTGGACACCATGATTTCAATTGTTGAAGAAGCTTGTACTTCCCGACGGCTCCGTGTTGAGGGCAAAATGTCCTGGAAGACCAACCAGAGATTGCTTGTTTTCTGATCCAGTCAGAGATGGAAAAAGGTGACATGTAAATCAGACTAATTTGCTAATGTCCTTTGGGAGTCAACTTCCTTCCTAATTTGCTTATGTACACTTTGATTTTGCAGTCTTCTGAAAATATGGAACCTAAATGATTTTACCGGGATCATCGGCGTATTCAATTGCCAAGGAGCCAGATGGTGTGAGGTTTCGAAAAAGATGGTTAACCATGATGAACAACCTGGAACTATCACAGGCTTTATTAAAGCTAGAGATGTTGAGTATCTGCCTCAAGTAGCCAGGGATGGTTGGACTGGGGATACCATCTTATATTCACATCTTGGTGGTAAGCTTTTATTTCATTCTTTCATACAACTGAAAATTGCAGAGTTTTAAAATTTATAATAATGAACTTCTCTGTGATGCCAACTGCAGGAGAGGTGACTTATCTCGCAAGAAATGCGTCTATGTCGATTACATTAAAGCCCCGGGAATATGAAGTTTTTACTGTTGTTCCTGTCATGGCACTGTCTGGTGGGTCTAGATTTGCTCCCATAGGCCTACTCGAGATGTTCAATTCAGGAGGGGCCATCAAGGAGTTGAAATGTGAATATGAGAATCCTGTTGCAACTATTATCTTGAAAGTTCGAGGCTGTGGTTTGTTTGGCGTCTATTCATTGACTCGACCGCTAAGGATAACAGTTGATTTGGAGGAACTGGAGTACGAATACGAGGGCGAATCTGGTTTGGTTACCTTTGCTCTAAGAGTCACAAAGGAAGAGCAGTACCTCTGGAACATTCTCATTGAGCTATAAGGACTGAAGTATAATGTTGCGGAACATATGGTCGAAAAGCTAAATTTGGACATTGTTGAAGGATTCAGAAACTTTTGGGACAAAGATGGTTGTAGCATTTATGCCTTGACCAAATGACATGTTTGAAAGAAATAAATAAGAGTATATTATATAAATTATCACTGAACTTTATTGTCAAATCTATTTCGATCGTTGAAGTTTTAAAACATTTAATTTATTAACTAAATTTTAGACATTAAACGTTTTCTATCTAAAAATGTTATATTGAAAGTCGAATAAAAAATCAAATTATATAAAGTTTTAGAGGTCACACCCATTGTTTTATTTTCAGTCCCCGGCCTGCACCTACATGGAAAACAAGAAAAAATAATGACAGGGAAAGAAAAGCCAAATAGCCAGCCTGCCTACCTTCTCAGTTTTCACATCATTTTATTTAAGTCTTTCTTCGTATTCATTTACTGCTGAAATTAGTCGAGAAATGTGCTAATCAATAGAAAAATAGAAATGGTAAACAATTTCCCATGTAATGTAACGCAATGTCAATTATGTCAACTGCTACAATAATAGCATTAATTAATTAGTGGAACATGACATTTCATGTTTTCTTTTTCTTTTTCATAAATAATAAGGATTGCTCCACTCCGATATTAGGGATCAAATATCAACTTTAAGAAAATACTTTTTTTCCGACTTCACGTAAAAAAATTAATTTAATTTAAATAGTAATTTTATAAATTTAATTCGATTTATAAAAATTTTAAATAAAATTTATGTTATAAATTGAAACTTCGAATAATTTGAAATTTTTGTATTTAGTTTATTAAAATTTAAGTTTGAGTCGAGTCCCTCAACTTTGCATGATATATGTATATCACATATGAAAATTATGAAGAAATATATATATGTATATCGTATATGGTTATAGAAAATTATTTAAATTGGACCAATTAGTATCATAACATTATAAATGTTTACAATTAAATTTGAACAAAAACTCGTACAACTTAACTCGACTCAAATTTTATAAACTCAACTCGAATGGAAGAAATTTTAAATAAAATTTGAGTTATAAAATAGAACTCGCCAACTCAAGTAACTCAAACTACTCTTATTCCTACCTGTTTAATATCTTCAAATATATACCATTTTTATGCAAATTTCAATTTTTGGTTTCCCAATTGTTCAGTGATAGCCTGGATTTATATCTAGATTTTATTTTCTAACTATGGGTAAATTTAAGTTTATTGAAGTAAGTAGTACCCTTGGATGTTTTTGAATAATTGAAGTAAGTACCATAAATATATAATTTCTTTTAGAAAAAAATTGAAAATGTCGTAAAAAGAAACCCAATCTTTGTTAAATATATGGTAAATTTCACAAATAGTCATTAAATTATAGTAAAAACGTTTATTTTGGTCGCTTAACTTTCAAAAGTTAAAAAATAATTATTAAACTTTGGTTTTTGTTATAAAATGGTCTATGAGCCATTAATTGCCGTTAAAGGGACAATTTGACAGATAATTTTTTTTATATTAGCATATTTAGTCCTCCATATTTTCACATTCAATTAATTTAGTCCTAATTTTAAAAAATTAATAAATTTAACATTCATTATTTACACATTCCAATTACAAACATGACCAAATTGATATAATGTGTATATAATGAGGGTTGAATTTATTAAATTTTTTCAAATTAGGACTAAGCTAATTGAATGTGTAAATATAGAAGACTAAATGTGCTATCATACAAATTTTCTTAACTGTCATGGCATTCTCTTAACTATAGTCACTCAATGACGATTTTGTAACAAAAATCAAAGTTTAATGATTATTTTGTAACTTGTGAAAGTTGAGTGGCCAAAGTGAACTTTTTAGCATAATTAATGACCATTTGTTAACTTTACCCTAAATAATAATAAATTGTTGATGGCTAAATGGTCGAATTTGCCCCTGTAGTAATCCGAAATTAATAATGTTGCTCTTACTCTCCCCCATAATTTTACCCTCAAAGTCAGCCAATTGCAACAATGTTGCCCTTTGACCAATTTTGACCGTTAAATGCTGACGTGGCAGTTAACGGTGCTGACGGAACAATTGTGCCTTCGAAGTCATTAATTGCAGCAATTTTACCCTTGGTTTATTTAGTTTTGAATAAAATTGGATAAATAATATAGTTTTCCGAGTTGAACTTTAACAAACATAATATAGAAAAAATTGATTAACAAATTGATGTAAATATCCTTTGGGTCCTTGATAATTCTAAAAATAAGCAAAGTGAGAACTCTAAAAAAATTAAAATATTCTTTAATTTTTTTAAAAAAAATCTATAAACTTAATAAAAATAAATAAAATATTTAAAAATTATGGAAAATAAAAATTAATATAAAAATATTTATAATTATAAAGTTATAAATATAAAAAATCAAAATATTTATCAAACCCATTGAAAAAGTTGATAAATGTGTAAAAGTACTACTTTTCTCACCTTTTTTCTCATAATTATTGTTAGACTTAGGCTTATTTTAGTTGCATTCATAGTCTTTCATGCATTAAATCCGAGTTTCCTATATTGTTGAGCTTGATATTACATTTTGGTTGATTTTGTGGAAAAGATGCTGCTGGGCTGTGAATTTTTGTGTGCAGGATTTAATTGCCCAAGCAAGTAGGAAATTGCCGAAGCAATTGAGGATAAGAAGAAGAGAGCTGCCGATTTTGATGGGATAAATCCATTTAATTCGAGATAATTATGAGAAGCAAGGATAAATCCTAGAAGAGTTGGAGTTCCACGAAGAGATCAAAAAGAGATTAAATTCCAAGAGTTTATGAGGAGTTTTTGGAGGATAAATAAATAAAAGAGATTTATCTTTTTATCCTTTTTAATTCCAACTTAAACTCATCCTTATCAACAAAGAACTTGACCTAGCCATCTCCTATAAATAGAAGACAAGTCGCAGCTCTCTAGGATGTTCGATTTGAGAGAGAATTCAATATGGTTGCTCGACATCATCATCTTCTTCTTCTTCTTTATTCCATTTAATTCATGTTGGGTAGATTTTATCTTGTATTTCTTTTGCACCCAGCCATGAACTAAACTTTACTTGGCTTGGGTTATTATGTTTTTGTGGTTGTGAAGACGTTTGGATTTGTTTAGGTTTTTGATTTGCAATTCAATTTCAAAGTTTGTTCATTCTTGGTTCTTAATTTTGATTGCGAGTGAATTGGGAGAGGATCTCGTGAATTCATCCATTTATACAATATCGAGAGAGTTGGATTCAAGAAACGAATGAGCATGGTTTTCATACAAACGAATGTTGGTGAAGACTAATTCAACTTAGGGATAAGTTGCGAGTTTCAACGGCTAAGAGGAGCACAAGATCGGTTGTTGTTCACCTATGGTTAACGCAGAGATGTATCACCAAGGCATGCACAATTAACAGCATTTCAAGTTAGGGATAACGAGAAGCCATTGAAGAACGCTTCCCCAAGCTTTGAAGGAAATAGCCTAGTTGCCCAGGCAATCGCACCATTCCCAATTGCCCAGGCAATTCGACTGATGCTAATTGTTAAGACGATTGAGTTACTCTTGCAATCAATTACCACGACGGTCTATTCAATCATCGCGCCACGACTCACGATAACTCGCCCCACTCTCTCATTCGATCAACATCTCTTTTATTTACTTGAGCATTTTACTTTACTCGTTTATTCAAACTCCTATTATCACAAATTGTGTTTTCTTTTCAGTGCAAGGAATTAGAATATGAAGTTACAACTAATCCTAATGGAGAAGATATCTAATCTATACTATAACTTGCGACGTGTACACTTGCACCAATTTCGAAGCACTCTAAACACGCAACAAGTTTTTGGCGCCGTTGTCGGGGATTGACAATAGCGACTTTGTTTTTTTTATTTCTTGCACCTTTGTTTTTTATTTTCATATTTTATTTTTGTTTCTAGGTTTCAAAGGGCTAACATCTTGCTTTTTGCTTTTGTGTATGACCAGGGCAAGACCAACAGTGCAAGACTACCCCTTTGAACCTGAGATAGAGTGAGTTCTCCATAGATGGAGACGTGGGCAAAGAGCAGCAATGGTAGATCCAATTGACGGTAATCTGAATACTGACGGTAACCAAAATACCATGGCAAGAGGAGGATGAGCTCAAGTCGAACAACCTGTTTGTGTCAGGAATAGACCAATTCGAGACTATTTAAAGGAAGATCTCAATGGTCTCAATCCAGGAGTTGTCACACCTGAAATAGAAGCCGCCCACTTTGAATTAAAACCTGTGATGTTCAACATGATCAATACAATTGGTCAACTTGGCGGATCGGCCACTGAAGATGCCAAACAACATCTCAAATCATTCCTGGAGATTTGCAATTCATTCAAACTACAAGGAGTCCATGAGGATATCCTACGACTGAAATTATTTCCCTATTCACTGAGGGATAGGGCAAAAGCGTGGTTAAACAGTATTCCATCCGGATCTATAGGATATTGGACGGATTTATGTCGTAATTTCATTTCTAGATTTAGTTCTACAAATATGACTGATAAATTGCGTAACGATATTACTTCTTTTCAGCAGGCAGATGATGAATACATGTACGAGGCTTGAGAGCGATATAAAGAGCTTTTACACAAATGTCCCATGCACGGATTCCCAGTGTAGACACAAGTGATGATGTTCTACAACTCAGTGAACACGCCAACAAGGGTGATGTTAGATGCCTCAGCAAATGGCATACTCCTCGACAAGTTACCTGAGGAAGCGATGGAGATTCTGAACTGTCTTGCTAAGAACGATTATCAGTTCCCAACCACCCGAAGGGGAATAGTTACACGAAATGTAATACCCATTTCCCGTATTCATAGCTGAATACGAGTCAGAGATATCACAAAACATTTGTAAAACCCTCTACATTTGTAACTCGGTAAAAATTTTGATTCTTCTAAAAATATTACAATATATTTAGTTTCTATTTACAAATGTAGTTAATCGCGTATAGTTTAAATATAATATTTTAATCTTCAAATCGAGTTTAATTTCAGGCAGCAACTTATTAATTTAATTTAACTTTATATAATTAATAAAACTGCCTAAAAACTGCATGATTTAAAATTCATCCAGATACCACATAAAATACAAATTCTATCAGAGCAGTCATATCATTTTAATATACATGCCAACTAGTAAATATCAAACAGTGTCAAAATATATCTTACTGATACTGATGTACCTGTTATTGATTGATGATGTTCGTTTATGCTCCTTACTCCAACCATTTCTTCTTTCCTACGTGTAAAACAGTTGCACGCTAAGTATTTACTTAGCGAGGCAATAATTCGAATTCAAGTGCAATTATTATAATATCAATATTAATGATTAACAATGCATATGATCACCTTACCATTATATGCTCATTAACATAAATAATATGTATATCAAAGTGATAAGATTAGATCTTACCAATACCGTTGCCATTCTATCCGTAAGCTTTCAATGCTTACCAATACCTTTTTCCCATTTCTATTTGCAAGCTTTCAAGCTTATCTTCATGTTTCTTTTTTATTCTTTCAATTTATTTAGCCCAAGGTATCGAATTAAGAGATTCTATGTACACGAGTCACCCCCCATACTCAACCTTTCTTGAGTATGTATATTATTTGCACTCTACCGGAAGTGCTTAGCACCGAAGTGCTCATGTATACTTACTGGAGTATACAATATATCCCTCATTGAGTTTTTATGAAATTACACCGAAGTGTTTAGCACCTGTAGTAAGTTCGTATACTCAAACCATGCATGAGTATACTCCTCAATGAGTATTTATAATATTTTCACTTTACCTGAAGTGCTTATAATATTTATACAGCTGTTTATGACCCTATGGATATCCAACTATACCATCGAACCTCTATATCATACATTGGGCTTTATTTCATCATTTAAGTCATCAATGGCAACATATATCAATATATATCAACATTTAACTTCATAGCCGAAATAACATTCATATTATACCATCATCAATAACTAGTGATCAATACATTTATTTTCAACCTTTGACATATTTAAAATATGTCAAATATATGATCAATGACATAAATATCATGACAATATATAAACTAGGTAGACTCATCGTAAGTCCTATCAGTGATGTATGAAACATCCATGTATAATGTTATGTACGCATTGCACTCACTTGGGCCATTTATTAGTATGCCTCACTAAGTCCTCTTTGATCCTTTCCTTCATTGTACCTCGAACCTCCCTTGATTTGAACGTAACTTCATAATTCAAATAAGTAAAATATTTGTTAGATCCCAATCTAACAATATCTTAGACAAATTGTCCAAAATAATCATTCGAATACAAAATCTTCAAACTTTTTCCTTTCTTCCTTGTATTGTTCAAAAATTCATTATGGTCCTTAGTAACCACTTTGAACTTCCATTAGCCCCTTTCAATCTTACTAATCAACCTTAGATACAAAGTGTATCAATTCTCATTTTCTGGCAGTTTGCAGTACCTCCAAAGAAATATTTCTATAAAATAATCTATAACTTGGAATTCAACTCCGTTTGTTCTGAAAGAAACTAGATTCGATAAGCTTTTCAACCATATAAATTAATAGCCTAAATTCAACTTGTATGATTTATGGAAAATTTTCAAAGCCAGTTACAGTGATGAAATTCGGAACAGACTGGTGTTCTGTTTTCCGACCTTTCGTCACTTAAAAATTCATATCTTTTGACTCGGAACTCGAAATCAGATTCCGTTTGTTGGAAACGAAAATAGACGAACAAATCTTTAAATCGGTATAAAATTCACCATCTAAACATTTTTGTATAATTTATGGTGAATTTTCAAAGTTACTGCCATAAACCAGTTTTTCTACACAGCTTCCATAAACAACTTCAGCTTTTATACTAACTTCTCCTTAGTTTTATACTTTTCAATTTAGTCCAATCACCAGCTTTAAACCACCAACTCATCACATTATTCACCAAATAATTATTCACAATAATTCTCCTTAATTTTCCTTCTTTACCGAAATAGTCATTAAAATGCAAATATAAGGATTCAAGCTTCTTAACTTTGCAATTTGGTCCTCAATTCAACATTACTACCTTAATTCCATTATTACAACTAAAAATCAGATTTAACCCCCATACAAAACTTCAATTTTGATTTGGTCACTTAACTTTAACAAATTGTCAAAATGGTCACTAATTCAATTCAACATCAATTTGGCATTCTAACTTCATTTTCTTATCTCTAACATCATTAATAACACAAATACACTCCAAATTATAAAAATTCAGATTTTGTCCTTCAACTTTTCATGTTGCCAAAATGGTCCCTACACAATTTAACTTAGGGTTTTACTTCCAAACAACAATTCAAGCTTACTAGAACATTATTTCAACATCAAAAACCCTAAATTAAACTTGAATCCATAAAACCTAATCATCTTCATAGAAATCAAAACATGTAAAACTTAAATCCCAACTCAATATCATGATTTTAACGTCATACTTGCTTGATTTCAACTTAAATTCAATCATGAAATCATAAAATCTCAAAAGCCCCATTTTGATCCATAAACCCTATTTTCTTTCTCATGTAAATTCTCATCAATCAAACATGGATTCCATGAATTATTGATATCAAAAGATAGAGCTTGAAGAGTAGAACAACTTTGTAGTTGAAGAGATTACCTGAAAACCGAGTTTCGGAGCTTGAATCGGGCTTGGAAATTTTTTTCTCTTTCTTTCCCTAGCCCTCACGTTTGTTGCTGGAAAATATGAACAAAATATTCATCTTTTCACCATTATTTTACACATATATCTATTAAATGAATATTAAATTCATTTAATAGTGAAATTACAAATTTGCCCTTTTATCCAATGGTTGAGATTGATTTTATCATCAATCAAGGGCCAAGATTTAATCTTCCATTTTATATTTCCAAAATTTCCCTTATAACTTTTAAAATATTTCAAAATTGTCATTGGGGCCAAATGACCAATTTGCCCTCCAACTTGTCTTTATTTACTAGTTTGTTTCCAAATTGCCATTCCATTAAAATCTAACTAAATCTAGTTAGAATTAAACCAACCATAATAAAATATTCATAAAATAAAATTTTATGACTTTTCCATAGCTTTTGGATCAGTCTCCAAAATTTCCATTCGATCCAATATACCGATAAATAATCCTTTACTCAGAAATAAATTGTAGGATTCATCGTGAATCAAACTAAAAATATTTCCAACACTTGGAAATGACTTTTATAAACTTTCTCTATCATATGGAAAAATTTCAAAATTTTCCAGTTCGATCCGGGTATCCAAATTCCACTTAAACTTTAACTGCGATTTTCCCAATAATCAAAGTATCAGATCGAACCAATAATTCCGCATTCGATTCACACCCTTAGGTGATCAGTTTATTTATGAAATAAAAACCCTTAACTTTTTGGAAATTACAAATTTAGTCCCCTAAACTTTTCCAAAGTTTATACTTTAGCCATAAAATTTTCAAAATTGACATTTTGGTCACTACCTTTTTAAACTTCAATTCCCATTCCAATTTTCCTTGGAATTCAACCAAACTTTAAGAATACCTTATTCAATTCACTATCTATCACATGAGACCTTTAAACCTTAGAAATTTCCTTTACAACACCCATAATTAAAGAAATCCTAACTTTCACATTTTTGTCATTTTAGTCACTAAGTTAGTTTTTAAGCTATTATCTTAGTGATAAATGACCCTTAATCAACTTAGTAAATTTTTGGGTATTATACAAAATGCCACGATAAACGAGCTTGATTCATCGGAATCTATTTCTGCACAATTGGTCAATTTAACCAATTTGGATAAGAATATACAGCGACCAAGCAACACACAAGAGATCTAGGTAGTAGATTCAATTTGTGATTTATGTAACGGTAACCATGATTCTTCTGAGTGTTCGCAGAACCCAGATTCTAGCTATTTCGTTGGAAACTACAACTGGAACAACAATGTGATGTCCAACACCTACAATCCAGCATGGAGAAAGCATCCGAATTTCTCATGAAGTAACCCGAACAATGCCCTTAATCAAAACAATCAGACTGCACAAGCATTGGGATTTTAGCTGAACATGCCACAGCAACAGATGCTGCAGCAACAGTCTACACCATCTAGTTCTTTGGAAAACTCTTTTAATGCTTTTATGTTAAAAGCTGAATCTTATATGGTTGAGAATAGTAGCTTCATGAAAAGGACTGACGCTTTCATTAACAGGACTGAGATGAGATTGCAAAATCAGGAGACAGCTTTGAAATCCATAGAGACACAAGTCGGGCAATTCGCTCAGAACTTGAATACAAGACCACTAGGCAGTTTACCCAACGATACTGAGGTCGCAAAGGGAATAGGCCATGAGCAGTGCAAAGTAATCACCACTCAGAGTAGACGAAATCTAAATGATGCACCTGCTCAGCCCATGGAGAAAAATCATCCAGCAGAACGACCTCCTGTCCAAAAAGACACATCAACCAAAATTGATGAATCAAAAATTGCCCAGGCAAATCCTGATGCCCAAGCAATTCCAATTGCCCCGCCAATTTTAGATGCCCAGGCAATTTGCGATAATAATCCCAAATCGAAAAAGAAGGAATAGGATATCCAAATTCCACCACCATTCCCATAGAGACAGAAATGACAGAAACAAGAATATTAGTTTAAGAAATTCCATGACATCCTGAAGCAAGTTCATATCAATTTGCCGTTGATTGAGGCGATAGAACAAATGCCGAACTATGCTAAGTTCCTTAAAGACATTGTCTCTAAGAGAACAAGGCTAGGTGAGTTTGAAATAGTTGTCGTGACAGAATGATGCAAGACCATGTTGCACAACCGAATGCAACCTAAACTAAAGGATCCCAATAGTTTCACTATACCATGTACTATTGGAAATCACTACGTCGGGAAAGCATTATGCGATCTTGGAGCAAGCATAAACCTCATGCCAAAATCTATTTTCCAGAGATTAAGCTTAGGGAAGGCGAGACCCACGACCGTTATGTTACAACTTGCGGACAGATCCTATGTGCATCCAAAGGGAAAAATTGAGGATATTCTGGTAAGAGTTGACAAATTTATTTTTCCCGCTGATTTTATTGTTTTGGATTGTGAAGTAGATGAGTTCGCACCCATTATTCTTGGGAGGCCGTTTTTAGCAACGGGAATGACCTTGATCGGTGTCGAAAAAGAAGAGCTCACCATGAGGGTAAATGACCAGCAAGTCAAGCTTAATGTCTTCCAAACCCTTAAGCATGTTGATGATCCAAAATAATGCCAAGTCATTCAAGCCACCACTGAATTCAATTTTGACATTGAGGAATATTGCCACGACAATTGTAATACCGAACCTGAGGAACTTGAGGAACCGATCAATGAAGAGCAAGATGAAGCAAATTGGATAGTAAGTCGACCAGGTAAGTATTTTGAACCATTGGACTACTCAAGTAAGGAAGGTAAAATCGAAAAACCCTCTTTTGAGCAACCTTCCATTTTAGAATTGAAACAATTGCCAGGGCAATTAAAATATGCTTATTGAGGAAACGATAACACTTTGCCCATGATAATTTCTTCTAAGTTGCAGCATGAATAGGAAAAGAGGTTGATTGACATGTTGGCATTGCATAAAAAAGCAATAGGGTGGACAATCACAGACTTGAAAGGAATTAGCCCGACGGTATGTATGCACAAGATCATATTGGAGGATGATCACAAACCGTCAATTGAGGCACAAAGGAGACTTAACCCCGCCATGAAGAAGGTTGTGATGAAAGAAATCATCAAGTGGCTTGACGATGGTTCATATATCCTATCTCCGATAGTACATGGGTAAGTTCGGTACAATGTGTACCGAAAATGTGAGGTATAATTGTGGTAAGTAATGAAAGAAACGAACTCATTCCAACTAGGACTGTGACCGATTGGAGAGTTTGTATGGATTACCGTAAGTTAAATAAAGCTACTAGGAAAGATCATTTTCCTCTACCCTTTATTGACCAAATGCTTGACCGTCTTGCACGTAAATCCTTTTATTATTTTCTTGATCGTTACTCAGGTTATAACCAAATCGCCATAGCACCAGATGATCAGGAAAAGACTACCTTCACATGTTTATATGGTACATATACATTTTGAAGGATGTCGTTCGGATTATGCAATGCCCCGGTAACCTTTCAACGATGCATGATGGCAATTTTCTCTGACATGGTGGAAGATTTCCTTGAAATCTTTATGAAAGATTTCTCAATTTTTGAAGATAGCTTCGACAATTGCCTCGGCAATTTGGAGAAAGTATTAGCACGATATGAGGAATCTGACCTAGTTTTAAACTGGGAAAAGTGCCATTTTATGGTGGATGAAAGAATTGTGCTTGGTCATAAAATCTCATCTAAGGGAATCGAAGTAGACAGAGCCAAGGTAGAAGTGATTGAGAAATTACCGCCACCAAATTTAGTCAAAAGGATCCGAAATTAGCTCTAGTCGATAAAAATTAAATTGAGTAATTGCATGCTTTGCTAGAGGTGTCTGAAATTGGCTCTAGTAAAATTAAAAATAAAAGCTCCAATAATTAATTTGATAAGAACCTATTGTTCACATGGAATCCTGATAATCAACTTGTACACAACTACACACACTTGGTCACAAGCATTATAGTCCAAGTCCGAGTAATTTTTGTGCCATCCAAAGAATTAAAAGGAAATCGTACTTTGTTCTACGGTTCTGAGGATTGAAGTCAGGTACGAACCAAAATTTTAATGATCGAAGTCTTGGCAGGTAATTGTTAGTTTTGCATTGCTTTAGGATAAACAATAGTTCGAGTTTGGGGGTGTGATAAATGTGTAAAAGTATTGTTTTTCTCACCTTTTTCTCATAATTATTGTTAGACTTAGGCTCATTTTAGGTGCATTCATAGTCTTTCATGCATTAAATCTAAGTTTCCTGCATTGTTGAGCTTGATATTACATTTTGGTTGATTTTGTGGAAAAGATGCTGCTGGTATGTGAGTTTTTGTGTGCAGGATCTAATTGCCCAACCAAGTAGGAAATTACCGAAGCAATTGAAGATAAGAATAAGGGAGCTACCAATTTTGATGGGATAAATCCATTTAATTCGAGATAATTACGAGAAGTCATGATAAATCCTAGAAGAGTTGGAGTTTCAAGAAGAAATCAAAAGGAGATTAAATTCTAAGAGCTTATGAGGAGTTTTTGGAGGATAAATAAATAAAAGAGATTTATCTCTTTTATCCTATTTAATTCCAACTTAAACTCATCCTTATCAAAAAAGAACTTGACCTAGCCATCTCCTTTAAATAGAAGACAAGTCGCAGCCCTCTAAAATGTTCGATTTGAGAGAGAATTCAATATGGCTGCTCGACATCTTCTTCTTCTTTATTCCATTCGATTCATGTTGGGTAGATTTTATCTTGTATTTCTTTTGCACCCGGCCATGAACTAAACTTTACTTGGCTTGGGTTATTGTGTTTTGTGGTTGTGAAAACGTTTGGATTTGTTTATGTTTTTGAGTTGCAATTCAATTTTAAAGTTTGTTCATTCTTGGTTCTTAATTTTGATTGTGAGTGAATTGGGAGAGGATCTCGTGAATTCATCCATTTATCTAATATCAGGAGAGTTAGATTCAAGAAACGAATAAGCATGGTTTTCATGCAAACGAATGTTGGTGAAGATTAATTCGACTTAGGGATAAGTTGCGAATTTCAATGGCTAAGAGGAGCACAAGATCGGATTGTTGTTCACCCATGGTTAACGCAGGGATGTATCACCAAGGCATGTACAATTAACAGTGTTTTGAGTTAGGGATAACGAGAAGCCATTGAAGAACGCTTCACCGAACTTTGAAGGAAGTCGCCCAGTTGCCCAAGCAATCACACCATTCCCAGTTGCCCAGGCAATTCGAATGATGCTAATTGTTAAGACGGTTAAGTTACTCTTGCAATCAATTACCACGACAGAACATTCAATCATCACGCCACGACTCACGATAGCCCGACCTATTCTCTCATTCGATCATCATCTCTTTTATTTACTTGCGCATTTTACTTTACTTGTTTATTCAAACTCCTATTATCACAAATTGTGTTTCCTTTTCAGTGTAAGGAATTAGAACATGAAGTTACAACCAATCCCTATGGAGACGATATCTAATCTATACTATAACTTGCGACGTGTACACTTGCACCAATTGCGAAGTAGTCTAAACACGCAACAAAAGTCTTAGACTATTTCTGGTTATGCTAAGCCAACTAATATTCCTTGAATATATTTTAATAGAATCGTCCAACCATTAGGGTAGTGAAAAAACTTATCAAATATTAATGAGCATCAGTTTGATGCAGAAAACCGAAAGAAAATTTGTTGAAATCGTTTAAATTTTTAATACTTTATAAATACTTTTAATTTTATATTTATATTTTATTATTTTATAATTCTAATACATTTTAGTTTTTATATTAATTTTTATTTTCAATAATTTTTTTAATATCTTATTTATTTTTATTAATTTTAAAGATTTTTTAAAAAATTTAAGAATATTTTGATTTTTTGTGAGAGTTCTCACTTTGTTTATTTTTAAAATTACCAAGTACACAAAAGATATTTACATTAACTTATTAATCAATTTTTTTATATATTCTGTTCGTTAAAGTTTAACTCGAAAAATCAAATTATTTATCAAATTTTATTCAAAAATTAAATAAACCAAGGGTTAAATTGCTGCAATTAATGACTTTAATGGTAAAATTGCATGAATTACTTCGAGAGTAAAATTGCTCCATCAATACCGTTAACTAGCACGTCAACATTTAATGGTCAAAATCGGTCACAAGATAATATTGCTACAATTTGGTGATTTTGAAAGCAAAATTACAAAAAAATAAGAACAATATTACTGTTTTTAAATTACTAAAGAAACAAATTTTACCCTTTATTCATTGTTGATTAAGGGTGGTCTCCACGAACTAAATGGATCCGAATCTCTGATGAAACCAATTAATTAATCAAACGCAGCTTCCACGAAGCTTATCCTATCCAATCAAAGTCGGCAAATCTATGGATCTCAAAATAATTATTTTTATATTAAAAAATATTTTCATTATTATTGTAAACTAAACTAAAATTTAAAAATACGGATCTGGCATAGAGATGGCCACAAGGTGGGACGAAAATTTACTGATCCGAACCTATTACAATAAAACTCAATCTTGATTTAATTCGAGTTTTAAAATACTTTTTATCTATTTTGAATTTGATTATGATTTAATTTGAATTAATATAATTTTTATATTTTTTAAATTAGAAAAATAATCAAATAGATATTAATTTATTCAATATAATATAATAATATATTTTATTTTAATACCATAATTCTAGTAATTTATATGTTAATTTTCTATATATATTTATAAGAATCTAACTAATGATATATAAATACATGAAATGGTATTTGGTAATTATCCCGATGGATGAATTCTCCTGAAATTCAAACCTATCATGACCAATCTTAAAATATAAAAAAACTCATCCCGACTGAAAAATTAAATTTTATTAAATAAATCTGACTCTATTAAATCAGATCAGATTAAACCGAGCATTTTTTTACCATTCATGTGCATAACACATGAATTCTCACATTGCTTGTCTTAAATCTATTTTTCTTTTATCTTAATACTAATAATGCTCAACCTTCAACTCTTTTATTCAACTTTTTTTTTCTTACCTTATTAATTTCTAGATCTAATTCTGATTTTAGTCCCTTCACTAAGTTAAAATTTGAGATTTGACCATTTTCCTCTAATTTAACCTAGTTGAATTATCTGCCTTTTGATGTTACCGACTGTTAATTCGAATACTGCTGACTGTTAATTGCTGTCATTAAATGATGTGAATTTAATTACCGAGAATCTAGGCACTACGTAGTACGAACTGATCAAATTTTTTGAAGTTGCTTATTTTTTTTATCATTTTACAAAGACGAGCAGTTCAAATCAGACGATGAAAACGGAGAGTCAGAGAACATAGCAATTGGCTTACTACATACTCCCCCATCAACGCTTTTCAAATTTACAAACAGCTTTTATTTCTTTGATGTTATCTTCTTACGGTGAAGAAAAGTTTGACTTTCTTGTTTTTTAATTTTCTGGGATTTTTTATTCATACCCATTTCAGGTTTTCCAAAATTTTGTAATAAAGGTGTGTTCTTTTATCAGATCCATTTACGTTTGATGCCTTTCTATTTTGGGGGTTGTTTCTTTTTATGCACTCTCTCTGTTCTATTCTTCTGTGCTTTTGATTGTTTGGAATTGAATCCTGTACTTTTACTGGGATTGATTTGATGATGTAGGTTCCAGTTGGATGCATGTAAAACGTTACAAATGCAGGCTCTAAATACACTAAAAAAGAATCAGCAACTTAAGATTCATATCCATCAACCAACAGAAGGGTTGTAGAACAAAGAATGGAGGACTATAAAACATTAAAATATGAACAATAACGTACTTCAAGGTGGGGTTGAACTCCGACTTGCCCCTTGTTTTCCATCATCATCTATCAAAAGAGCTATAAGTTCTCCACAGCCATTAACATAAAAAGCATCACAAATCATGCCCTTGGTTTTTAATTCCTCAAGGTCTAAATAACATAAGCACGATGGAAATTTGTGCAAGAGAAAGGAAAAAAAAACACACTAGCGAGCATGCCCTTGGTTTGTAATGTTTTAGTGGATATTATTGCAGATGGGACCACTAGATGATGGGGCAATGCATGATCACGATGATGAGTGCCTCTATACCTCTGAAATGGATGCTCAAAAGGCACATCCTATACATTCAAATCAACCAGTTTTGTTCTCTGACTTGCCTGTTGGTGGCGGTAATAAAATGACAAGGAATGGTGTTTATAGGAGCATAAAGACCGTAGTTTTCTCGAATAAACTCAACTTGCTCATGCCTTTCGGGCCTCTGGCAATCATGGTTCATAAAATGAGTGCTAGTAATGTGAGTTTTAGTTTTGATGTTCTATTTTTTTTGCTTGGTTTTCTTTTTGATGTAAGTTGTTTAAATGGCGAGGTGGATTGCAGGGGTGGGTTTTCTTTCTATGCTTACTAGGTATAACACCTTTGGCGGAGCGTTTGGGTTATGCTACTGAGTAAGAATTTGTGCTCTTCTTTGAATTTGGTGTTTTGATGCTATCAGTTCTATTGACACCTAACATTGCCTTTTGATTTGATCAAAATCAGGCAGCTGGCTTTTTTCACTGGACCTACAGGTTTTTTTTTTCTATTCTTAATTCTTATGGATTTTTTTTCTTGATTAAACAACGTGTTTAATTGTTTTAACTTGCTTGCCAAGGTTCTACTTAACCCACCCTCTTTTTTTTCTTCTTTTTTTAAATTATAAATTCCGTGTCAGTAATGATCTTTCATCTGTTGAAATGAAATACAGTTGGTGGTCTTCTTAATGCTACATTTGGGAATGCAACCGAATTGATTATTTCAATTTATGCACTGAAAAGTGGAATGACACGCGTGGTTCAGTTGTCGTTGTTGGGCTCAATTTTGTCAAATATGCTGCTTGTTCTTGGATGGGCATTCTTTTGTGGAGGGCTTGTACATTATGGAGAGGAACAGGTCTTCAGCAAGGTAAACGTATTAGTTTATTGTCTGATCTTATTTCTTCTATTTTCCAGTATTTGATCGCTCTAAACTGAAATAAATGTACTTTCAGGCCACAGCTGTTGTCAATTCAGGACTGCTGCTGATGGCAGTCATGGGCCTACTCTTTCCAGCAGTTCTCCACTACACACACACTGAACGGCAAGTTGGGAAGTCGGAGTTGGCTCTTTCAAGATTTAGCAGTTGTGTTATGCTTCTAGCTTATGTTGCCTATCTTGCTTTCCAGTTAAAAAGTCAAAAGGATACCTATGTCCCCGTTGGCGAGGTTGGTTATCATTGTTATTAGTATCTTTTGAATATAATATGTACTTGCCTTGTTATTTTGTGTAGAATACTTAGTGTTGTGGCAAATGGTGTAATATCAGGAAGGAAGTCTCAATGGGGAGAACGATGATGATGAAGCTCCGGAGATCTCCAAATGGGAATCAATAATTTGGCTTGCTATCATGACTGCTTGGATTTCTATCCTGTCGGACTATTTGGTGGATACCATACAGGTAACATTTGTTTTTCAATCTTTCCCCTTTCTTGGTTAATGAGATGGGTATGCTAAAACATTTGAGGTCATAGGTCACTCAAAGAATCGAGTTGTTAAATTGGGAGAAATTACCTAATGAATCATAAAATACTGGTTTTATGATATGCATTCTCTAGTGTCATGTCTAGTCAAGCCAATCTGAGCATGAATCACTGACAGAATCATTTGAAAGTTGGTTAGAGGTCGGCATCTGCTCTTTTTTCCAGTTGTGGTATTAATTAGCACTTAGTAGGCTTTTAAAATTGATTTGTTTTTTTTTTGTTTTTTAAAAACAACTTCTTGAGAGTATATGCTGATTGGTTTTCTATGATCTTTCTCTTGTCTGGTGGTTGTTTCTTAGGGGGCGTCTGATGCATGGAATGTGCCAATTGCATTTATTAGTGTTATCTTGCTCCCCATAATTGGGAATGCTGCTGAGCATGCAAGCGCTATCATGTTTGCCATGAAAGACAAGCTTGTAAGTGATTCTCTTAACTTCTATTTTGTAGATTCATTTACATTTTTGCTAATTAATAAACCATCTTCAGGACATATCCCTGGGTGTGGCGATAGGGGCATCAACTCAGATTTCTATGTTTGGGGTACGTATTGTACATTGGATCCGCCTGTTTTTCTATTGATGTTACTCCATTATGTCCATATACATCCGAATGTTGCAAACTTTTTGGTTTTATTCTTCGGCTTCTGTAACACCAAGTAATGAGTTACATATATTTCATTCTTATATCTTGTAGCGATGTCCCTCATCTTTCTCATCGCAAAATGTGGCTTTTTCGAAGTGTTTTGAAAGGTGTTTGTGATTCTTTTGGATATAAAATATTTATTCCATTGGGTTTTAAAAGAAACCGCATTTTAAAAAAATGGAGTCGCCACCGGCCACTTAGGTAGGCCGGACACCATAAAACCAGAGATTCAAAAAATGTTGGGTTCGGGAGTTGGTTACGGATGGCAAAGGATTAGCACCCCCACACCGCCCAAAATTGGTACTTTAATAATTACCGCTTTATTAATATTGGATTTTCCGGATTAAAGTGACGATTATTTTAAAATTCAGTCAAAATTGCAAATAAATTTTAAGGGCCTCGTTATCCGAGAATAAACGCCCAACCACTATCACTACGCCTGATACTGGCCCCGTTTACGCTCGGATAAAAGGGCACCGCACTAACAATTTATATCTCGATATGCAAACTTAGTGAGCAAAATATAAAACATGGCAAATAATTTAAATACAATGCAAATAAATATTAACATAATAAAATACTAATCTAATAAAATATTAATCTAAAACATACATACATAAATATTAATCTAACTCATAAATAAAAACATATCTAGCATAAATAAAATACTATCATTCATAAATATTAATCTAACACATAAATAAAAACAAACTCAACATAAATAAAATACTATTCTAAAACATACATAAATAAATATTAATCTAACTCATAAATAAAAACATATCTAACATAAATAAAATATTAATATAAAACACAAATTTAAAACATATTAAATATTAATCTAAAACATAAACATACAAAATAAAAAATAAGACTACAATTTTAAGATAATTAATACTTCATTAAATTATAGAAATTACAACACTAATAAAAAAGGGAAGAAAATATACCTAACTAGGAGCTCGTATGACAAACCCCGATTGAACCCCACCGAGATCTACCACGACCTCTCCAAAAATATTAACTAGATCGGACCTAAAATAGGACCCCGATCAAACCGGTTAGGACCGAGGATATTACCCCGGTCCTGGGCTAGCCGAATTGGCCTGCCCTGCCGATTCCAATTGCAATTGTTGCAATTGCTCTTGCAATTGCAATTTTCTTGCTTTGCTTTGCTGCTGCCTCCTCTATTTATAGGGGGAGAAGGGTGACGTGGAGCCTTGTGCTCCACTCCCATCCCCCCTTTTTATTATTATTATTATTATTATTTTGCTTTTTATATATATATAATTTTACTATTATAATAACACTAATAACACTAAAACCCGGTCAAAAATGAGTGATTACAGTTGCCCCTCTTTGCTTGTTCTTGTGAAACGAGGACAAAGCAAAGATCAAAAGCACTCATTTTTTACATACTTTCTCGTCTTTGGCTTCGAAATCACGTGTTCTTCTGGAATTATCCATTCTTCCTTAGCTGAATCTTCAGGCTCGTAAGTTCTTCCTATATAGAGCTTCGTCACCTTCCGATCTTGGAGCTACAGGCTCTTCCTATATAGAACCCTTCACTCTAAAGCCTCGAGTTATGAGTCCTTCCTATATAAAACTTTTCACTTCGAGACAGTAAAGCATAGAGTCCTTCCTATATAGAACTCTTCGCCTTCAACGCTGGTTTCTCCTATATAAAACCTTTTGCGCCGCTGATGGATTCTTCCGATTGGGAGTTCTTTTTGAGATTTTAGATTTAGGGTTCTCCCTCTATGGAACCTTTCACTTGGGCTTGAAAATGTAGGTCCTTTTTTTTAACGAGGTTGTTGCCATTTTTGGACCTACGCTCCTAAGACTGCCGCATCATGCCCGAAAGACTTATTTATGGCCCGAAAAACTTATCACCATTCTCGAAAGACTTACTGATGGCCCGAAGGACTTAACATCGTTCCCGAAGGACTTACCGATGACCCGAAGGATTTAACATCTGGGTCTCACGCCACAATGACTGCCGTTCTTTGGGGACTCAAGCTGATATGCTGCCGCATCATGCCCGAAGGACTTACTGATGGCCCGAAGGACTTATCACCACGCTCAAAAGACTTATTGGTGGCCCGAAGGACTTAACATCGTGCCCGAATGACTTATCGATGACCCGAAGGATTTAACATCTGGATCTGACGCCGATATGGCTATTGTTCTATGGGGACTCACGCTGATATGCTGCCGCATCATGCCCGAAGGACTTACTGATGGCCCGAATGACTTATCACCACGCTCAAAAGACTTATTGGTGGCCCGAAGAACTTAACATCGTGCCCGAAGGACTTATCGATGACCCGAAGGATTTAACTTCTGGATCTGACGCCGATATGGCTATTGTTCTATGGGGACTCACGCGATATCTTGCCGCCGCATCATGCCCGAAGGACTTACTGATGGCCCGAAGGACTTATCACCATGCTCAAAAGACTTATTGGTGGCCCGAAGGATTTAACATCGTGCCCGAAGGACTTATTGATTACCCGAAGGATTTAACATCTGGATCTGACGCCGATATGGCTATTGTTCTATGGGGACTCACGCTGATATGCTGCCGCATCATGCCCGAAGGACTTACTGATGGCCCGAATGACTTATCACCACGCTCAAAAGATTTATTGGTGGCCCGAAGGACTTAACATCGTGCCCGAAGGACTTATCGATGACCCGAAGGATTTAACATCTGGATCTGACGCCGTTATGGCTATTGTTCTATGGGGACTCACGATGATATCTTTGCCGCATCATGCCCGAAGGACTTACCGATGGCCGAAGGACTTATCACCACGCTCAAAAGACTTATTGGTGGCCCGAAGGACTTAACATCGTGCCCGAAGGACTTATCGATGACCCGAAGGATTTAACATCGGATCGACGCCGATATGGCTATTGTTCTATGGGGACTCACGCCGATATCTTTGTCGCATCATGCCCGAAGGACTTACTGATGGCCCGAATGACTTATCACCATGCTCAAAAGACTTATTGGTGGCCCGAAGGACTTAACATCGTGCCCGAAGGACTTATCGATGACCCGAAGGATTTAACATCTGGATCTGAAGCTGATATGGCTATTGTTCTATGGGGACTCACGCTGATATGTTGCCGCATCATGCCCGAAGGACTTACTGATGGCCCGAAGGACTTATCACCACGCTCAAAAGACTTATTGGTGGCCCAAAGGACTTAACATCGTGCCCGAAGGACTTATCGATGACCCGAAGGATTTAACATATGGATCTTCTATGGGGACTCACGCTGATATGCTGCCGCATCATGCCAGAAGGACTTACTGATGGCCCGAAGGACTTATCACCACGCTCAAAAGACTTATTGGTGGCCTGAAGGACTTAACATCGTGCCCGAAGGACTTATCGATGGCCCGAAAGATTTAACATCTGGATATCACGCCGATATGGCTATTGTTCTATGGGGACTCACGCTGATATGCTGCCGCATCATGGCCGAAGGACTTACTGATGGCCCGAAGGACTTATCACCATGCTCAAACGACTTATTGGTGGCCCGAAAGACTTAACATCGTGCCCGAAGGACTTATCGATGACCAAAAGGATTTAACATCTGGATCTGACGTCGATATGGCTATTGTTCTATGGGGACTCATGCTGATATGCTGTTGCATCATGCCCGAAGGACTTACTGATGGCCGGAAGGACTTATCACCATGCTCAAAAGACTTATTGGTGGCCCGAAGGACTTAACATCGTGCCCGAAGGACTTATCGATGACCTGAAGGATTTAACTTCTGGATCTGACGCCGATATGGCTATTGTTCTATGGGGACTCACGCTGATATGCTGCCGCATCATGCCCGAAGGACTTACTGATGGCCCGAAGGACTTATCACCATGCTCAAAAGACTTATTGGTGGCCCGAAGGACTTAACATCGTGCCCGAAGAACTTATCGATGACCCGAAGGATTTAACATCTGGATCTGACCCTGATATGGCTATTATTCTATGAGGACTCACGCTGATATGCTGCCGCATCATGCCCGAAGGACTTACTGATGGCCCGAAGGACTTATCACCACGCTCAAAAGACTTATTGGTGGCCCGAAGGACTTAGCATCGTGCCCGAAGGACTTATCGATGACCCGAAGGATTTAACATCTGGATCTGACGCCGATATGGCTATTGTTCTATGGGGACTCACGCCGATTTGCCGCATCATGCCCGAAGGACTTACTGATGGCCCGAAGGACTTATCACCATGCTCAAAAGACTTATTGGTGGCCCAAAGGACTTAACATCGTGCCCGAAGGACTTATCGATGACCCGAAGGATTTAACATCTGGATATCACGCCGCCATGGCTGTGGTTCTTTCGGGACTTTGGTAAATTCTTGATAATTCTTCAAATACTGTTTAAGAACAAGCAAAATTGACATGCCCCTATTTATATGATGCATGCAATGTAATGGTTTCTTTCTTTTCTTTTTTTTTTTTTTTTTTTTTTTTTGTTCTAAACTCTTACACCCTGAAAGGTCGTTCCTCAGATCTCTTCATCTCTTTACTTCTTCACTGTAGGCTCTTAAATCCTCATTTGAACATGCTTTTAAACCTTTTGTGTAAAAGACCTTCTTGTCTTCGGGGTTATCACTTGTCTTCATAAATGATCCTCTGGTTCTTATATTATTTTATAAGAACCATTGTCATCTTCTTCGCTTGGCGTTGCCCCATTCAACCACGGGCTCCACTGCTTTGAATTTTCTGACCCATCATACAGAGCCTTGATCTATTTCTAGTCACTAGGGTGAGCCAAAATACTTCCATCCCCTGAGCTCATCCTTGATCTTCTCGTAACACTTCGACGAGAACTAACTCTCGGTCCTTATGCTTCAAATCTCATTAACATTCATTTTTAAAGTAAAGTAAAAGGCAATTTACTTGTGTATATTTCCAAAAATAATGATTGTTTGAAAAGATAACAGTCATTTTGAAAATCACAACTTGGACGGGATACCAAACATTTTGAAAACATTGTTTGGAACAAATGGTAAACATCTTTCTCTTTTCTTCTTCTTTTTCTAAGGACCAAACATGCTTGGAGAATGGTAAACAAAATTCGAAGTGTATTGCCAAACCTTTTTAAAAACTAATGTTTGGGGGAAATGGTAAACATCAAAACTTTGGGAGAAAATATCAAACCTTTTAAAAACATGTTTGCCCCCGAAATATCAAACACCATAGCGCATCTGCTTCAAGTTGCCAGAGATCAATTCTAATGAAGCGCCTATTTAGAAGATCTTGACCATTGTGGAGATATATGCCAATGTATAGTTTCTTCTGGTCTAATAGGCTTTTGAGATGAACAACCCTACCTAGTTTCTACCCCTTTTAAGGTGGCACTCTTAATCTCACTATCTCACCATGCCCTATCCTTCCCTCATTTGGGTGTCGATCAAGCACTTCGAAGTTTAACGTTCCTTGAAGAAAAGTTAACCCTTATAGGCGGAATGAAATCTGAAGACATTCTCATTCAACTTGGATATCTATGGATGACCAGAATGGTCTTTGGGGCTTGTAATGTAGGCCTTTGGTTTATGGTTAAGTGAAACAGTATTTTTGTACTTGTGTAACTTGGATATGACCATTATTCCTTCTCTTTTTTTGGATCACTCTAGACTGCCCGTTTTCGGGTTTTCACCCTAGAGTTCATTTCCTTTCTTTTTACTGTAGGCTGCCTTGCATTCTGGCTATATACTGATGTTCGTTTTTTATTCAATAATGTTTGATCCTCCAAAACTCCTCGAAACTGAGATTTCTTGAATGAAGGACTATGAATACATTTATGGGAATTCTTGTGATTGGCCCACCCAGATGAAATATTATTCTTTCTTTTTTCTTTTCTCTTTTTTCTTTTCTTCTTTTTCACTTTTTCTCTTGGATCGCTCTAGATCGCCCATTTTTGGGTTTTCACCCTAGAGGTCACTTCCTTCTTTTGTACCTTCGGATCAATGTATTTTGGCTGGATATTGATGCCAGCATGATCAGGCAGACTACTCTTTTTCTTCATTTTCAGGATCACTCTAGACTGCCCATTTTTGGGTTTTCACCCTAGAGGTCATTTCCTTTTTCAAAATTGGCAATCTTCGGGCCGACTTGTCTTGACTTGGCTTCAATTCGAGCTTCTATACTAATTTTCAAAACTGATATTTACTTGAAATGTGGATTCCTTGTATCTCTTGCACATAGTTGAAGTCTCGTTCTTGTATTGTTTGATCTGTGTGTGAAGCATAGACAGTATTCTTCTTTTTTTCTTTTTCTTTCCTTTTTCCTTTGTTTCTTATTCGAGTCTATGAATGTATCCTTGAATCAACACGGATCTATATTGGGTATTGATGCGATCTTCCACTCGGAGTTAATTGCCTCTATGCAGCTCTTCTGAATATTTACTCGATCTGTATTGCTTCGGCCTTCTGATTACCATTTATCTTCTTTTTGGTTTTTCATTTGGACATATCCATGTTTTCAACCACTTTCTTCTGATCTTCGTACCCAATCTGTATGGTCTCATCTGTGTCTTCTGGTAAAGTAAAAGAACACCATTCGTTGACATATTCACAAATGTCCTGAGAATGCCTTCAGGGGGTAAAGGTTTAGGGTCAACTTTCATTTCAAGGATCTTAAATGACAAGTGCCTGAGAAGATAAATTCTTAAAATAGGAACTGCCCCTTGTCTAAACACTCGTTTTGTTCCCCTGTTGGCCTAAGTAAACTAGCAGATACTCACATTTACAGTATCACCACAACATTCAATCTCTTTTAAATATATGCAACTTAGAGTTGATCTTTGGGTTTGAAGCAAATGTATTGTTGCATTCAAAATTCGAGGACCTGGTATAGAAATGATATATACATACGTCCATTAAAAAATGCATGTATATGCATATGGGAAAACTATCCCATAAAAATAAAATGTTTAAAGAACCAAGAATGTAAAAATGCTTTTCTAAAGGGAAATGTGATTTTTTAATTCTAATAAACAATGATTTTTTTGTTGAGAATTTCTTTGTGAAATGATGAGAAAACCGTAGGGACCTTTGGATTATCTCCAGGGTACTAACTCATTATGCCCCTTCCAAGGTAGTGTAGGCTTGCCTCTTCTTTTGTTTTTCCACCGCTGGATCAATTCTCTCGTCATGACTCCCTCATCGACCAGCTTCTTGATTTTTTTAACGACCCCAAATTTCTTAGTGTCATGACCCATCGCCTCAATGTTTTGAAAGTGGTACCCATTTATTTCTTTGTTTCCTTCTGCTCCTAGGCAGGTTTGGTCTTTAAACTTAGGTCCCGGAGTGCATGTTCGATTCTCTCTGACTGTCATGAAGTCCTCAAAGCTGGCTTTTATTTTCTCGAGCATCTTATTAAAGAAGAAATATGAAAGGTGGCATAGAAGTCAATTTTCTCTTCATCTACGGGAGGCTGCACTTGGGTCGCTAAACACAGACACCTCAAAGCACATTCCTTGAAGCTTTCATCAGGTTTCATCTTCGTACCCTAGAGATACCGACGACTTAGTGCTAGGTCCAAAGCACATCATATCACGGTAAGTCCTGCTAGACTGCCGGGAAAGTAGTGGATCGGTAATTTTTCAATGTAGCCTTCCATTTTTTTTGCAGAATATGGTCACGTGAATCTTGGGGCATCTTGTTCCGTTATCATGCGCAAATCTGAAGTCTTTGAAATCCGTAGGAACGACCAAGTCATAGTTCAAACAGAGTTTTCTTGTATTAAAGGCATCAAACTTCTTTTTCTCTCTTTTTCTCTCGAGTCCATCTTTTAACTGCTCGAATCTTGATTTTTGAGTGTGTTCAATTCTTTTATTCACGATAAAACTCTAATTGTTCTTTAGATTACCCCCCCAAAAAATTTATGCAAGGTAGTGATAGTGTTATGTAAAATATGTCATGATTGTACAATGTAATGCAATGCAATGCATGAATGCAAATGCGGTGTTGATTCTCGAACAGTCCTTAAAAGACTTTCAATCAATAGAAAAATGTATGGTTGCAAGAAACTAATAATGAATTACAGTGTGATTAGCTTCCTTCTCGAGATCTTGACTTTGGGAAGCAAAAACTGTGCTCCACGTCTCGACGTCGTCTTCAGGATGATGGATGACTTCGCCTTCTCTTTTTATTCTATTCTATGGACTCGTGACGTCATGATCTTTATTTTTGTGGCTTCTAAAAATGACATCAACAAGTGCAGGCATAATGCAGATAAGATCTTTTAAGGTGCAAACGAATAATACGTCTAAACATGGATGGATTCTATCGGTCCTAAAGGAGTACTTTAAAAAATTTAGGGTTTAAATTAAAATTCTCAAAGATCATTTGGTTTAAAAATTTCCCCATTTTTATTATCAAAAATTTTAACTTACTTAAAAATGAAACTTTTAGGTTTTTTTTTTATTATTATTATTATTCGAAAGTTTTATGAGAGAAGAAATTTCAAAGCAAAATAATAATATTTTCAATTTTTTAATGAGTTAAATTAAAATCTGAGAATTTTAAAAATGGTCAAACGTGAAGACTTAAAATTGGGGTTTCGCGCCCCGACTGAATTTTTTCGTCACGACGTGCCTTATTGTCGTACCATCTTCTTTTCGCGATTGGTCTTTGCTCGGCCTAACTTGATACTATAATATTATCGTTCCCGGCAAAAGCAGACTATTTCTATTTTGAAAGCCTTTTAATGAACTGTTCTTGAATCAACACCATGTCATGATATGCAACATGAATGCAAATAAAGGCGTTGATTCATTGGTAATCACCATTTGAACGACTTTCATGGGAATTAAAGGGTCCAGATTACAAAAAGATCCATATTACAAAAGGAGTCCCTATTACAAAAAGAGTCTATTACAAAGTCGTAATTACAAAATAAAGTTCTACACATAATCCCTAGCTCTACCTCCTAGCTCCTCGACAGCTCTGAGCAACTTGATAAACCTTGGTGCTTCTTACATGTCCGGGGTTACGAAAGGTCGGAGAGTCATGGCTTCGGTAGCTAAGTCATTCACAAACCTTGTAGCTCGTTGTATGTCCACCATTAGGGTCTCGTGTGTATACTTTGGCGCTACACGCTTGTTCGGCAAATTGTTACGTCGGATCTGTTGAGTAATCTCTGACCGATGTCACGCGACTGGATCGATGTTGTCCTTCCTAAGACACATTTTTTCCATGATGAAAGATTTTCTAATCGGGCAAACCACTTGAATCAACGCCTCTATGTAATGTGGATGCAATGATAATGCAACAAAAATATGTGTAAAAATAAAATAAAACACAAAAAGAAATGAGTTAGTACCGGATAAAAATAATAAATACATAAATAAAAGGACAAATTAAATAAGGTAAATAAACAAAACGACCCTATTTATCTAGTCCAAAACACCTAAGGTTATCCGCATGGCTTTAACAGGGTGGGTTTCTATGTTCTCTACATCCAGCGTTGGTGCTAGGAGGTACCCGAATTGTCCTTGCTGTCCCCTACTAAGGGTAGCAAGGCCCCCAATCATCACCCATTATAGGCTCCTTTCAACCGGGTTCAATTCAGGGGGACCCATTCGCTTATGCCCGTACGAAGGAACGATATCCTTACGAAAGCATAAGGTACTCGAGCCCCGAAGGTACTTGCTAGGCCCATACGGGAGAACGATATCTCCACGAAAGCATTAACGTTTTCCCCCCACTTAAAAAACGGGTTTATATGCCAAATTTTAAATGCGTTAAAATAAACGCGCAATTATAACTGAATATTAATTTAATAGCCACTTTAATCCGGAACTTCTAATATTATTAAAACGGTAATTATTTCAAAAAACTCGACTCTCTTGTTTGTTTTTTTAAAAAAAAAACAAAAATTGTCCCCAGCGGAGTCGCCATCTGTAGCGATGTCCCTCATTTTTCTCATCGCTAAATAAAACGTGGCTTTTTCGAAGTGTTTTTGAAAGGTGTTTGTGATTCTTTTGGATATAAAATATTTATTCCATGGGGTTTTAAAAGAAACCGCATTTTAAAAAAATGGAGTCGCCACCGGCCACTTAGGTAGGCCGGACACCATAAAACCAGAGATTCAAAAAATGTTGGGTTCGGGAGTCGGTTACGGATGGGGAAGGATTAGCACCCCCACACCGCCCAAAATTGGTACTTTAATAATTACCGCTTTATTAATATTGGATTTTCCGGATTAAAGTGACGATTATTTTAAAATTCGGTCATAATTGCGAATAAATTTTAAGGGCCCCGTTATCCGAGAATAAACGCCCAACCACTATCACTACGCCTGATACTGGCCCCGTTTACGCTCGGATAAAAGGGCACCGCACTAACAATTTATATCTCGATATGCAAACTTAGTGAGCAAAATATAAAACATGGCAAATAATTTAAATACAATGCAAATAAATATTAACATAATAAAATACTAATCTAATAAAATATTAATCTAAAACATACATACATAAATATTAATCTAACTCATAAATAAAAACATATCTAGCATAAATAAAATACTATCATTCATAAATATTAATCTAACACATAAATAAAAACAAACTCAACATAAATAAAATACTATTCTAAAACATACATAAATAAATATTAATCTAACTCATAAATAAAAACATATCTAACATAAATAAAATATTAATATAAAACACAAATTTAAAACATATTAAATATTAATCTAAAACATAAACATACAAAATAAAAAATAAGACTACAATTTTAAGATAATTAATACTTCATTAAATTATAGAAATTACAACACTAATAAAAAAGGGAAGAAAATATACCTAACTAGGAGCTCGTATGACAAATCCCGATTGAACCCCACCGAGATCTACCACGACCTCTCCAAAAATATTAACTAGATCGAACCTAAAATAGGACCCCGATCGAACCGGTTAGGACCGAGGATATTACCCTGGTCCTGGGCTAGCCGAATTGGCCTGCCCTGCCGATTCCAATTGCAATTGCAATTTTCTTGCTTTGCTTTGCTGCTGCCTCGTGGAGCCTTGTGCTCCACTCCCCTCCCCTTTTTTTTATTATTATTATTTTTTTTTTGCTTTTTTTATATATATAATTTTACTTTTATAATAACACTAATAACACTAAAACCCGGTCAAAATGAGTGATTACATATCTCTTAGGTAGGGATGTCGCTTGTTTTTGTCAATTATTTAGGAATATCAACCTTTTTACATTACTTGCAATGATGTTAAAGCATGAACGGTGTTCAAGTTGTGAAGAATTTATACTCAACTTTGAAGTGATGCTGAAACCGATTTTCATATGTTAGTATTGCTTATACGTTTCTTTTGCATCAGTCTTTTAAACCTGTATTATTTTTTAATCTGCAGATACCGTTTTGTGTGGTTATTGGGTGGATAATGGGGCAGGAAATGGACTTGAACTTCCAGCTTTTTGAGACAGCAACTCTGTTCATTACTGTTATAGTTGTAGCCTTTTTTCTGCAGGTTGGTATATCAAGAATTATGTATTCGAGTTTGAGTAATGGGTATCACTAGTAAGAATTGAAGCGAATGAAAAATGAAACGAGAAGGCTGTGGAAAGTAGGTGAAGTTAACTTTGTTTTTTTTTTTTTCATTTGCATGTGCAGGAGGGAACGTCTAACTACTTCAAAGGACTAATGCTTATACTTTGCTATCTGATAGTCGCTGCAAGTTTCTTTGTACATGAAGACCCTTCAGCAACTGGTCAGTTCTTCCTCCATTCCTCCAAATCATTCTTTTTGATTTTGGTTTCTCCTTTGTGGTTTTCATTGTTTTAGTAGTAATGGTTGTGCTGTATGTAATCGGTTCGATATTACAGATCAAAGTAAGCAACCGAAAACTTGACCGGTGAATTACGGGGATTGAGAGGCAGATCTCAAACAAGTTGGTCCCACGAAACATCTTATGGTGGTGTAAATATTTTTGTTGACAGGCAGATATCCATTTGTTTTCTGAGAGCTAAATTAAATGCAGGATTAAACTGTGTATTTTTATAATTATAAGCTTGTGACAAATCAAGACGGTTGTGGTAGTGTAGAATGTTGTAATAGGTTATTTTTTCATATAATAACACTTAACATTTGAACTAAAACCCAAGTAATTGAAACACGAAGAACACATAGGAAATATGCATCAGATATCTGTGGATAAGTAGGGTTAATCGACTCAGACAGTTCTATACTTAACAACTCAAAAATAAACGGTGAAAACACGAAAAAAAGAGGCAATTTTTTTGTTATCTATATGTATACGCGATGATGGATTCTTGGCATGGTAGTAGGCTTGTTTCAGGGTGCGAATTTACAAAATTTTAAGAAGTATGAACCTAAGTTATCGATAAAAAATATAAAGTAAATATAAAGAAGATATTTAACTACGAGAGTTTACAATTTTTAAAAAATACGATTATTTTCTTTAGCACTCTCTAGGTTCTTCTCTGTCTAGTAGGCCTCTGTTCTATAGGGGTCTAAACAACACTATAAGAGACATCTAGCACATACTAGTTTTTTTTTTTCCTTTCATCAATCTTGAATAAGTAGAAGAAACATCAGACACGGGCAATGAAGTTGGAGTAGACAACCAGTCTCTATTTCTGAGAAGTTCTTCCTCAACTCAAGTATTAGGAGAACAATTTAACTATATATATATATATATATATATATATATATATATGCGCTCGAATTGCAAAATCTAAGCGAAGAAAAGGAAACAACTTGTTTCACATTAGTTAGTTAATGTTTAAAGTTTCAGTCAATTTTATGTTTAATGAGATGATGCATTTGGAGTCTGCGATTAGAATAAAGAACGGTGTCATTTTCAATCTCTCTAGGGTAAAAGGGTCGACTAGCCATTCGAATCTCTTATCGAATGAAAATGAATTTCTTTGTCTTCCTCTGAATTTCTATTTTTCTCCTACTTTTGTTCTGCTCAACCTTCTCCCTAACTCAAATAATTCTTCTTCTTTAATCCATACTGTTACAAATATCAACATTAAGTTTCATGTTTTTACTTTTCGACAAATATTAATCCTAATTCTATCCAGAAGGGTGGGGAAGGGGAAACTCTAGAGGAAGGAGTGGATGTTTTTAGTGGGTCACGAACCCATGACCTAAGAGAATGTGAGGAAACAAAGATGAACAGTTTGACCAACCGACTAAATAAATATAATTTTAACTAGTAAAAACTCATGAATGAATTTATATGAGATATTATTCGCCACATAAATGTTTAGTCAATATTTAGGATATAATTACTTCAATCTTCTGTACAACACGAAGCTTAAGAATTTGAATGCTAACTTTGTGTTTGAGGCAACACTTTTGGCATAAAATCTGGTTCAACTTTCTTATCCTTTCTTTTGGTCTTAGACAGATTTTCAACATATCTCCCTTTCTATGGTAAAAGCAGTGATGTGGGATTTGTAAGCCTTCAAAATCTTGAGGTTAAATGTGGAATTTGAAAGTGGAATAGTAATCAACGTGGGATCATTATGAAATAAATCAAAATTCTTTATTCCCTAAAATTTCTTTTCTGATATAACCATTTACTTAAAAAATCTTCAAACAATAATATTTTCTAGAATCCAATTTATTACCAATTAAAATTTGAATTAATATCTAACAGCACGTTTGACCTTGAGTTCAATTCGAGTCATAATTATTAATCATAAAATATTAAAAGAATATAAATTATGAAAGATGGTTTAGATAGGGAATCTACTGCATATGTAGATGGATGGCCCCTTGATTTATGGACTCTTAAAAGTTACTAAAATCATAAATATATATTATAGTATAAGTTAAGATTGCTCCCTGGTTTAAATCTTCATTGTTTTGACTAGTCTTGCTAGTAAAATATAGTATATTTAAATGTTCACAAGATATTTGTCTTATTGACACAAGAAATATTCTCTGGGTATTTTTTATTATTATTATTATTAATATTATTATTATTTCCTGCTAATATAAGATGAAGGGCCTGAGAGTTTTTACTGCGCTGCAAATGTAGTTGCAGCAGAGAAGAAGCACCAACTCCAAGTGTGTGGAGTAACTTATAGCACAAGACAGCTTGTTGCCTCTGCTGCCAGCATCATGTAAGATCCATTCCTCTTTCTCTCTCCTTTCTTTACTATGCCATTTCATATACATTAACACAGTCTTTGTTGTTGTTGTCTTCATCATTTTTCTTAAGGACCCTTTAATTTTTCAAAATTTTTTTATATATTCTTTTAAATTTTTACTAAAAATTCACATCTTTAACGTAAAATTTTGCGTCGGTCCCTGTTTACATGTATACACATACAGTTGCCTTGACCTATGGGCTGTTTTGATAAGTTTTTTAGCACACCAAGGAAAGGGGAAATAAGAAAATGTTGGTAATCATCTTACTTGAGGTTTCATCTTGTTTTCTGCTCTTCTCCAGAAGTTTAAATGCCTTTTGGATTCTCAAACTTTATTAGTGACAAGATTTGCTCCATGTTTCCAAAACACAGTCTCTTCCTTTTGTCCAGTCGGAAAATGACTACCCACTTCCAACTGGTAGAAAATAAAAAAAAAGTAGCATCCTACACCAATAATGAAAGAGATTGCAATTAGACACGACTCAAAAAATCTGATCCCATTTGAATATGAATTGATCTGACTTGATTTGATCATTCAATGTCAACTACTCAAACACATCTGACCTAAACTTGAAGATAATACGAAACAAAGAGATGATCTAAATCTGACTCAAAACCGAAATCATTTGAACCTAAAATGACTCCAAAACTCAAAACGACCTCATATCAATAAAGGTCTGGCATGAAAAATTTAACCGTAAAATTTGAATGATGTTATCCAACGAAACTATCTATAAATTCTAAATTGACATAACTCGAAATAATCCGATATGAAATCAAGACTTGTCTAATTACAAATGGACAAAATTCTTCTGTTCTTTTTGGTGTTTTTTTCTATGTCTCAATACAAAAAAAAAAATTAAATTATAAATCCTAACCCTAAATCTTAAATCCTAAATCTTAAAAGATATACCCTATCCTTAATTCTCTAAACTTTAACTTTAATTTTAATATTAAATTCTAAACCTAATTTTAAAGTGTGAAGTATAAATATCAACACCGAAAAAGAGAAAAAAATATCTATTCATTACAAATGTAGAAGATTTATAGTGCAATTGCTGATAATATCAGGATCACCAGGCTGAAAACAACCAACTCTGTCCAATGGCCCATGAGTGGATGCTCCTTTACTTGTGGGCTCAGATAAAGCAGCTAATAGTTTTGGGGTTTTCATCATGGACAAAAACATCAGACTACATGTTCCCAAAACCTTTGACCCCCTTCTATTATTGTCCAGTAACAGACAGCAAAACCTGCAAGTAGTTTGACAATTAGAGCAACCATGGACATGGTCCTTTTTCTTTACCGTCAAACCAAGTGAACCCCTTTTGTTTTACATGCAACTTATGACCTCACCCATTACCTCAGCAAATTCGGTAGAATTTGTCGCCACACACTTAACTAGCTCTAAGTTCAGGATAAACGTACATGAAAACCACATCTTTCTTTTCCTTTGTTATTTTCTTTCCCCATGAAAACATCTTATTATTTTAATCTGACAAGTGTACATGGAATTACAGGGGAGTCTAGGGTCCAGCAATTTAATTTAAAATTAAAAACGATACAAAAATGTAAAAAAATACGAAACCAAAGACATATTAGGTATGTGATTTTTTTGACAAGTTTCGAAAAGGCACTACATCCTAGACTCACCATAAAATTATATTCACTGAATATACAAAAGGATGGGTGACAGTGATACTCATAAATGCTTTCGGCATATCTGTTGCTTGTTTCTGTGAAGCTTTTTTCAAAAGAAAACAAAAGGGATAACATTATCGCAACCGTTATTTTCCAAGTGCTTGTGTAAAACAAGCAACATCTAGCTATAGACTTAGGTCAAGGTTGATCCACTAATCTACTGTTTAGCTCCACAGTTTGTTCGCATGCATGCATTAAGAACCATGAACTCTAGTCAAACACTCCAGAAAACTAATTTCAAACTTAAATGAATGATACTAGAAGCAAGCCCCAATTCAATCAAAAGAGAGTGAGAAAAAGGTGATAGAGTGATTATCAATAAACAAGTTGTACCTAAAATTTGATGCAAACTAAGCCAGTTTTGTTTTCAGATCTTAATTATTTCATTTTAACAAGACTAGCCAACCAATTCCCCACCTACCACTGTTCATTCCCTACCCTAAGATTCTAATGACAGCCCATTATAATCACTGCAATTTTATGTATGTATGTGTGGGGGGAGCCGAGGGCAGAGGTTGTTAACTCAAGGATTGATAAAAACCTGGGGCTGGCTTCATTAAGACCAGAAATGACATATATTTTCTACAAGTGATGAAGATACATATAGAAGCATAGCATATAGGTTCAAGGCCAAGCTTCATCTGCTTCCAACTTTTTTAGTTTCTCAAACTACTGCTGCCTGGTAAGTATAATATATACACACACATATATATATTGTGTTTAACAAGTAATTGTTTGAGTATTGATTACTATACAGAATACACACTCTTTCAACACTTACTTGTAAATCCCTCACAACAATTTTGTGTTTAGTAAGGTCCGATGACCTTGTGGTTCTTTCTAGATAGGCTGGGATCTGAGGAGTGATTAAAGATTACCATATTATGAAGATAAATACATAAATTAGTAGGGAAATTTGTGAAGTACAAGTTTCCAAGTCCATGTTTCCTGCAATTACATCAACCGGTTGCTAACTTGTCGCCGGTGGCATCTCTAACTACATTAAGGGGGTCATGTCACTGTCTGAAAAACGCCTGGAAAAGACCATTTGATTGTATTGAAAGATCTATCTAGCTAGTGCTGAATGAACCTGATCCTTTTGGACTTAGAGGAGATCATTCTTTCAGTGCAATGAACTCGTTGGTGATTCATGATTAAGAGAAACAGCTTTATGTTATGATATCTAAAACTGTTGTGCTTTTTTTGTTTATATTCCAGAGGTTTACTCTTTAGTTATGCTTCATCTTATAAACAATCTGCGAGAGCCATGATTTGCATCAAGTGGATCAATGGATATTTGTTTATATTAAAAGAAAATAGACCGTATGAGTGACATTTATTCGAGCGTTTTGAGGGCTAACGGGGTGATATCTGGTGTTGTATTCGAATTTTGCCTTAGACCCTTTATTTTGGATGTACAGCTCATAAGTTTTCTTATTGAAACCTTGTCGCCTTCTTCGAATTACTGACCTACAATGGTTCAACACTCCCTTGAACTTGCTAATGGCGCCTGCGACGATGATGGACATCCTGCAAGAACCGGTAATGCCGATTTCAAAATTAACGCGCTTATAATTAGTATTATGTTCTTTTGGTTTCGGTCCGACAGAGCTTTAACTTTACAATGTGTATGCGTGGGAACTCAATCAGGGACCTTGTGGAGCTGTGTGGCACACATAATCACTGCTGTTATAGGCTCTGGAGTTTTGTCCTTGGCATGGAGTACTTCACAGCTAGGATGGATAGCAGGGCCTATTTCGTTGCTCATTTTTGCTATTATCACCTATCTTTCGTCCTTCCTTCTTTCTGATTGTTATCGGTCCGACGACGGAACACGAAACAGGTCTTACATGGACGCTGTTCAGCTTTATCTTGGTAAGTTTGAACTAAATTTTCACTCTTTGTCATCTCTTGTTTCCATGTCCCTTTAGTACCTTGCCTCATTGAAGCCTAATTTGGTTGAATGGTTCAGGTAGAAACCGGACATGGATGTGTGCTTTGCTTCAGAACCTGAGTTTGTATGGGACTGACATTGCTTATGTAATAACAACTTCAGCCTGTATGAGGTACTTGATGAATCCTTTAGTTTATATCTTGGTTCTTACTCTTCATTTTTCTTTAAACATTTGTCCCGACACCCCTATCCAACGCATACAGACATGAGTATCGAGATATAATCTTCTAATAACCCTTCAAATATATGGATAACTTCAATAAAATTTGTACCCCATACAGAGCAATTCAGAAATCAAACTGTTACCACAGAGAAGGGCACAATGCTCCATGTTCATATGGGGATACTCACTTTATGCTGCTATTTGGAGCTGTTCAAGTTGTGATGTCACAGATTCCAAATTTCCATAGCATGACATGGCTTTCGGTTGTTGCTGCAATCATGTCCTTTACTTACTCCTTCATAGGGTTTGGACTTGGGTTTGCACAAGTCATAGGTATAAATACCTGGGAAACTTGTCTTCAATTTCTCTCATTTGTGTTACTTGTAAGAGTGGATTTGCACTTACGACTCAAGTTTTTGATTGCAGAAAACAGGACGATTAAAGGGAGTATAACTGGAGTGCCTACTGCTAGTGTGGCTGATAAACTATGGTTAGCATTTCAGGCACTTGGAGACATTGCATTTGCCTATCCATATTCAATCATTCTTCTTGAAATACAGGTATGGTTTCATTTCTTTTTAAACCAAATTGTTTTCAGTGTACTTAAACTTGAGATTTTGTCCTCATATCTGGCATAATTCAGTCCATCTATTTTTATAATCTCATTACTTGGTTCAAATAGTTAATAAAGTTGATCATTAAGAGTCTGGAGGTCTAAATTAATGACATTATAAAAATAGAGGATCAAACTTTGTCGAATTAAATTAGAGGGACCAAAACTAAATATTTAGGATCCTAATTGAATCATGAAATTGTTTGAATCTAGGATACCTTGAAGTCACCTCCACCGGAGAACAAGACCATGAAAATGGCCTCAATGATAGCAATCTTTGTAACAACCTTCTTCTACCTCTGTTGTGGTTGCTTTGGATATGCTGCCTTCGGCAACAATACGCCCGGGAATCTCCTCACAGGATTTGGATTCTTTGAGCCCTACTGGCTCATTGACTTTGCTAATGCCTGCATTGTTCTTCATCTGGTGGGAGGATATCAGGTATGCCACCCTATATTGAACATTCATCTAATTTCAGAGCCTAATTGACAATGTCAATCTATGTCCAAATACGAGTAGAAAATGAGTGTGACACAATATTTCAAGAAAAATGAAGCAGTCAGAACAACATAGATATTATTACAATCATGTTTGACCGCCTATCGTTTACTTCGTTTTTGGTGGCAGATATTTTGTCAGCCAGTGTTTGCATTTGTGGAGAGATGGTTTACCAACAAGTTCCCAAGCAGTGGATTCGTGAACAACTTGTACACCATCAAACTCCCATTGTTGCCTTCATTCCAAATGAATCCTTTCAAGATATGCTTTCGGACAGCCTATGTCACATCCACAGTTGTGGATGCAATGATCTTCCCCTACTTCAACCAAGTGCTAGGAGTGCTGGGGGCATTGAACTTTTGGCCCCTGGCCATATATTTCCCGGTGGAAATGTACTTGGTGCAGAAGAAAATCCAGTCCTGGACCAGAAAATGGGTTGTTCTTAGGACTTTCAGCTTTTTCTGCTTGCTTGTCACAATTGTGGGACTGATAGGATCGATCCAGGGACTTGTTAGTGCAAAACTTGGATAAGAGATCATTGCCATCGCACTTGTAAACTAGAAAGCTTAAAACTACATATTGTTTTCCCTTGAGTAAAAGCGTTTCATGAACTGCAAGTTTGATATTATCATACTTTTAGTAAGTTCCGAATCTGTTTATCATCTGCAGGCTTAGAACAATGGGAAGAACTCGAATTCATTTTTATTAAAACAAAAAGTAGACATAATTTAGGTAGGATGTGGGTCAAAATCTGGCATAGAAGAGAGTAATTAATCTGAATATACAGTCAGTACATGTAGAATTCAGTCTCAGTATGCTTCATGGTTTTGGAGGACTAAGAAGTAAGTGGATTTCAAACATAGTATTAATTAGGCTGCATCTTAGTAGTTTTGAAGGTCATCGTAAATTGCAACCGCATTTAGAATTATAGTTATTTTTTTAGAAAATCACGACACAGCATCTGCAATTACGACATCGTGACTGCATCTGCAACCGCAATTTAGTAGTACGAGAATAAAATGATTGTGATGTGTGATGGGGGTGAGGGGCAGGGCCAGGGCCACACGTGGAAGTGGTCAGGGGTTGTCTTTGTTTTTGTGTTGCATGAATATGAAAAATGATAAAAAAGCGAGGGTGAGTCAAAGAGAGAGAGGGTTGACCGGGCGTCTTGAGGGTGAGCTACCGGCCCATCCTTCACACGCTCAACAGCGTTGAATTCTTTAATGAAATCATGCACATTTGGTGCAGTTCCTCTCTTATTTCCTATATCTGCACCCTTTCCTTTCTATATAAATATATATTGCCTTTACAATTTAAATGTACCCCACCCCCCAAACTATTCTCCCCTTCTTTCTTTATTTCAACCTCATCATCAAACTGTTTTCCCATCTCTTGCTGCCTACTCTTTAACCTTGTTTTTAGCATTTTATTTTTTGTTTATGGAGTAGAGAGTGGAAAAACAAAAGATGGGTCAGATTCCATGTTATGAGAAGGACAATGTGAAAAGAGGACAGTGGACGCCTGAGGAAGACAACAAGCTCTCCTCCTACATCGCCCAACACGGAACTCGCAATTGGCGCCTCATCCCCAAGAATGTTGGTCTGTCTTTTCTTCTTACATCCAATGCCAATGCCAATGCAGTTGTGTTTATATGTTTTCTTTTCTTGTTTTAAAAAGTATTAAGAATTCGAGATGGGGTTGATTTTCCAGGTCTCCAAAGATGTGGAAAAAGTTGTCGTTTGCGGTGGACTAATTACCTTCGGCCCGACCTTAAGCACGGCCAGTTCTCGATGACGAGGAGCAGACCATTGTCAAACTCCATTCTGTTGTTGGCAACCGATAACACACTGCTAAACAATGGCTGCTTAGACTATACCAGATAAAAGCCACCCTATTTCAACTTATTATTCTTTTTCCTGGTTTATGCATTCATGTTTGGTTTGGCTATTAACTGTGTCTAAAATGGCATCCTACTGAAGTTGGTCCTTGATTGCAGCTCAGTTACCTGGCCGAACTGACAACGACGTTAAGAATCATTAGAACACCAAGCTAAAGAAGAAACCTTCAGGCATGGTTATTGATCTAGTGACCCACAAGCCTTTCTCTCACCTCATGGCTGAGATAGCCACCACGCTGGCACCACCACAGATGGCTCATCTAGCGGAAGCAACACTCGAGTGTTTCAAGGATGAAATGCTCCACCTCCTCACTAAGAAACGCATCGATTTCCAGCTTTAACAATCGAATTCGGCACAAGGGAATAATACCACAGTTCCTTATGTCAGCTGCAAACAAGATGAGAAAGACGATACAGTTGAGAAGATCAAACTGAATTTATCGAGGGCTATACAAGAACCAGACATGCTACCCATGAACAAGCCGTGGGAGTTTACCAGTACGAGGGCAACATCGACTAATTTCGAAGGGGGTTGCGGTGTTTTCCCTGCGACTCTGACCGGATATCATCAATATGACTCGTCATCTTTCGCCAATGAAGGGGGCGGCTCTGGCTCACCATGGAGCCAGAGTATGTGCACAGGAAGCACATGTACCGCAGGGGAACAAGTGCGGTCGCATGAGAAATTAAAGGATGAAAACAAGGACGAATTCCAAGGTGGGAAAGAAATTAAGAATGCATCAAGCATATTCAATACAGATTGCGTCTTATGGGACATACCATCTGATGATCTTATCAATCCAATTTATAGAGAAGCCTTTAACAACAAAGAATAAAAATGTAGGCAAGAATTTCTATTACATGGCCAGCAATAAACATCTAGTGGGGGGACAAAAGGTTATATTTGGCAATGTAAATAAAACTCATTATATAGTTCAACTATGATGAAACTTACAAGAAAATCATAAAAACTTATTACTATTTTCTCAATCATTGTATTTCTAGTAAATCTGCTCTCTGTCTCGGACAAGGAAAGCAATCTAGATCAAGCAAAATATGATGACGAAGACGATGTATCTGCTAGGACCTGAAAACATAAAAGAGAATAGTAAAACAAAAGCTAAGCATCGTATTTTCCAGCTTAATTGAAAATCCATTATCATTCATAGCTCTATGCAGATACCTCAAGTTGCTCTTCAGTAAATGAATCCTTTTGAACATTCCATGTATCTGCATGAGTACGCCGAAACTCCGCAACTGCTTTTGTCACTGTTGATTTTACAAGTGATGGCTCCCCACTGAAGCGAGCCAATAATGTGACATGATCGGGTAACCAACTGCGAAAGGAACTTGTAGATCAATAACATAGCCAAAAAAAAACTTAGTGGTGGATGATGTTTCACTGGCTTGTAGCGTTCCAATTAAGTCCTGATAATTAGATGGCTACAAGTGTTGTTACAATCTTATTTTCCTCGAGTCACCAAGTTTCCCAGGGTCCCACTTTAGATCCATAATTCCATATTATTATACAGACTGAACAAGCCATATTAAAATTAGGGCAAACTACCTATTTGGTTACCCCACCAATTTTCGTGTTTCTGTTTTGGTCACCCAACTATTTTTTGACAATGATATTCAATCATCAAATCATAATCCTTAAGCAACTCCAACCATCTATGTTGTCTAAGATTCAAATCCTTTTGCGTTGTCACATTTTTTTTAGTTGAAGGTGCACGAGCACATTGTCCTACACATGTTGAGCTTGCCGCAGTTGTATTTGTTTAAATGTTGGATACCTTATCGCTATGATGAGAGGTCTGTTGTGAACTCAGATCATAAGAGTTTGAAAAAAAATGTGATGACGCAAAAAGATTTGAATCTTAGACAACATAGATGGTTAGAGTTGCTTAAGGATTATAATTTGATGATTGAATATCATTCGGGAAAGGCTAATGTTGTAGCTGATGCTTTGAGTAAGAAAGATGTAATGGAGTTGAGGGCGATGTTTCACGGTTAAGTGTGACACGAAATGGTGGCTTGTTAGCCGAATTGCGAGCAAAGTCAACTTTGTCGCAGTTGAATAATGTCACGGGCCGTCAGCCGAGGCCCGAGTCATTGGCACCACGGGGTGTACACCAGGGTTCCCAAGAGGTTCAGATAGAGATCTTGGGCCCAAAGAGACCACCAGACTTAGCCCGATCCGTGGGAGATTCTAGAAGGCATATCCATCCACTTTGACCTATGTAAACTTGCCTTGTATACATAGGATTTGTTACCATAGAAAGATGGGAATATTCCCAAGATTGTACCATTGTGGTTGGTGGGCTTTGTTCTTAGCCGTCGATGTAAATTTGTATAGACCGTCGGATTAGGGGGAACTCAACTATAAATAGATGTCTTCCCCTCCTCATTTGATGTATCCAAGTTTCCAAGGAATAAAGGCATTTACTCTAAATCTTCTGAGTGTTCTTTCTTTGTTCTTGAGCGTTCTTTCGAAGTTATTCGCTCGTCTCTTTTGATACGATTCCGCGTAGAACGCTTTGCGTTTGTCGGTGCTTGGGAAGTTTGATCTTCCGAGAGGGTTGAAAAGGCTTACTTAGGCGTTTGTCTTGAGTCACATCGCCTAAGGCCGCACGGTGGGCTGGTTGGAACTCTAGCCACGTGACAGTTGGTATCAGAGCCTTGTTCGAGCGACGTGAGCTAGTTCGAGGCACGAAGCATCGAGTTGAGATGGCACCAAAGAAGGGAGAGAATGCTGCTGCGAGCCAGAAGGGTGTGGAGACCCAGGCGGACAAAGGAAGTCGAGCAAACTCGAGGGACAAGTTGTTGGCGCTCGAGGAGAGGGTCACCAGGCTTGAGGATCTATGAAGGATTTCGCGGAGCGACTCGGACGTGGTAGATACACGGCTCGAGGAGATGGATGACCAGGTGGTGATCAGTCCGAGGGAAGAGAGAGATGCTCGAAGCCATGTTGAAGGCATTGAGGAGGAAATGGTGGATCCAAGGCGGAAGTGATGGTTTATCGGTGTCATGCGGAACGGTGTGTTAACCACGACGACACCTAGACCGATGAAGGACATTCGAAGCCAAGAGAGTTCAAGGGAACCGGTCGGCGAAAGATGTTGAGAACTTCATTTGGTGCATGGAGCGGTACTTCGGGCAATGAGCATCACTGACGATGCCGAGAAGGTAAAATGCTTTGTTGTTTACTTGATTGACGTTGCTTTGTTATGGTGGCGACGTAGGTGCCTTGATGAGAATAGTGGGGCACGGGCATTGGAACATGGGAGGAGTTCCAAGCGGAGTTCAAGCAGCGAGTTTTGCCCGAGTAAACACGGAGAAAGAAGCCAGGACCAAGTTTAGGAGGCTTCGACACGATGGATCCATTGCGGATTACATCCAGGAGTTTAGTGAGCTACAACTCCTTATCCCCGGCTTGTGTGAGAAGGATGCGCTTTTCACGTTTATGGATGGATTGAAGCCATGGGCCAGGACTGAGTTAGAGCGGAGGGATGTGCAGAAACTTTCCAAAGCCCTAGCCATTGCGGAGTCCTTGACCGATTATAGTGCTTACAAGTCCATGGAGTCCAAGTCTTCCAAGCCCCATGGCAAGCGTATTGGTGGGAGAGACGAGGATGTGTCCGGAGATAGCAGCGATGATGGCAAGGAGAGGTCATCGACCAAGCCAGACCGGTATGCGAAACCAGATGGTCGAAAGGATCGAGGATCCATAAGGTGCTACCATTGTGATGGTCCACACGTAGTGAAAGACTGTCCCAAGAAGAGGAGCCGCCTCGATGCCATTGTCCAGGAGGATGACGAGTCAGATGGAGAACCCGGTAGAGTTGGTGCAATCGCTAGCATCAAAGGAGGGAAACCGAGTGTGGAAAAAGTACAACGAAAGTGTTACCGATGTAAGGGGCCGCATTTAGCGCGAGAATGCCCTAATCGAGTCAAGAAGTCCAAGGAGGACGAGCCCGAGAGTGATGAGGTTGCGAAGCTTGGCTCGATGATATTAGATTCTATCAAGGTGAGGAAGGGCCAGAAGCAGAATGTGTTGATGTTTGTCGACATCAACGTGGCGGGACGATCGATGAGTGCTTTGGTGGACACTGGGCAAACGATCTGTTCATGTCCAGGAAGGCTGCCGAGAAGCTTGGTCTTAAAGTTGTAGACTCAACCGGTAAGATCAAGGCAGTGAATTCAAGGGAAGTTCCAGTTGTGGGGAAAGTGCGGAAGATCGAGTTGCAGATTGGGGATTGGAAGGCCAAGGAGAATTTCGAGGTAATCGAGTTAGAGGACTTTGATTTTATTTTGGGACTAAACTTCCTTGACCGTATTGAAGCTCTCATCATTCCGTTTGCCAACGTCGTGCGCATCTTGGATCCGAGACAATGGTGCGTTGTGCCTGTGTGCCGAGACAGCGGGCGAGGAACCAAGAAGCTGACAGCCATTCAGCTTGTCGAAGATGCTCCAAGCCAAGGAGGCATCGAGTTAAAGGTGACAGTTGGGGACACTACATTGGATGGGCGAGAGTTGCCCGAGGCAGTTGGCATGAAGGCCGTCGAAGAGCCATCCATGAGCAAGGTGGCCGAGGCATCGAACTTCAATGGGAGAGAAGTGTCGATGGGATTTGCATTGCCGAGGAGCAATGGGGCATCAAACTTCAGGGACGAAGGATTGATGTGTAGAGTAAATGCTGGGAAAAGGAGTGAGGTACGTCTTGAACACGGTGATAGTGTTTTACAGTTTGATTTGCCGGATTTGTTGGGTGTAGGGCGCAGAAAACCAAACCCATCAGATGGAGTTGCCAAGACTTGGTGCGGGCCGAAGCAACCATTCAGAGTTCCGAAGGTTCGTTCGGTGTTCAACGTGAAGGCATCCAAGTTTGTGCACAAGGATCGGGAGAGTCCAGATCGGGGCGAGTCAGAACTGGTAGGAAAGTTCCTACGATCAAGATGTACCTGGGACGGGAAATTTTGCATGGCGGTGCGAGCCAAGGCAAACAGTCCTTATGGGCGACATCCGAATCAGAGTCCGGTGCTCTTTATGGGGAGAGCGGTCCTTATGGGGGGGACAATCAAGCCAGATTCTGAATTGGGAGCAAGCCAAGGTGAGCGGAAGGAAGCTCCAGGATCGATCTCAACTTTGTTCGATAGGTGCGACGAGGGCGTCGCCAAGTTTGGTGGGGGAGATTGTCACGGGCCGTCAGCCGAGGCCCGAGTCATTGGCACCACGGGGTGCACACCAGGGTTCCCAAGAGGTTCAGATAGAGATCTTGAGCCCAAAGAGACCACCAGACTTAGCCCGATCCGTGAGAGATTCTAGAAGGCATATCCATCCACTTTGACCTATGTAAACTTGCCTTGTATACATAGGATTTGTTACCATAGATAGATGATAATATTCCCAGGATTGTACCATTGTGGTTGGTGGGCTTTGATCTTAGCTGTCGATGTAAATTTGTATAAACCGTCGGATTAGGGGGAACTCAACTATAAATAGAGGCATTCCCCTCCTCATTTGATGTATCCAAGTTTCCAAGGAATAAAGGCATTTATTCTAAATCCTCTGAGTGTTCTTTCTTTGTTCTTGAGTGTTCTTTCTTTGTTCTTGAGCGTTCTTTCGAAGTTCTTCTTCGCTCATCTCTTTTGATCCGATTCTCGCGTAGAACGCTTTGCGTTTGTCGGTGCTTGGGAAGTTTGATCTTTCGAGAGGGTTGAAAAGGCTTACTTAGGCGTTTGTCTTGAGTTACATCGCCTAAGGCCGCACGTTGGGCTGGTTGGAACTCTAGCCACGTGACAATAAGGAGAAACAATCTTATGATGATGCGTTGGTACCGCATGTTAAGAATATCATAGATGAAAATCCGATAGATTTTCACCTTGATGATGATGAGGTGTTGTATTTTAAATGCCGGATAGTGATGTCTAATGATGTTGAGTTGAGACATATCATTTTGACCGAGGTACATACTAGTCCTTTTGCTATGCATCCGGTAGTATTAAGATGTATCGAAGGTTAGAGACAGATGTGGCTGATTTTATTGTTAAACGCATGTTGTGTCAGCGTGTTAAGGCTGAGCATTAGTTTCCTTTTGGGTTGTCGCAACCGTAGGGGATACCGGAATAGAAACGGGAGAGAACCACTATGGACTTTATGTTTGGGTTACCGTTGTCGCTCACTGAAAAGAATTCCACTTGGGTGATTGTTGATCGGTTTACAAAGTGTGCATATTTGTGCCAGTGCATACAACGTATACCTTAGATAAGTTGGTGTAGTTGTATTTTGCTGAGATTGTACGTTTGCACGGAGTACCTATATCCATAGTTTCAGATAGAGATATGCAGTTTATGGCAAAATTTTGGGAGTGTTGCATTAAACTTTATGTACACGGTTAAATTTTAATACTTCGTATCATCCTCAAACAGATGGCCAATCTAAACATGTGATCCAAGTCTTGGAGGATATGTTGAGGTGTTATACCATTGAGTTCCAAGGAACCTAGGAGATGCAGTTACCTTTGGTGGAGTTTGTCTATAATAATAATTGTGAGGCTAATGTGCAAATGGCACCTTATGAGGCATTGTATGGTAGGAAGTGTCGCACGCCTTTGTGTTGGGCTGAGGCGGGAGAAAAACATATATCTTTGCTGGATGTGTTGAAAGACACGAATGAGAAAGTGAAACTTGCTTGTGATTGCTTGAAGGTAGTTTCAGATCGTCAAAAATCTTACGCGGATTTGAAGCGTAGAGAGATTAAGTTTGCGGTTGGTGATCGCGTGTTCTTGAAGGTTTCACCTTGAAAGAAGGTGATACAGTTTGGACGTAGAGGAAAGATTAGTCCAAGATTTATTAGACCATATGAGGTTGTGGAGCATATAGGTCCCGTGGCTTATCGTTTGAGGTTACCTCCTAAGTTGGAGAAGATTCAGGATGTGTTTCATGTAACGATGTTGCGAAGATATCGGTCATATCCATCGCATGTTATGTCGGTGGAAGACATTGAGTTGCAACCGAATTTATCTTATGATGAAGAACCGATAGAGATCTTTGATTCTAGCAACAAAGTTGTTCGTAGCAAGAAGATTGAACTTGTAAAGGTGTTGCGACGACATCATGAAGCTAAGAAGGCCACGTAGAAGAGCAAAACGAACATCAAATGTGAAGTGCTTGAAAAGTAAGCAAGTTTTGGTTTTAAAGGCATGATAATATTTTGAAAATGGTTTTAAATGATGAACTCTTTGTAAGTTGGAAGCCGATTTTAATTGCATTGATGGTGTTGCGTTTTGAACACTCCTCACTAAGCCTTGTGTGCTTACGCTCTCTTTGTCCATCAATGCAAAAAATTAAAGGTTGAAAGCAGCGAGCAAGCGAGGGAAGATCCAAGGACTTCTTAATGCAAAAGTATGATTGTTCGAACTAGACTTGTAGTAATAAAGGCAATGGGGTACATTATTAATTAGAGAAGGTTTTAGCTAAATTCCATGCTTGAGCAAGTTTGTATTGTATTTTGGGGTTATAATTAACCTTATACGTTTGGTTGTTACTTTGGATTTATGTTTCGTATAGTGGTTTGTTATTTTCTAGAAAGCATACCTCTAGAATCATGTTGACCCATGTTGCCATAATTTGTTCATGTATCTTTGATGTTCTAGTATAAAATGATCCTCGGAATAATTATGTTTATGATTATGAATGTTTGAATCTATAAATGTATGTTAAACCAACAAAATTGAACATTTTAGGTCATGGCGTATCGATACACGTGAGATCGTATCGATATAGGTTCGTGTTTTCAGGCATAGCATATCGATACTCGAAGAGGTGTATAGATACGTGATAGTGTTTTTAGGTATAGCGTTTTGATACTCAAAGAGGTGTATCAGTACGAGTTTGAGCTACTGGAATCTGAGATTTTGAAAATGAATAGGTGTACCGATACACTTGCTCGTGTATCGATACAGGTAGCTATTAATATAGTTAAAATGTGCTTTTAAAGTTTTTGTTTTATTCATTTTGGTCCCTGATTGTTTTGAGTGCAATTGTATGAGATTGGATGATCGTTTTAAGTTGAAATTTGGCATACAAACATGTAATTTAACTAATTAAAGAAAGCTAACCTTTAAGGGTAATTATTTGATGCACTGGCGGTGAAAACTAAAAGTATTTACAAATGTCTTAGTTTTAGGGTTTAGTAACTTAGTTTAGGGTGTATGATTTAGGGGTTTAGGTGTATGAGTTTTGAATTTAGGGATCGTGGTTGAAATTTACAATTTAGGGTTATAATTTAGGTGTTTATAGATTAAAACTTAAATCTTCACCATATTACCTTACAAACTAAACCCTAACCCTTAAACCCTAAATTCTAATCTTAAACCCTAAATTCTAACCACTATCCCTAAATTCTAAATCACTATACTTAAACCCCTAAACCTTAAACCCTAAACTAAGCTCCTAAACCCTAAAATTAAGACGATTGTAGAAATTAAAAGTTTCCACCGCTAGTGCATGGTATATTTTCCTAACCTTTAAACCAATAAAGCTATTGTAAATTTACAAATTTGCAATTTGATCCCTAAATTGCAAGTATGCATAATTAGATGTCGAATTGAGGCCCGATTCAGTGGAATTTTCACCCGTTGCCAGCATGCTCACCTTAAGTTAATAATATGCATCTAAACAAGATAAAAAATAGACGTAATTCAAGTTCTCTTCACAGGTTTGTTTTGATAAACCCAATGTAACTCGTTCGATTCAGTCTGGCGTTTAAGTCGAGAGGGTTACTTTTGGTGGTATCAGAGCTAAGTTTTCGATAAGTAGGATGAGGTTATGATTGTTGGAATGTTATTATTTATTGATTACTGTTGTTTGCTATGCACGATGATTGTTTATAAGCATGTTGATTATTTATAAGTCTGTCGGATGACATGTTATGATGGGGGATAGTTGTGGGACACATTGCCTTATTATTACAATCTGAAATGTTTTATTTGGAAAAGAAGTCTTGGATCCTCGCTTAAAGCTGGCTTGATTGTTTTGAAAAGAAAGTCTTGGATCCTCGCTTGAAGCTGGCTTGATTGTTTTTGTTTTGGTGTAATTATCATGCCTAAAAAATGTGATATGTTTCGACCAAGGGGAGGATTGAGAACTAGCACAAGTGTTATTGTCGTTAGGCAAGGAGTTGAGGAGAATGTTCTATCTCTTGAGGGTTTGCCACCCCAAAGTAAGTACCACTTGCGCTAGTTGGGCCAGTGTTGGGTGACATAACGCATTTGATATAAGCGATGTCCGAAGCTTTTCAAGCTGCCATTGCTGGAGAGCATGTGACAGCACCAGCTGTTGGACAATCGGGGTTGCTGTTAGAGCGCCTCCGTAGTTGAAAAAAGTTGAGTTTCAAGGGTTGGCACCCGAGACATCCGTGGAGTGGATGGCTTGTACTGATCTAATTTTGGAAGAAATGGGGCGCAGTGATACCGTAAGTTGGGATGTATTGTATTCCTATGGCAAGGTGATGCTTATGGTATAAAGTTTAATTTACACGTGTCTTTTAGTTTTAGGAGTTGAGGTTTTAGTTTAAGGTATAAAGTTTAGGGGTTTAGGTTGCAGGTTTTAAATTTTAAGTTAGTATTTAGAATTTAGGATATAGGGTTTAATGTTTAGGGTTTAGTTTTTTAGGGTTAAGATTAGGAATTTAAGATTTCAGTTCTATAGTGTAAATATGCAGGCTTGTGTAAAATTAGTTTTACACAGCATGTGTATCAAAATTTTACCTTTTCTTAGGATGCTAAGTTTTAAAGTTTCCCTTGGAGCAGTCGTTGCGAAAACAAATAAATTGTAGAAATAGCGCTTTAATTATTTTATCCTAGTAAAACATCTGGTGATCCACATATAATTCCTAAATTATTACTAACATTTGAACTATTTATCATGTTTAACATAGACCAACCTGGGCATATCATACGGGACAGATAACACAGAAGCCGCCAAAGCAAGTACTACACCATGAACAGATGCCAAAGAATGTCCAGAATTTCTATTCCTGCATTCATAAGTTTAGGATTAGACTTTAATAGATAGCAACAACAAACTAAAACCAGGACCTTTTTCACAAGTTAATGTGAATACATGTATGTTATTTTTGTAAATAAGCTACTTAATTACTAGTTATAATTAAGATGCTTGCTAAGTTTTATCTAAACGGTAACATATAAGCTTTATAGCAGTTTCACGCTCAAATTGTAAATGACCGGATTCTGGACATTTGTGTCACCATTCACCATGTCTACCAGAATTCAGTCAACACCCATGCGTACGCCTACATCAAAGGTAATTTCCTCTTTGAGTACCCACAAGCCACAAGTCTCTCATGGCATACTCACTTGACAGTGCACCTCCCTCAGTTTGAACCAAGGACCTTTTTTTGAGTCCTTTCACCTACATAGTACCAATTGCCCCTCAAGGTGCACCGTTGGGTGACAAAGTCTTGCCGCCTGGGGGATTTTGGTTGCCCAAAGAAGACAATAACTTTAATGTAAGCATACACAGGGTGACAACCATATATCACTATGTATGGTGATGTCAGAGAGATGTCCGAAACCCAGTCAATACATAAATCTTATAAACTCAGCAAGCAACTTCAATGCTCAGGATTTATGATTTGTACAGAGTTGTATTCTTATGAAGCACTGTAGGGCCAGCATCTGATCATTTGTACGCTGATAGTTTTTTCTTTAGACAGATGCAAACGGAGATTCAATATAGAAACTAAACTTATCATCATGGCATTAGCAAGATAAGAATTAATTATTCTCTCATGCTTGAGGATAAAACTTTGTAATAATCTCTAACCCCATTAAAACAAAAATTATGCAGCCCTTTGTTGGTGCTTTCCTTCTTTTAATTTGCATTAAACAACTTAATTTTTAGCATCCAAAAGAAACAGTTTCCATTAAACCAGATAATTGACATAGAAATACCTATTTTTTCTACTCCGCTGAATGGTATTTGCCTCTATGTAAGCTCTTTCACGGAAATCTCTAGCTAAATCTTCATCTCCACCCTTCATTAGGCCAGCTAGCACTGCTGCAGCATGCTCTCTTACCTGAGAAAATGGTGCATTTTAGTTGAAAGAAATAATATCACGTTCCTGTCCAAGGACCTAAATCCTCAAATTGAGGCAAAAGACGTATTGTGAACCAGGGCATCACTTGTAAAACAATTATAGTGAAAGCACAAAGACTTAAAATTCTGTTATTTTGTACTTCATTTAAAGACCATAACTCAACTGATAACTTCCGATAGTTCCTTCTCTTTATCGAAAAATGTCCCACATCATAAAGTCTAATATTAACTGTCACATAAGATGTAGATGGGGAAAACAGAACCCAACCTCCACTTGACTGTCTTGAAGGAGCCTCTCCACTGTTTTCCAGATTTTTTGTTTGTTGCCTTTTGAGAGAATGAAAGTATGCCTGTAATAAAGCACAACTGTAATTGTGACATACAGAAATTTTATCAACCTATATGCTTGAGGTGACTCCTGCAATAGCTTTGCTAAAATAGGAATTACCAACCCCTTAAAGAAGGAACACACCTGAACATAAAAGTTCGCAGATAGGTTAGAGTTGCTGATCTAGTTCGCCAGTTATGATCATTTGCAGAAGAAAGAATAATAACAGAAACAGCCTTCTGGAGATGAGGTTCTAAAATGATTCTCCATCTTAGCAATTGAAATGCTGCCTTCGCTAATGTTGACAAATCTTTGTTTGACGTTTCCTTCAAAAGGCCAAAATATCTTAGATATAAAGTCAGGATGGCAAAAAAAAAAAAAATCAGACTCTAGCAAAAAGCCAAATTTATAGAGATAGAGCTCCAATGAGGCAGCTCTATGACAATTTGCTCCAAGAATTCTGAGAGCAGATGTATGCTAAATGAAGAAAGAAAACAGACATAGGCCTAGAGATTAGAAATGCCATATCATACTTTGATTTTTCTGTGTCCTAGTGATCACCAAAATTATGCAGCAGCAAGTAAAACAAACTTGTGCAAGGGGAAGGAGGCTCAAGTAGAACAAAAAAACAAAAAAAACAACATATGCTAGAAGCAAACAACTCAATTGAGATGGCGAACACAAGTTAAATGGCAGTTGCATATTAACAACAAATTACAAATCAACAAGCCAATCTCTTACAATCATAAACCAATGTATTTGCATCCCAATTCCAACATGCGAACCCTTTACAATGTTTATTGATGATTAAACCAAAATTACCACAGTTTACATAACAGAGGTTTCTACCTGCAATAAATAACTCATTGTAAAAAATGTTTAGCCTCTAAATTGGAGAACAAAATAAAAGTTCAAACAAAATTTGAAAAGAAATAAAAATGAAAAAAGTGCAATGACAGTAAAATCATACTGCAAATTTTGCAACTGAATGAGGAATGACCAAATCCAGAATCCACCTCTAACATTATGATAATTTTTTAAGTGATAATAATGAACCTTTTTTTCTATCTCCATTTTTTGAAACAATATAGTCAAACCCACAATTTTTTGTCCTGAAAAAAAAATTGAATGTAATCAGGACAAAGCCAAGATTGAATCATGAGAGGGACAAGTTGTATAAATTTGGAACGATCGAGATCTTAAAAAGTAATTAAATCATATAAATTAAGGGAGTTGGGATTTAATTTCATTAATTTTAAAATTAAAAGGTCTTAAAAAGTATTTAAACCAGGAAAATTGGGGAGGGGGGGGGTCAATGCTTAATTTAATTAATTTTGGGAAGGGCAAGGACTTAATTGAAATGGTTTCAAAACTATCAATGGCCTAAAATGTAGTTAAACCATCAGGGGGGCAATTGCCCCTCCCACCCTCAATGTAGGTATGTCCCTGACTGTAATGTTTGGGAGAGAGAAAAAAGCACACTAAGTTGAATATAAACCACTCAAATTGATGCAAGTCAATAGAACATATCCCACTTAAAAGAATCCAAAACAAATACCTTAAAAGAATGTCTTTTTCATACCTGCAAGGAAATTACAGGGTAAAGAAGCCCCACAATAACGTCAAGCAAATATGAAGATCTTCCAGACTTCAAAGTTGAGAGGATAAAATGAAATAACTGCCATGTTACAAAGGAAAAGAGATCAAACCGAGATACAGAAAAGCAAAGAATATAAAATTAAAAGTAATTCAAGAAAGAAAAAAAAAACGAAGATAAGTTATTACAGTTTCCATCCATTTGACATCATTCTGCGAATCACCATTCTGATGAACACTTATAATATTTATATCTGTTGAATTATCTAAACCATCAGACAGGCTGGAATTTTGATTGTTCACAACTTCAGAAGCTCTTTCAGTTAGTAGTTGAACCCAGGTTTCCTGCTTAAGTAGATTATTAATTTCAGTCTTTCCCCTTTCATCTGAATGATCTTGTGAAGATGACACATGAAGTCGAATGTTGGAGCAAAGCACAGAAAGGGTAACCCCAATAGCTTCCCTTACCTGCCCAACACAACTTTTATGAGATTTATTAAAAGAAAAACCTCTTGATAACATCCACATTCATATCCAGATTTTAAGCTATCCGTCCAACAACTCGGAGCAGATCTGAGGACAATATATAGAGAGAGGGGTGGAGGTAACACTAACTCACACCCACAATAATTTTAACGTGAAATTGACATATGTAGATAAGAGGCAAACTTACTTGGGCTGACGAGTGGCACATATTACCCAGCAACTCATCCAGAAGTTTATTGTGCAATTCTATCTCAGGCACAGGCATTTTTTGTGGGGATAGCTCTATAAGTGCAGCATAAATAAAAGCATAGCGCTTTGCAACTACAGTTGTAGTTACAGATGGAGGTAAAGGTGTCAACAAACAGTTCAAAATCTGTTGTCTCAGAAGGGGAACTCGTGTTCCATGCTTTCCTTTCCCAGTAACTGCATAACGTATACAAGCAGCCCACTCAGGAATGGATTCAACCGATTGAGCTAGAATAATATGCTGCAACTGGACCATCATCCAGTTATCCCATTCCTCTAAAAGACCATTGACATCAGAATGCAACACTCCAGCAAATGCTTCAGTGGCAACACACTGCTTAGACCTCTCTTTAGAATTTACAAACTCCTCCAATGTGCTTTTCAAAGCCAATAAAACTGGCATCCCACATTCTTGTATTAGCCGCTTAAATATCCGTGCAAAATTTGAGTAAAATGTATCACTTCCTAATAAAGAGGTCCAACTAGGAGTACGTGGCCATGAAGCTGAAAAGTCGAAATAAAAACGGGTGATTGATCTATCAGCCAAGCTCAGAAAGGAAGAATTTGCATGATTTCCTCTGGAAGAGCCACTGTCAGTGTCAGTTATTACATGGACATGAGACAAACTATTTAAGGTCTCATTAAAGAATCCCTCTTCCTGAAATATCTCCCGTAATGCTCCTTCAAGGGCAGATTTAGCATTTTCTTGTGAACTCGTAGAGAATATCGGTCGATCATCAGCTGATATCTTATGAGGTGAATCTTTCAATAGCGTATTAAGAGCTGAAATTGCAAGCATTCTAGTCTGAGGAAGTTGACTCTTCAAGTTCTTTAGGAAGTGACCTAAGCAGGAAAAAAATTTAAAAATATATATATAAAAACCTTGGAACATTCCCTACTAAATTATTGGGACAAATATTGGCAGACAGATAAATGAAGAATCCATTGCAACCAAGAAAAAAACTCACTAGCAGTTTCAGAAAGGATTTTTGGTGAAAGGTGTGGGTCACCGTGACACACCATAGCCAACAATAGCAAAACTCTATTAGCCATCAGATTATACCTGGAACCAAAGAATAAAACGCCAAAAAAAGGGGGGGGGGGAGAGCCTTAGTCTGATATCACATTATTTCAAGGTCTGGTAGCAATTATAACAAAAGTTGGAATGCATGGCAGCCCACATAAATGCCGACAACTAACAAGAAAGAAGCAAGCAAGAACAGCACATCAATTGTGCAAATAGTTATCCTTACCGCCAATGCAAACCTGTAGAATCAAAACTCATTGAACCAATCTGAGACACCAAATCTGCAAAATCTGGGGTATCTATATGATTGTCCATCGTCCTAAATATGCTTTTAGAAACACCAGCAAAGTGGATATTGAATTTGACAAAAAGCTGGAAGCATAAAGAAATTATAATCAAGAAATTTGGCAGGTGACCTCCAGAATATTACCACGGGACAAAGACTATACCTCATTGATTGCTTTCTGGGCTTTCAGTGATTCATGATGAGAACTGAAAATCGTGTAAAGGCATAAAGCCAACGATATCTAATGCAATTTTATGAACAGTTTAAAGCAAATCAAGCAAAGAAATCAAGGTCACCTTAATAGAACAGCCAGGAGAAATGAGGAGAATGCTTTTAGATCCTGAAATAATGAGTGGTTATAAGCAAACTAGTATTTTAGAATATAACTAAAACCACTTATTACCGTTGTCAAATGCTTGAGAACTGTCTGTGTAGAAAGCACGGCACAAGAACCTAAAACGGCATGTTCAGGTGAATTAGGTTTCCTCAAATTCTCAGACAGAGACAGTACACACTTCGAAATCAAAGATGGCCACCTCTTCATTATCTTCAACAGAGATTTTCCAGCAAGCCTAACAACCAAGCAAGGGCAATTGCCAGGTAAGATCAAAAACATGTTTTGACAAGGATGTACTCTCCTAATAGCTTAAAATATGCAGAAGACTTACATGCGAACGCTTTCATAGTTATGCAAAGAAAGATTTAAAAGATCATCCATCAACAGAATTACGTGGTCTGGTGGAGAGAAATTTCCACTTGTGCGAAACAGATGATAAGATGATTGCGATGATCTCCAAGTGCTGTGCATATCTGCCTTGTCAATGAGAGCCCACCTAGGCCTGTAATGCACAAATAGCTTTAGAATTTTGATCCTATGATCCTCTTTAGCATTGTACAAGTAATTTCCAAAAGGAACATCAAGATAGAACACTGTACCTTCTTTTTCCTTTAGAATGTGAAGACAATATAAAATTTATTGGAGGCTCTATAATGGCAGCAGATTCCAACTTCCAAGCCTGCCTATGGTTTGACCACTCGTCATATTCCAAACTTCCTATATGAAACAGGTTGGAAAATAAATTAATTTGAGAAAGATGATACATGTCGGAAAGGGGAAAAACAATTAAAGCAAACTATTAATTACTATTAGCATCCCCCATAAGTTTAAGACATTCATTTCATCCATATGTACTGTCCATTACCGTAGTTTCCAAGAGCATCCATGATACGAATAATGAGAATCAATAAAATGCTGTCATCAGATTTTTCCTCTATTAAGTATCTGTGCGCATAGCAAAAGCAGAAGATTCAGCAACTGTAGCTGCCTAAATTGTAAAGCTCAGAAGCGAAGAAATTAGAACTATTACTTGCTGGCAGTGTGTATGACCTCAGCAGCCTTTTCTCGCAGTTGAGCGCTGCCAACCCTTGCACCAGTAGCTCCAGCTATTAGAAAAGAAGGATATCTGGAGTCTTGGATCATGCCATTCCTGGAAGATGGACTGAAATCAGGCAAGCATGATAATACACCTTGCAAGCAAGAGTCAATTCGTAAAAGAGTCACTTTCAAGTGCTCTTTCTCATTGCCTGCATGAAAAATTGCATGTAAATGTCAAAAGGAAAAAAAAAATCTATCATGTGAATCAACCTATGACTGTTAGAAAATCAATATTTTATGAACATCCCCAAAAATGAAATAAGAAAAACATTAGCACCCTTCACCATATGGGTTTTCCTGAATTTTTCAGATATCAGATTTCTACACTGTTTAACAAAATTGTGTTTTACCTGGATCAGAGTGCATCTTAGTTTGGCATATTCTTAAAAGATCATCCAAGGCCGATTGAAAATGGAGAATCAAAAGTTCATTAGCAAATTGAACTTCTTTATCACTTGGTACATGCCAAGTAGGAGCCTTCAGTGCTCCATCAGAATAATCTTTTGCGCTGATCCATTCCTCTAATGCAGCAGCAGCAGGGTGATTGAAGGCGCACCTAAACACCAGAATCTCCTTTATTTTGTTCCAAGGCAAGTTGAAAAACTAAAAAGAAAAATCATAATTATTTGAGCATTTGAGCAAATGAAATGAATTTAGAATACTTATACTGATCTGTAGGATAATAAAGGACCAGACTTCCAAGCAGGGAGCGAAGAAGATGATCACCAGCCCCGTTAACCTGTTTTTAGAAAGAAGTCAGTCAAAAAGAATACAATGTAAAAGAGTAGAGAAACAAAACAAGACATTTTCATAAAACATCTAATTCCCAGGGGGGGGGGGGGGGTAACCTTCCAAGATGGGGAGTCAAATGCAGAAACAATCACTTCCTTGAGTTGGTCCTTATAATGGAGAAGTGCAGAGCCTCCGTAACTGATGGCAACTGATAATATTTTTAATTGATAATCAATTGCTGTTTCAAGAGCTGGAGAAAGGGTGGGTTTCGCCTACAAAAGAAATATATATATATATATATATATATATATATATATATATATATCAGCTTCAACCACAAAAATATGGAAGATCAAAAAAGCTACCAAGAACACCGTTGATGAGAGAGAGACAGAGAGACCTTGGTTGAGGGATCCAGAGTTCCTCTTCCTCCAAATCCTGTAACAGGTGTTCCATTCAAAGAGGACAAAACAGATGATAAAATTGGTTCTACAAGGTGAACACCTGCCTCTTCAGGATTTGAATGAACACATGCACAACAAAGCAGTCCAACCTCAGCAATTGCTCCGGGAAGAATATTTGTCCGAACAAACTTGGAGATTTTTTTTAAAGCCTATTTCAATTATAAGGAAAAGTTAACAGGAACATATTCCAGAAAAAAAAATACATGACCTTATGATTTGAACCAAAAGCAGGAACCTGATTATATAGTTGTTTTGAAAGTCTCCCAAGTAAGATTTCAAGCATGCAATAGTAGTACGGACCATCTTCAACTAGAAAAGTTCCTGATGTTGCTGATGAATGAAGACCTTCATTCCTGAAAAAACAGAAACAAATGATTCCAAAATAAATGAACCAAACATTATGACCAAATTGCACCCATCACTTACAGAACACTGCTAGGTTCCAGATGTAGAAGCAATGCAAATAGGCGGCAAAAAAATTCATCTAGCCATTCAGAAAAGCGAATCATGGGCTCGTCCATATTATCATCTAGAATAGCCATCTGAAATTACAAGTGGATTAGAGGGAACAAAACAACAGGAATAAAAACAAGTCTTTGAAAGAGATTAAACATAAGCCAATTTGCTGCAAGAATTAGGAGCTTGAAGCTTACATTGGAAAAGATGGAGCCTACTAGTTGCATAGTTGCTAAGGTTTTTGGAGGATCGTTGGCATCCATACCAAGTAGTGCATTTGATAATGAAATCATGAGAAGAGCAATGAATGTATCATCACCACCTTCAAGATCAACTAACTTAACTGAACTACTTGATAGGGATGTGAAAAAGAGAGGACGTCCAGCAAATGCTACTGACATCACAGCAGTTTTCAGTTGGTGTGTTGCAGTCATCTAATAGACAAAAAGTTGGCAAAAAGAAGTCAACTCAAGGAAAGAAGCATACAAAGCTATGAGAATTGAGTCATATAAGTCAGATCAATGTACTACTAAGATTAAAACATATCAAACAATAAATGAACTATCGCACAAAAAATGTGTATAACATTACTAACCGTCTCCAAGGCCATATGGAATCGAGAAGCCAAAAATGGAAGAACCAGAGAGGGCTCCACATAGGATAAGATCGATGTTGCCGTAGCAACAGTCTCAGAAAGATGTTCATTTTTGCTATACTGACCACGATCAATTAGCCTCAGCAGTACATTGACAAATGCAGTCCTTTCTGATTTTCCTAAGTAAAGCTCAACCTGAATATTATTATCCATGTTCCTGAAATCAAAGCATATAAGTGGAATGCATTCCAAATAAAAATCGCATACACAATTTTGTCAAAAAATTCTTACTGCTGCTCATGCTGTAAGCGCTTTTGGAATGTAATCACCAAATAGAGCAAAAATCGCTCCAATGAATATGTCCACCTACCACCATTAGAGGGATGGTAATATCTACAAAGAAAACAAGCAAAAAAACAAAAAAAAAATGAGGATCAACAGATAGAACCAATTGAGTAGAACATATAACTTGAAAAACAGAACTAAAGCATATAAAAATGTTGGTAAACTAACTGTTCCAAGAGGTTGACCAATTTCTCAAAATGCTCTTGTACCAGACTACTAGGCTTTAATATATACACCTGAAATATTATGTCCCAAATTGAGTATAAAAAATCACACGAGGAACCGTAAATGAGCATCAATTAAAATTTCCTGAATACATGAGCCGTGGTTTTTTTTTCATCTTACAACTGATTTTGCAATGGCCTTTGCAGGTGTGGCTGTCTTATTGGAGAACAAGAACCTTGTATTTCTGGGTACATCCACAGAAAAAGGATAAGATCCACTTCCACTTGCCACAGGAACCTGCAATGGCCAGAGAGGGCATGAGAAATTTAACATATAAATATTAAGAATAGTCTGAATAACAACAAAGCTGATAGAAACTGAAACAAACAATCATTCAACTCCAAGAGAACAAAAATGCTAGCGGGAAAGGAAAATTGAGAAAAGAAGGGACGGAACAATAACAACAAATCTTATTGAAACTGAAACATGCGATCAACTCCAAGAGAACCAAAAAGCTAGCAGGAAAGAACTGAGAAAAGGAAGGGACAAAAGATCACTAGCATAAGCACGGAAAAGCATACTGAATCCTTTAATCTATGAGGCTAAGATAGCTTAAGTTTTAAGTTTGAACAATTTCTCTGATAAAAAGGTCCCGACGACAAAGGAATTTTATATATCACTTGTCAGCAAGGGTGCATGTATCTAGGTGTTTAAGCAACTGCAACTATTTGAATATGACCACTTCTTCCAAACCAGCAATAATAAGGATCAATGAAACTCGACATATACACTCACCTCAAACATGTTCAAAAATCTAGTAAATAGTGTTGGTAAGAAACATTCCCAGTTAATAAATTTGCAATTCTTGACTACACGAGCCAAAACAGCAGTCCATTGACTGTTCCAGAATTGACAATTTGGGATTGAGTCCCAGAGTTCCATACGCTCTCTAATCCAATTTCTGCCATGTCAAAAAATTGGAAATTAGTTTTCTCAAGGTACCCCGGTGAAAACAACATATGACAGTTCCCAAATACATGTTTTCCGCACTCTGAAAAGAAATCTTGATTTTCTGCATTTGTAGGAAGGAAGAGTCTCACAAATCCAGCTCCTTCAAAAGTTGCATTGTGCCATGGGTTTTCCAAAGGTGATCTGAGAAAAAAATTTAAAAGAGAGAATTGGAAACTTATTGGAGCATTTAAAAAATCTTAGTCACAATTACATGAAAGATAATTCTATTTCACAAGGTGCTGAAAAAAACAAACCTAGAGTTCTTGTGAGAACCATGAATACTAAATGAAGAAGTCACTAAGAACCTGATACAAAGACCTTAGCAACCACTTTGATTTCTTATTGGCTAGTCAATATTTAGCATCAGAATAGTATTATAGATGATTCCAAAATTTGCTACCGACTACCGAGAACATAGGAACTCCATTAACAGAAATGCAAACATTGTTACCAACTTTATTTCTATTTCAATAAACATTAAAACAAAATGATCTACGTACGTCTGAATCAGATGGAACAGCAACTAATTTCTTAAGACAGTTTGACATCAATTTAGAAAACAAAAACCACACAAGTTTATAGACAACCAAAATGTGGCTAAAACTGATTGAGAAAAACTAGCACTTGCCTAAACTCTAACCAAATTTCAGAGGCAGAACCAGCTGGAAAAAAACGACGGCATGATCGAACAAGGGAAGTAACCATCTCAAAATGCCGCTGTCTCAATCTCCATCCCTCTGGACCTGTATTCCTGAAAAATATACATAATCAAAGGAAAAGCAGCATATATACAAATGGATTGAAAGCATTATTCCATCATATTAACCTATCGAGTGGCTTTAAGTGAAGAAAGGATACAGTATAGACTGAAATTTAAATGGAGATAATTTATTGGGGGAAATAAGCTTTTATTAACCAGAAATCTACCAATAATACGGACTCAAAAATACAAAGGTTTTGCATTATAAGCACACGTCGAATAACTAACCTTGAGAAATGTGTATGAATAAGAGAATCATACAAAGGACGCCATTGAACTTTCAAGGACAACTTCTTTCGATACTTATTAAGCAATCTGACTAAGATGTTTCCCCATCTAACCTAATATGTTACAAGGAACAATCAATTAGAAAAAGAAAAGAATGATAGAAGAACAAATAAAAAGATTCTTTCTAGTATTCAATGTATTACCTGCACATATATCTTGCCCTGCGATTTATGGAATAACTCTAAGCCAATCTCAATAACTGAAACTACATCTTCCAAAGATATATCGCTTTTGGCCTTTAAAAAACTGCAAAGAAATAACTAATAAGTCAGATTCAACACCCTGTAATTCACCTTTTAACTCTCAAGGTGTGGTGCACAACACATTGTACACTAAAATCTTTTTTGCTGAAAGTGATTCTGACGCACTCATAGCTGACTATGACTTATCATGGAGTAAAAAAGGGATAAATGATAAAACACAATAAACAAGAGATAAATACAAGAAAAAAAATTATGAAAAAAGGTTTATTCAGTCAAAACACAATGCATGCAAGTTATACTCTGCTTCTGCCATCTATAGACAAGGAATAAATGTCTACACTTGCATAAATTCAAAATCACAGTACTGAATCTATAGTAGAAAAGAATAATAATCATACAGACACCATTTAGCATATGACAAAAAGACAAATTAATTTTTTAAAAAAACATTTAAGAGGCAGAATAAGCACTTAACCATATATTGCATGTAAATAACAGGAGTAGCATGTCTATATATACCAAACTGACATTTTCCAAGACTATAACCATGAATGTTACATTAAAAACAGGCAGTCCAAGTCACCAAGTACTCACAGCGACAATATGTTGAAACTTATAATCAAGGTGCGAGTAAGTGTTAAACTAAATATCCACATAAGATTGAATACGATATAGACACTAGTAAGAATTTTTTATTCAGAGGGGAAGTACTTCATGAATTATCTATAGCAAAAATAGATCAGTCCAATAAGACTAAACATGAAAATGTTCATCCAGTAACAGCTATGAATATTTCTTTATGGCACCTAGATGTCCATACAAGTAATTCCTGAACACCTTAAAATAAATAGCACTATCAAGACTAAATTTTGGCACACCTGCCAGGCAGGTGAATGGGTGAAATTGAAAAAAAAAATAGGTTCAAGTAAGAACAGTTACCTAATTATAGGAATGAACAATTTTTGCAATTGTACGTGTTAAAGATTATCAAACAACAGTAATTTAAAGGTATCTAAATCCTCATTTATACTTTTATATGTCGCATTTATATATTTAGTATGATTTAGTTTTCTTGTTCCCCTCAGCCAACTAAGTTGGTATCATATCACTTGTGAGACCAACTCAATCAAGCTTTACTGATAGCATAGATGTTCAAGCAAACAAAAGTCTCTAATGCTGACAGGACAGGCATGCAAGGGAATATGTACAAAGTAACATCCAATAAATTCAGCATGCATAGCATGTGCCATACACAGTCAACCACCCACCTCTAACCTCTATTCTGATCAGAGGCAACAGGAATAATTGATTTCAGGTTTTTCATGTGCAATGCCAGCAATCTTGGCTGCATTCGAGACGGTGCCAACTGCACAAGTGATTATAGACCGTCTCAATGATGGTAAGGGATTATAGGACCCGTAGCTAAAGTAAACACCCCCCCCCTCCAACTCTCAATACCAAAAGTTCTAGATTAAATACGCAAGCATCTTCCTCTCTTTTTTTGACAGTAACGTAAGCATCTTCCTTCAACATACCCGTTTTAGGTCCTTACTCTTCACCTCGATAAAAACTCAATGATTAGTCAAAATCCCATAAAAGGTAACTTAATTATCTATATCGGGTAATCTAAAATTTCAGGAAAAACTAAAAGATGCCCTTCGAGTCATTATTGAACAGAAATTCAACCAAAACTAAAAAACAAGTGGCCAACTGATATTCTTCGAAAACCAAATCTTGACATCAGAAATGAATGCAAAAGGAAAGAAGAAGGCATGCGAGTAGAAAGAGAGAAAGAGGAATTAGAAGGTTACAGGCCGACAACAGAGATCCATTTGAGAGTGGAGTAAACGGAGTCCGGGTCGTCGGGTCGATAAAGATCCTTGAGAGAAGAAACGACCCGAGAGAAAGATTCCTTCTCCTTCTTGGTCTCTTCGGCAACGGGTGGGGGCAGCCATGCATTGTAGAGATGCATATCTGAATCCTCGAGTGTGAAGCCAATACTACAGCCTTAATGAAAAAAAATCTCTTTTTTTTTTTTTTTTTTTTTTGGGAAAAGTACAGATTTTGATCTAAACAAAAAGGAAGGAAGGAATCCTTGGAAGAGTGATTATATTTAGAGGTGATGGGTTGGTTTGTGTTTTTATTTTCCCTTTTCCTTGTTTGGAAAGAAATTGATTTCTGTTTTATTTCTTGGGGAAGCGGAAGGGGAAGAGGTGGAGGGGTTTACGAATGAAGGCGACGACGATTTTGATGGTTCTCTGTTTTGTTTTCTATTTTGAAATTTACCCATTTTACGTGGACAAAATACAACCCATATCCCTTAATTATATGTACGATTTAAGATAGTTTACTTTTTTAATATACAAAAAAAATTATTTGATTTTTAAGATATTATTTAATCATCTATTTAAAAGTAATTTATCGTTAAAATTAAAAGGCTTAATGAAAAATAAGTGCTTAAAATATATATTTTAAAAATTTTAAGTGTCTAAAGTATAATTTGTTAAAAATAAATACTTAAAGTTTACATTGTTATAATTTTAAGTGCTCAGTAATTAACTACCGTTAAAAAATTTGTTAACCAATCATAACATGACAATAGATATGTTTTTGTTTTGTTTTTCAAAACTAACAATTTAAAACAATTTTCTTACACAAAAAAATAAATTTTAAGAAATCCCAAAAAGTTTTAAATTTTATAAAACAATCCCCAAATTCCTAAAATTTGTCAAATCTAAACCCCAAATCGTCACCGCTTCCGCCATCGATTACCGCCCATGAGCACACCCTTTTGGTCGCCAACCTAGGCGGTCATTTCCCCCAATACGATGTCGTCGAAAACGTCGAACTTCATGCCAGCCGAACGTCAAACATAAAATCAGCGTTTATCTGGCACGTCGTTCGGCGTTTCTAATGACATCATGTTAGAGAAAATGACCACTTAGGTTCTGCGATCAAAAGGGTGTGCTCAGGGACTATAATTTGGGGTTCGAGTTTGAGAATTTTTAGGGATTTAAAGATTGTTTTTTGTAAAAACTGATTTTTTTTTAGATTTTTGAAAAATTAAAAATTTTAGGTTTTTTTAAAAATAAATAAAAAAATAAATTATTGTCATGTGTAAGCATTGATTGGTTAACAAATTTTTTAACACCCCTTAATAGTCAGACACCTAAATTTGCAACAGTATGAATTTTAAGCACCTATTTTTAGCAAAAAAATTACTCTGAACACCTAAAGTTCAAAAAGAGTATACTTTGAGCACTTATTTTTCATTTAAGCCAAATTAAAATTTAAAATGTTATATAGATCCACTAATTGGTTAAGGATGCTCATATTGTCTCATTTTGTATGAATTTAAATCTTGATATTTACCTTTAGAATGAAATTATCTCACTTAAGAATAAATGGTATGCTATAATAACAAGTTTAATGTTAAAGGTTATATTTTATTAATTTAGTCCACAAACAATAAATTTAATATTTTATATTTAAAAAATTCAACACATGATAGACACATCATATGACCACTTGTTGTACTCGTGCTATATTTATTTTATAAATATTCGATGTATTAATAACTAAACAGACACAATCATTTTACTATTATAATTGTGCAATTCTATCACCTACTTTCACTTCAAAATCAACGACTAGATTGTTGAACGATATTATCCCAAGGGATCCATGTAATCAACGTCAATGAAATCATTCAAGGACGAACAGTGACAACAAGGAACAACGTTAAAGGTGAGAGAGGGTTGTTTTAAAAAAGAAAAGCATGAGGAGGATAATAAGAAGAGAGACATGAGAGGGTTGTTTGAAGGGTGAAATTTTAATATACAAGTGGTATAATACACATTTTGTTCTATTTAAATTATAAAATTTAAAATCTAAATTATTGACCTTAAATTATAAATCTTAAATATTAAATCATTTATATATAATCTTACAATCTAAACTCATAAATTCTAAACCCTAAACTTGATAAACATAGTCGTATCATGGCCTGGGCAGGAGGGGAAACTTCTCATGGCCCAAAATTTTTATAGTGTATCATACATATTTTTATATCAATTATAGGGCCCAATTTTGTTCACTCCTTGTTAGTAGAGGTTCAACTTTGTTCACTACTTGTTATAATGGTCTATTTTTTTCAATATTTATTATTAGGGCCCACTCTTAGATTTATTTTTTTAATATTTGTTATCAAGTGATTAATTTTTTTCAATATTTATTATTATGAACATACTCTTAAAATTCATTTTTTAATATTTGTTATTAAGGGTCCAATTTTTTCAATATTTGTTATTAAGACTAATTTTTTTCAATATTTGTTATTAGGGACTTAATCATAAAATTCATTTTTTTCTAATACTTGTTATTAAGGGTCTAATATTTTCAATACTTGTTATTAGATGCCAATTTTTTCAATATTTGTAATTATTAGCATATTCTTGAAATTCAACTTTTTTAATATTTATTATTAGGGGTCCAATTTTTTTCAATGCTTGTTATTGCAGACATACCCTTAAAATTTAATTTTTTTAAATACTTGTAATTAGGGACATGGATTTAAACAATGGTCCGCAACAACGACTATTATATAGCGGTAGTGACATCGTCTGAAATCACGATATCCGTAATCATTATGTCCACAATAGCATATGATATTTTAAAAAAAATACAAACATGATACTCACAGTGACTGCAATCGCAATAAACACAATGCGACCGAAAATACGACAACAATCGTAATTTAAATACCTTATTAGGGGCTCAATTTTTTTGTTCGCCTTAGGGCCACCAAATCTCAAAAACAGTCATGTTGACAAGTTTGTGTAAACTTTTATCTAAAGTTGTATATCAAAATATTTCTCTTATTTTAATTAAATATTTTTTTTTTAATGTAAATATTAAATGTTTTTAAATAATAACATGTGTCATGAATTCGTCGGGCATTCATTTTTTAACGAGCATAACAAATCAATCTTTAAAAAACAAAATAAAATTTTAAGTATCTATTTTAACAATTAAAAAATTTTAAACACTTAAAACAAAACACTTATTTTTAAATAAGTGTTTTTCAACATGAAGCTTTCATTAAAGAAAGAAGGGAAAGTTACAACAAAAGTGGGTCAAAACCCGAGAACAAATGGGCTAGCATAACCTAAAAACGAAGTGGCTCACACAGTCCAAAATTTTGAATTGGACTATGATACAATATGAATGTATTAATAAATAATATTATCTTTGTCGAAATTATTTTTTGAATCCGCGTAAAAATAGTTTGACATTTATTCTTTGAAAATTAAAAGTTTTGCTTTTTAATTTGATTTTGAAAATTAGTTTGTGGAGTCACCACCGATCTCTTCGAGGTAGACCTGACATCAAACAACCGGAGATTTATTCTTTTTTTAAAAAATTAAGTTTGGGAGTCGGTTACGTGTGGGAAATGATTAATACCCCACAAACGCTTGTTATCGGTACCCTTAATTTTACGTGGCATTTTTGCATTTTCGAATAATATTTTGAATTTAATTTAACCCTTAATTATAAACTGGATTCAAATTCCAAATGAAGATATCCTTTTATAAGGAAATATATTTTATCCGAATACAAGATTAAAATAGCCCAAATATGTTAGGACTACGTTAGGACACCCCTATTCGTATTTAAAAATATATTCCCAACATAAAAGGTTTTTAATGCAGGATTAGTTATTGTCTTGTTAATTTTAAGTTATTGACTTATAAAAGTCTCTAATAAATTAAATTGTTTAAGACTATGAATATTATCAAATTTAAAGGCTTCCATGAGATAACACCCAATAGTTTGAGCACCATCCATATCAAAACCCCTAAATTAAATAATATTCACCTGTCAATTTGTTATTCTAATTGTTTAAAGTGATAATCTTAAGTAAGGCCTAATTAACTAACTAAGTTATTTATCAAATTATAAGGTTATAGTGAATATTAAATGTTCTACTTAAAATCTATGTTGGAATAACACCCCATTGCGGTGGGACACTACCTAAATTTGAACTTCTAAGTTTTCCATTTAACATTCACTAATTTGCTACAATTATCTCACTTAATTAATTACTGAAAGCCTAATTAAAGAACCTAAAAGACTAAGACTCTAAACAATTAATTATTAAATTTATGTAATTAAGTTCTCTAACAAATATACTACATGCTTAATTTTAAAAAATGTCAAACATATAATTTAAAACAATTAAAATTAAATTAAACAAATTAAATAAAGGATCAAATTGAAACAATTAAAACCTTAACTCTGATTTTTATTAAGAAATAAGACCAAATTGGAAAGGTTATAAACTTTTGGGCCCAAAATTGAAAAGATCCGAATAAAGGAACATGGATCCCTTATCCGACCGTTTCCAGCTCGCGATCAAAGTGACCCGACACTAAAACAACACCGTTTTAATCTGCCTATAAAAGACCCTCACTAAGTTAACTTAGCTCATTTTCTCATTTCGCTCTATATCTCTCCTCTATTAAACGCTCTACCCTTTCTCTAGAAAAACTCCTCATTCCCAGATTTCCCCCCCAAAATGGATCAAAACAAATGGTTTTTGGATGGTGTTCATCCAAGTTCAACAAGAACTTGACGAACACATATATTTCGGCCTTCATCCGCAGCATGCACCGCCACCCAATTTTCCTCGGCTAAACTCCGATGATCCTCCGCCGTTAGCCGACCTCCGCCTAGGAACACCGGCTACTCTTCTCTTCCAGCCAGTCGCCACATGGCAATTTTTGGCCATAGGTCGAAACCCTAAAATTTCTCCAAAATTTATTTTTTTCATTTCTAAACCCTAATTTAATCTTGATTCATCAGAACCACCCAACTCCAACCACCTAAAACCTAAATCTACCCATACCCAAGCTCTCTTCAACACCGGCTATGACCATAACCATTCCAACAACCACAGAGATCAGCTCTGATCGCTTTCCCCCTTTTTATATTTTTCAGTTTTGATTCCATTTTATTTTCATAACTATGATCTGCTATTTTCATTATGCTTGCAAGAATCAAATCCAGAAATAAAAGTTGCCTTCTCGGTGATCTCTGGTGATGATTAGCTTTCCCGACGTCTCTTCTATTCCCGGCGATTTAACGACCAACGGCTCTTCAGCTTCCACGGTGGTTCAACTTCCTAAGGGTAAGTCTTCTCTCTCCTCATTATTATAGTATATTTATTATTATTATTATTATTTAATAGTTATGATTAGTAATTAATTGTCTGGCAGCTTCTCTTTCCTCTATTTATAGGGGTAGTGTGCCATGACGTCACTACTAACATCACGTCAATGATGTCATCAACCAGCTATTGGGTGAAAAACTAGAATCCATGTGAAGCTACTTCGGGCCAATGATGGCACGACACGTGTCTCTTGGGTTACCAAATTTGGGCGGCAAAATAGAAGTATGGGCCAAATTATGTTTGTTTGGGTTGGCTTTATTGAATTTGAGCGGGAAATGAATTATTAACAGCTGTAGAAGGATTTGATATTTGTAATTGGGCTTTTTAAACCTAAATTGGGCTTTTGAGTTGTAAAAGGAACATTTATGTAATAGATTTTGAACCGTTTTTATTTTATTTATTGGGTTTTTGGTTTATCATACTATTTATTTATTTAAAATATATATACCCATACTCGGGTAAGATTCGGATATTACAACTATCTCTCTTTGCTCTTTGATGTGGAACAAGAATATGACAAGGACTAAAAAGACACGAATTTTTTCTGAACTTGCCAACTATTGCTCTAAGCTGCAAGATCCTCTTATTATGAACTTTCACTCTTTCTTCCTCTTTAGAAAGCTTGAACAAGTTATTCTTATTATGAACTTCCATATCCTTCTGTCAAGGCTAAATTGAAGTTTGATCTAGTTCTTCTAAAAAATGTTGATCTACTTTTCTCTACAAAAAAGTTGACCCTCATCCACTGTTGAAAATATTGATCCACCTCTCTGTAAAGGTGTTGAACAAGAAAGTTTTTATGCAAATTCGATCCACTTTTCTCTACAAAAAAGTTGATCCTCATTCACCGTGGGAAATATTGATGAAGTCTGAAAAAGTTAAACTACCCATTCTTCTGAAACGCTATGAAGCCTGAAGCAGAACACACTCTTCATTCTTTTGAAATATTGATCCACCTCTCTGTAAAGGTGTTGAACAAGCGAGCTCTTCTTATTTAGAACTTTAGATTCTTTGTTGCGCAAACTCTTCTCATTAGGAATTCTATCTTTGTTGGGTGAACTCTTCTCATCAGAAACTCTATTTTTTGCTGGGCGAACTCTCCCCATTAGAAACTCTATACTCTTTGTTGGGTAAACTCTTCACATTAGGAGCTTTTCATTCTTTGTTGTATGAACTCTTCCCATTAGGAGCTCTACACTCTTTCCTGGGTGAACTCTTCACATTAGGAGCTCTTCATTCTTTGTTGTGCGAACTCTTCCCATTAGAAGCTCTATACTCTTTGGTGGGTGAACTCTTCACATTATGAGCTCTTTATTCTTTGATGTGCGAACTTTTTCCATTAGGAGCTCTGTATTCTTTGTTGTGCGAACTCTTCCAATTAGGAGTTATGTATTCTTTGTTGGATGAACTCTTCCTATTAGGAGCTCTGTATTCTTTGCCAAAAGAACTTGAAATCGAAGTTTGAGGGTGATGCAATTTTCAAAAGAATGTCCTTGAATTCCATCATGAAATTCACAGTGAGCATTGATGTCATACCACTTTGGATACGAAGGTTGTAAAGGTGTAAGGAAAAGCGGGGTCACCAATCGGACCTTCAACAATTGAGGATACAATTCTTTATATGAAATTGGGATTGGATCAAAATGACGTTTGTGATTTCCTGTCTTTTGAAAATTAGCTGATGGGGTACTAGAATCTGAACTTTATCCTGGATAGTTGATTAATTTCGATGGACTTGAACTTTCCTTCACTTTCGTATCTCCTAGTGTTCTATTAACTGTCAGGCTTTTAGGAAATTTGGTCCTTCCACCTTCAAAACTCAACATGCCTACTCAGATAAGATTTTCAACCTTGTTCTTCAAAGCCTCACAATTCTCGGTAATATGGTCTAGACCTCCTTGATGGTAATCACATTCGGCATTAATTCCATAACCCTTGGGTAAAGAAGACTCTTTGAACTTGGAAAGAACTCAGACCACAAGATTTCTAATGTACCTGTTTTGGGCCTAGGAGTTCTAGGTTGATTAGATGGTCTGGTGGACTAGGATTAGAGATTCGAGTCGAATTCAGGATAAAAATTGGAATAAATATTTTCATGTGAGAAAATATATGGGAAAATATTCTAAAATAATTATTTAATATATGGATTTTTTTGTAAAGTCAATTTTGGAAAATGGAATTTGGAAATTACACATTTTGGCTAGTGACCAAAATGTAAGAAGTGAAAACTATTTTTAGTGACTATTTTGAAAAGGTCAAATCTTAAAATCCTTAAGGAGCTATTTTAGCTTATGTTTTTAATCTGATTTTTATCTTAATTTGGATTATTTTAAATGAGTTTTAATTAAGGAATTAAAAGGGATTTAATTAAGGAATGTAGTTATTTCCTAAAACCACTTTTGACGTAACTCTTTTCTCTAAAACTTTTCCCTGAAAGTTTCTTTAGTCAAACACTTTATTTTGTATCAAAGATTTGAGGTAATGTTCTTGATTTCTTAAACTCTTGATTTCTAATGGATTCTTCAATTTTGTTTTCCAAAATCTCATTGTCTTCCTTTGTTTTTCAAGAGCAAACATTCAATTGAGAGGAAATTCACTCGTTAGGGGTAACGCTCGTTCTTCTCCTCTGATGAATGGTTCTTTATTGAAATTCCCAAGTATTTGATCCCTGTTTAATGTTTTCTAATGAGTTTTGATGATTTAATTATGGAAATTGGTTAAATCAAGGTTTAATTGATTAGATTAAGTGATTTTCGTTTTGGATCTGTTGTGCTGAGTTCTTGATTGGTTCTAATCATAATTTTGATGTTTTATAATGTTGATAAGTTGGTTTTAACATTGGAATCCCGAAACAAAATGAATATCTAATTTCTTAGGTTGCTAGTGTTGTGTTTTTGGCGAGTTATGGATGCTTAATGAATGTTGGAGGTATAAGGATGTTGTTAGGTTATTTTTAGATGTTTTTTTGAAGATAATTGATGGATCAAAACTTTAGGTTTTGGCTGGGTTAAGTTTGGAATGTGTTTGATGTTGTTTTTGGTTGTTGTTGAAAGGTTTTGGTTAGAGTTGTGGATTAATGTTGCTGAGTCTTTGAATGATTGTAGATGCATTGAATCCCTTGTTTTTGTATGGTTAAAATCACGGGTGATTGATCCTCAAGCTTGTGGCACCGTTTTAGAAGCTTTGGAGGAGTAGTTCGCATCAACGGATGGAGCTTTGCGTAGTCGGCGAGTGAGAACGTGGATTTCAGCTTTGAAATAGGTTAAAGGTTATTTTGGGAGTATCAATTAAGCTTGAAACACTGGTTTAAACTCAGAAGTAAGTATGATAAGATTTCTCCATGGGTTGTGTTTTGGCAAAATTGTTTTTATGCACTTGTGTTTGAATTACATGGTACCTATTGTTTAAGCTTGTTTTATACTACTTTTGATCATATATTGATGATGGATGCATTGAGAAAATGATCCATGTAAGTATGTAGAATACTTTTTAATGCATGACTTATTGCATTGAAAATGGTTTTGATTGTTGCTCATAAAAACAGTGAGGTACATGGTTAATAATGAATTATATTGGAAAGTGATGTGGTTTAAAATGTTATCAGATATAGTTGGCCGACCATATGATTGATAGTGCGCTATAAATAAGTCGCCTCAGGTGTTAAGGGGTTTATGTGTAATGAATACTCCACCACGAGTACCTTAACAGTTGAGGGGTTATATGGTACTGAAAACTCTTGTTAGTGGATTATACATCTAACTGATGATTGAGTTGTGATTGTACCCGGTTGTGATTGTACCTTGACTCCGGTTGAGATTGTATGAAGTGTTGAGAGGAAACTTGTTGAATCCGTGTATCCGATGTAATATTTTGTAAAGAGGAACTTGGTTTATGATCACTTGAAAGCCAATATAATTGTTAATGTATCATGTTGATGGATTATGTTGTATAATGATGGGTTATACATGTTTACTCTTTAAGCCTTGCATATGGGTTGTTATGCATGAGAAAGCTTAAATTAAGGGAATTGCAAATGGGAAGATCCATGATACATGTTGCATATGGTTTGATATGCATGTTTTAGAAATGTTAAGTGCATGGTTTAAAAGGGCAAGATGTTTTAAAAGTTGTTTTAACTGATGAATTCATTGTGAGTTGGAAACCGGTTTAAAATGCATTGATGGTGGTGTGTTTTGAGCACTCCTTACTAAGCCTAGTGTGCTTACGCTCTCTTTGTCCATCAATGCAGAGAATTAAAGGTTGGAGGCAGCGAGCAAGCGATGGGAAATCCAACAACTTGAACTATTCGAAAGTATGATTTTTGAACTAGACTAGTAGTAATAAAGTCAATGAGGTTCATTGTTGTTTGGGAGGGTTGTTTGCTTAACTCCTGATTTGTGTAAGTTTATATTGTTGTTGTGGAGTTGTATGAGGCTTTATATGTTGAGTTTTGATATGGATTTATGTTTCGTGTTTTGGATGAATTGATTTTAGGAAGCATTCCTCTAGAAATTGATTGAAGTATGATGCTATGATTTGATTGTGTTTCTTTGATATTCTGGCTTGGTTTGATCTTTAGTTTAATGGTGTACATGTCTATGGCTTGTTAAAGCATGTTTGAATCCATGATTGTGTGAAAAACTAACAAAATTGGATATTTTAGGTCAGGCTGTACCAATACGTGGGGCCTCGTATCGGTACAGGTAAGCTGAAATTTAGTCTGGAATCGGTACACGAGAGGCTGTATCGGTACGGGCTTTAGCTACTAGAATCCAAAATTTTGCAACTGTGCCCGTGTACCGATACGCCTTACTCCTATACCAGTACACCCTTGCGTAATGAAGCCCCGTAGCGGTACAAGTGCTTGCGTACCGATACCCGCTACTGTTATTTCAATAAAAGTGATTCTTGAGGTTTGTGATTCATTCATTTTGGTCCATGTTATTTGTGAATGCAATTGTATGATTTTGAATGATCGATTTAAGCTGAAATTTGTCAAGCAAACGTGTAATCTAATTAATTGAGGAATGGTAACTTAAATTCTAGCCAGTCCTTGTATCTTTCTAGATTTGCAATTTGGTCCCTAAAATGCATATATGCGCAATTGAATGTCAATTCAACGCCTGATTTGGTAGAGATTTCATCATCTTCCATTATGCACACCATAGGACGTAATGTTGCATCTAGACAAGATAAAAAGAAAAAAAACACCTAATTTTTGTTAATCGATTCGGGTTTGTTTCGACAAACCTAATATAGCTCACTCGGTTCGGTCGGACGTCTAGGCCGGGTCGAGGGAGTTACATTTGATGGTATCAGAGCTAGGTTGCGATAATTGGGATGAAGTTATAATTGTTGGAATGTTATTATTGATTTTTCATTGATGTTTTCCATGTACGTTGATTGTTTATATATACGTTGATTGTGATATGTCATGCTAGGGGATATTTTATGGGACACATTGTCTTATTACTATAGTCTTAAATATTTTGATTTAAAATGGAAGTCTTGGATTTTCGCTTGAAGCTAGCTTGTCTGTTTTTGTTTTGGTGTAATTATCATGCCTTAAATATTAGTACGATGTGACCAAGGAGAGAATTAAGGTCTGGCGCAAATGATGTTGCCGTTGAGCAAAGGAATAAGGAGAATGCTATACCTCCTAGGGGTTTGCCACCCCCTCCACCTAATGCACCTTTAGGAGTGGAGCAAGTACCACCTGCGCCAGCTGGGCCAGTGTTGGGTGATATGGCGCCTTTAATACAGACGATGACCGTAGCATTTCAAGCTGATGTTGCTGGAGTGCATGCACCTACACCAGCTGTTGTTGCTGGAGTGCATGCACCTACACCAGCTACTGGGCAGACGGGGTTGCCGTTGGAGCGCCTCCGTAGCTTGGGAGGAGTTGAGTTTAGAGGGTTGACACCTAAGACATTCGAGGAGTGGTTTGCCAGTACTGATCGAATTTGTAACACCCTAAAATTGGCCTAGTAATGTTACCACTATCTAAACTATAGGCTAATTGAATATATGTGGTAATCAAATTAAAAGAAGAATGAACATTGGTCATCCTTAAAATCAAATAAGTGAAATTAAACCAAATTGAATTGAAATTAAAACTAGAAGACATAAATGAAAGGATGAAAATGTGAACATGCAAAATTCTATAGATTGCATATAAGATTAAATTAAATGGAGGCCTTGACACATGTTCTCATTGGAAGAGAACATGTGCCAATTTGGATGATGACTCATGGCTAGGGAGAATAGTGACCAAACATATTGTCATCTTCATCCCATTATCATCTACCTTTGGCCGAAACATAGAGAGAGAAAGGGGAGAGAAAATTGCATGCAAATACCTTCAATTCAAGCTTCTTGATTCATCCATTGATCAAATTCAGCTTGGAGAAGGTATAACACTTGATTCTAACTTGTTCTAGATTGTTGAACCTTGAATTGATGATGTCTTTATTGTATGAATTGAATTGGATGAATGTTATGCATGTTAGGGTCATGCTAGCTTCAATTTGATATCAGAAATTGAATGCTAGAAACTAAATTGCTAATGAGACATGTATGAACATGAATGGAATTTCCATGTTAGGACCTTGCTAAAATGAGTTAAGAAGCTAGAAATTCAACCTAGTGTAATCTGCCCAGAATGCTCTGTTCTGGGCAGTAACTTTGAAAAATCACTATAAATTTTATAAAATGAATTTAAGGCTGAAATTTTTATGGACAACAACTTGATATGTCTAAATTCATTATGAGAAAACATAACTGAACTCTGGGTTGTATATTGAAATGTAGAGAAGAAACACTAGGGACAGTGCAAACTGTCCAGTGTAGCAAAATACCCTCTATTTAAGTTAAAAACTGTATTAATTGGCAAAGAACTAAAATGAAAGCCTTATATGGTCATAAAGACAATTTTGTTAGCTTTCCAATGGTGTAAACCAAATGAAATTCTGATGTACGAAATGAAAGTTATGCATGTTTTAGTGGCTAGAGTGCAAGCTGTCTGGCAGCAGCAGTATAGACAATTGCACACTGTTTTGTGGCATTTTGTAAACTGTCTTGTAAATAGTTTTAGGCTTTTGATTATGCCTTGTTTTACATGAACTAGAATTTAGATAAGTATAGTTAAGTGTAATGGAAAATGTATATGAGCATGCTGCCAAATTTATGAATGTTGTGTGCTTGTAACTTTGTCTTGATTTGGTGATCATATGATCTTGTTTTGACATATGTTTGTACTTGTAATGTGATAGAACCAAGAGTAAACTTGGTGGAGGAAGATAGAGTGGACCATCCTAAATCCAAGAACAAAGGAGTGTGGATCCAAGACTAGCTAGCTTGGATTATTGTGAGTGTAGTTATCCCTATGGTTAGGACCTAGTCCTAACCAAATGTATACATGTTTACATTCTTGAAATGTTGAATGAGCTTAATTATGGACTTGACCTAATAAGGGAAGAATGACTAGTAATGCATGAAACTAGATCACATCTTGAATACATGTTTAATTCGAATGCTAAGCACGTTTGTATGGTATATTGGTGCTTGTATGTGGCATGATGCTTGTGATTGAATGCTAAAGAACATGCTTGAGATATTATCTCATCTTGATGAAATGAAACATGAAATATACTTGATATGTGAGCTATGGCTCAATGGCATAAGGGCCTAACATGAAATGAACTTGCTTGATATGATCTTGATCTTGAAACACATGGATAAATGGTAAATCGAACAACCTTGGTAGCTAGTTGGACTAGGTAGAAGGGCATGCCTTAGAGTTTAGAGCTCATTGTATAAGGGTGGACTACGGTCCAGGGCTAAGGCCCCTATTTGGAGATAGACGAAGGGTACGTATGTGGTCTTTGGCGACAATAGGAGGGTTGACCAGCACTACGGTGCATCTTGTGGCGGCAGTTGGTTGGAGACTCGATTACCTATACAAACTAAGTACTAAGGGGGTTGTTTAATGAATAACAATTGAAATAACAATCCTACATCATATGTTACTTGTCTTGAATGCCATGAATTTGTATGTTACTTGACTTGAAAGTATGACTCATTGATTTCTTGTTTTGCAAGCATGATGTGCTTGATTCTTGTTCTTGATAGCCGAATGCTATGATCATTAGCTAGGATTTTCTTGATGCTTGTAAGCCTTAGCTAAGATCACTCTAATGCTTGAAAGCGTTAGCTAGGATTATCTTAATGCTTGATATCCTTATCTAGGTATATACTTGATTAAAGGACATGGAACTTGAAATAACAAATGGTTAGATTTAGTACTACCTCACTAAGTACATTTTTGTACTTATCACTCTCGTTTTCATTCTTCCCAACTACAGGATAAAGGATTCAATCGTTGCTTGATCTTGAAGCCTGTTACCTTGAGCAAGAAGCAAGTCACACAAGTTTGCCTAAGTATTATTTCATACTTGTTTTGTATATCTCCTAGAATTGTGGCATTAGTATGTATATAGTTAGCTTGATCATGCATTTTGAAGCTTGTATATAATGTCTTGATGGGCCTACTATGTTATGAATCTAATGTTATGTATGTAATGAACTTAGATAACATGTAATGGATGATGTTTGCTGTGCAACTATTGAATTAAATTCATGGAATGATCATATGTTGATTTAGTTTGTTATGAAGAAATTCGAAAACCTTGTTATGTTCATGTGTGTGCTTGAATTAAAAGTAGAATATGATGAACCATGTTGCTTAAGTTCCATTCGAATTGCCATGGAAAGTATATGATTCTCATGTGTGTGTTCATGCCTTGATTATAAGTGTATTGTGTACTTGTTTGATGCATAGCCGAATGGTCTAGATCATTAGGAAATAAGTATATGCCTTGTTGTGTGTATTTGGTGTTAATGGCCGAATGGTTGGATATATAATATGACTTGAATGGGAGCTAGTTTCATAAAATTGAATGATCAAGATTCATGTTAGTAAAGTAGGGATAAGATATACATATATAGTCTAAGGAACAAAGAAATGAAATGAAATCAAGTTACACTTAGGCCATTCGAATATGATAAGTTATCAAAGATTGAATGTTGTAATATGAAACATGAAAGTAGTAACTTGTAATGTAAGCATGAAAGGAATTAATTTAGTGGTCTTGCTCGAATGCCTTAGGATGAATTGAAGTCAAATGTGAATTGCTTGTATGATAAGTAAGTATGTTTGATTGTTCTTGTATTGTTTGTATTGTATTGCTAGTAATGCCTTGTTTGTAATGTTCTTGCCATTGCTTGCTTGTTAAGTAACGCTCTCGAGCTGGGTTGTTACTAACTCGGGTAGGGGGTGTTACAGGATTTTGGTACAAATGGGGTGCAATGATGCCCGTAAGCTGGGATGTACTGTATCACTACTATAAGAAGATGTGCATAGTTGGTGGACTACTGTGACTACGAGCATAGAACCCGGTGATATAACTTAGGAGTTATTTCGAGCTGCCTTTAAGAAGAATTATTTGGTAGTTAGATACTTGGATGAGAAGAAGCATGAGTTCATGGCCTTGGTTCAGGGTTGTATATCCGTAGCAGCTGTCGCAACCCTTTTCGAGTTCGACGTTTTATAAAAACAAAAATAACGGAGTAGCCACCAATCTTTTAAACGATGGGATTGGATCACCTAAAAATGAGTCATTTTAATAAAATCATTTTATTTTATTAAAATAACATTTTGGTCTGTGAAAAACAAAAATGAGTTTTCCTTGAACTTTTCAAGGGTTTCAGATTTATAATGCATTAGGTAAACGTACCCATATCTACTGAAGTTGTCAGTGAAAGTAATGAAATATTAAAACCCTCATCTGGCTTGTGTATTCATCGGTCCACATACATCGCTACGTATTAGACCTAATAAATCACTTGCTCGTTCATTTTTACCGTCAAACGGTGATTTGGTCATTTTTCCCATTAAGCAAGGTTCACAAATATCTAATTGTTCAAAAACAAAAGAATCCAAAAATCCATCTTGATGAAGTTTTGATATGTGTTTCTCACTTATATGACCCAAGCGACAATGCCAGAGATAAGTTTGATTAGAGTCATCTGTTTTTTGATCTTTTCGTATTTATGTTATATACAGAATTATTTTGATCTAAGATATAGAGGCCATTAATTAATTGAGCCGTACCATAAAAGTATTATTGAGGGAAAAATAACAACTATTATTCTTAATAATAATCTCAAAACCAATCTTGTCCAAACAAGAAATTGAAATAATGTTTTTAGTCAAACTAGGTACGAAATAACACTCCTCTAATTCTAAAACAAGTCCACTAGGTAATGACAAAAATATATGTTCTTATAGCTAATGCAGCAACTCTTGCTCTATTTCCAACTCGTAGGTTCACATCTCTTTTTGCCAATTTTCTACTCCTTTTTAGTCTTTGTACAGAAGTACAAATGTGAGAACCACAACCGGTATCTAATACCCAAAAAGTAGATGTTGATATATTAATATCAATAACATAAATACCTTATCTGAATTGTCCATTTTCTCTTGCCTTCTTGATGTCCTCAAGATAGACAGGGCAGTTTCTCTTCCAATGTCCAGCATTGCTGCAATGGAAACACTTTCCTTCTTTTGCAACTCCTCATTTGGGTTTCAATGCAGCCTTTCCTTTGTTGGGCTTTCGCTTTGCCTTGGTGTTGGGCTTTCCTTTTCTGTTATCTTTTCGGACCATCAGAATAGGTTTGCAGCCAACCTTTTTCATGTTGTTCTCTACTGTTCTTAACAGACCAAGCAACTGGGGCAACGATTTGTTAATTTCATTCATACTGAAATTAAGAACAAATTGATTAAAACTATCAGGCAACGATTGCAGGATAACATCAGTAGCCAATTCAACACTTAGAGGGAAGCCTAACTTTTCCAAGGTCTGAATATACCCTATCATTTTGAGAACATGAGTTCCAACTGGAGTTTCCTCAACCATCTTACATCGAAACAAAGCCTTAAAGGTCTCATACCTCTCTTGACGAGCTTGTCCCTCATATAATTCCTTGAGATTTTTAACCATCTCATAGGGAACCATGTCCTCATGTTGCTTCTGAAGCTCAGGGGTCATGTTCGCAAGCATCAAACAACCGACATCTACCATGTCACTTGAATATTTTTCAAAGGCTTCCAATTCATCTTTAGAGACATCATCTACTGGCTTTTTAGGGACAGGTTCTTCGATGACTGTTAGTTTCCGTTCTTGTTTGAGGACAATTTTCAAATTACAGAACCAGTAAAAGAAGTTCAAGCCATTTAATTTGTCATTCTCAAGAACGGATCACAATGATAATGTGTTTGCCATAAATCTACAACGATAAAATATATTTTATAAGTATCTATTTATCATGTTTATAAAGTAATAACATTCCCACTATTTAAAACCCTCAAAATCAAAAAACTTGCTAAAAGTATTTCTAGTGGGTAAGGATCCATATTTCACATTATTCTAAGTTAGCTTTAGCTTTACTCTTAAAATTCAATTATTTAGGTAAGCAACACTTGCTAATTACATCTCATGTAATTCCTATATTTGATGAACAACTATTTGTCCAAAAAAAAGTTCATACGGTCTAATAGAAAGAACAATAATGAATAGTGCACCAGGTAGGTAACTTATGTAAGAGATGTGGTGTTTTGGGCACGCTTAAATACCAAGTCTTTCAAAGAACCAATCCTAGACATGCACTTTCATATTGTTTTTCAATCACCAAAGTTCTTTAACAATCATTAGTGTTTAGGTTTCTAATCTTATTAGAACAACCTAGTTTAACCAATATTACTACCAGTGAATATCACTTATTCTTTGCGTTTAACCAGGATAGATCTAAGTATTTTGCTTTGGCAAAACCTGTATAGTACCAATCGAGGTTTTAACGAGGGCTAATATTGGATGACTAATTTTAATTAAATATGGAGGGTTTTTTGTTATATTAATCTCACCATTCTATCATGATCTAATCAGTTACCATCATGCTAAAAAAAGCTACATTGTGTCATATACATGTAAAGCAGTAAATATAAATGCAATGGTTATAGCCCTTAAAACTAAGCTGACCCATCCCAAGCCAATGGGAGAGCCAAAATTACTAAAGATAGAACTTGCTTCTCAAGCACCTAGTCCACCTTTGATCGGCCCATCAGTGTAACACCCCTACCCTGGGTTAGTAGCAAACCAGCTCGGGAGCGTTACCAAGCAAGAACAATACATTATAATACAATCAAGAACAAGAACAAGCAAATAATAGATTAAATCATCCCTATTAGATGAGCTACTTAACTAACAAGCAACCAAGCATACTTAACTTAACAAGCAAGCAATCTCACATTTTGATTTCAAGTCCTTGTAGGTTACTACTGTAACAATACAATTTACTTCATTTAATCCCTATCATTCGAATTAACTAAAACAAACAACCTAATTCCATTTCATTTCATTGTTCCTTAGATTTATACATGTACATCTTATCCCTAAATCACTAACATGATTCATGAACATTCAAATTGCATGTAACTAGCTTCCATTCAAGTCATTCTCTATACCTAACCATTCGACCATCATCATATACATACACTAGACTATTCGGCCTTTACCAATCAAACACACAACCATACTTACATCAGGTTATTTTATATATAAGTGACCTTATAAGTCCAAGTCATTCAAATGGAGTACAAGCAAGCATGGTTCATCTCACACAACTTTCATTTCAAGCAAGACATGTACATTAAGCAAGGCATTCGATTGTTTCAAAGCAAACTAGATCAAACATTAGATCATTTTATTCTATCATCATATGCGCTGCAACATCATTTACATTACAAGTACTTTAAGTTCATTACATACTTGTTACTAAAATTCATAACATAGTAGGACCATTCAAGAACAAGAACATATATACAAGTTCAAGTGTACCAAAATCCATGATCAATCTAAAGTCTATACAATCTAGTGCCACCAATCTAGGAGATATACAAAACAAGTATGAGACCATACTTTAACTATACTTGTGTCTTGCTTCGAGCTCAATTAATCAGGCTTCAAGATCAAGCAACACTCGAATCCTTTATCCTGAAGTTAGGAAGAATGAAAACGAGAGTGATAAGTAAAAGAATGTACTTAGTGAGGTAGTACCTAGTTCTAGCCATTTGTTATATCAAGTGTTGTGTCATTTAAACAAGAATGAACCTAGCTAGGGGTTTCAAGCATTAGATTGATCCTAGCTAAGTCTTTCAAGCATAAAGATAATCCTAGCAAGGATATCAGGCATTCGGCTATCAAGGAACAAGAACATGGAATCATACTTTATGTATTCATATAAAAAATCAAGCACATCATGCTTATAAACAAGTAATCAAGAAAGTCATGCTTACATGACAAGTAACATACAATTCATGGCTTTCATGTCAAGTAACATGCTATTCATAGCTTTCAAGACAAGTCACATGTGTTTTAGGATTGTTATTACATGTGTTATCAATTAAACAACCCCCTTAGTACTTAGTTTGTATAGGTAATCGAGTATCCAACCAACTGTCGCCACAAGATGCACCGTAGTACTGGTCAACCCTCCTACTGTCACCGAAGACAACATACGTACCCTCCGTCTGTCACCAAATAGGGGCCTTCGCCCTGGACCGTAGTCCACCCTGACACAATGAGCTCTAGACTCTAAGGCATGCCCTTCTACCTAGTCCAACTAGCTACCAAGGTTGTTCGATTTACCATTTATACAAGCTTTTCAAGTTCAAGATTCATGTCAAGAAAGTTCATTTCATATTATGCCCTTAGGCCATTTGAGCCATAGCTCACATATCATGTAATTCTCATGTTTCATTTCATCAAGATGAGATAATATCTCAAGCAAGTCTTTAGCATTCGATCACATGCATCATGACACATACAAGCACCAATGTACCATTTAAACATGCTTAGCATTCAAATAAAACATGTATTCAAGATGTGATCAATTTTCATGCATTACTAGTCATTCTTCCCTTATTAGGTCAAGTTCTTATTAGGTTCATTTAAGCATTTCATGAAGGTAAACAAGCATGCATTAGTTAGGACCTAGTCCTAACCCTAGAGATAACTACACTCACAATACTCTAAGCTTAGCTAGTCTTGGATCCACACTCCTTTGTTCTTGGATTTAGGATGATCCACTCTATCATCTTCCACCAAGTTTACTCCTGGTTCTATCACATTACAAGTACAAACATGTCAAGACAAGTTCATATGATCATTCAATCAAGGCAATGTTACAAGTATACAACATACACAAATTTGGCAGCATGTTCATATACATTCTCCACTACACTTATCTATACTCTAGTTCATGTAAAACAAGGCAGAATCAATGTCCTAAAACTGTTTACAAAACAATTTACAAATTGCCACAAAACAGTGTATAATTACCTACATTGCTGCTGTCAGCCAGCTTGCACTCTAGTCACTTAATCATGCATAACTTTCATTCCGTACGTCGAAATTTCAATTTGTTTATACCGTTGGAAAGATAAAGTAATTTTATTTATAACCATATAAGGATTGCATTTTAGTTCTTTGCCAATTAATACAGTTTTAACTTAAAGATAGGGTAATTTGCTACACTGGACAGTTTGCACTGTCCCTAGTGTTTCTTCTCTACATTTCATTCTACAACCCAGAATTCAGTTATGTTTCCTCCTAATGAATTTAGACATATCAAGGTGTTTTCCATAAAAATTCCAGCCTTAAATTCATTTTATACAATTTATAGTGATTTTTCAAAGTTACTGCCCAGAACAGAGAATTCTGGGCAGATTACACTAGGTTGAGTTTCTAACTTCTTAACTCATTTTAACAAGGTTCTAACATGGCAATTCAATTCATTTTCATGTTCTTACATGTCTAGGTCAGTCTAATACACCTAGAAATATGCTTAAAACAGGGCATTATCATGTTGAACCCAATTTGATCTATTTGATCAACATTGTACATCCAATTTACCAATTGAGCAGTCCATTACCTAATTTAACTAGTCCAATTAGGTGCTTTCAAATTTCCAGCAAGTTATCTATTCAATTCAATCTTCATTTCATCTACAAACATGGTCAAAATAGGGTTCTATATTCAATTGACATGTCTAAACACTTTCTCTATCAAAACAGTCCCTAATCAAGACTGTTTTCAACCATGTACACATTTCTCAAATTTCCAGCAACCATATATATTTCCTTTATCAAATTGGCTACTTGTATTCACAATTTCAAGTTCAAATTGAAGCTAACATGATTCTAATACACATAGAAATCATCCAATTCAATTTATACAACAAGAACATCATCAATCATTCATTCAAACAAGTTGCTAGGGAGGAAGGATTTAGAATCCACTTACAATCTTCCTAGCTATTCAATTTTCATGCAATTGTGATCTCATGCAAGCTTCCTTCATCAAAAATGGTGGTTTTATTTTCCTAGATGGATGAGAGGAGTTTTGGCCACGGTGTAGTGGAGAAGATGATAGAAAGATGGCCACTTGGCCATGGTGTTATCACATGGCTTAGCTATTTACCTCCACTTGGCAAATTTTGGTCTAATTGTTTCATAAATCCATAATTACTCATCCTTATTGCATGCAATTCTACACTTACAATTTGTTACTATTTGATCCTTCACGATTAGGCTACTTCTTTATCAATCAATCTAATTTAGTCACTGAGTTTAATTAATTCTTCAAATTTGTAAATTGTTTGCACAATTAAGCTCTAATTAGTTTATGACATGTTACTAGGCCATGATTTGGGGTATTACAATCAATCTTCTCCTTTGGTCCACGCTTTCTCCGTAAATATTACAATTTTTCAAAAACTAGTTTTACATACGAGAGAGTAAGATGAGAAGAGAATTACAATAGAAGAAAGAAAGGCACGACACGTAGGTCGTATTTATATAAAACCAAAGTAAATAGGCTATTTGGGCTATAACCATACATTTCAAACACCGTGCATATCATCTAAAACATACACATGTTTTATCTTGTTAATTAAGATTACCTAAATAGTTTCGACAACCTTTGTTGCCTACGTGGTCCGGCAGATCCGGGGCCGTCTGCCCCCCCCCCCCCCGTGTTTTGATAATTTTTATCAACAGATTCGTGTTTTTGGGATTTTTCAATCCCTAAGGTTTTTCACTCTGGAACAACCATTATTCCTCTGCCAAAAACGATATGCTATCTTAACCGCATGTTCATTATGTCAACTATTAACATATGATTATCAAAAGATTACCGCAACAAACACATGGTTAACACTTAACCATCGATCGTAAAAACTTGTTAAAATAGATTAACATATTAATCGCGACTGGATTCAATTTCTACGTTTCGCACAAACATCACATACTCGTCAAAAAAGAAAAAGTAAAACATGCATCTCATACAAAAACATCATCCAAGTATTTAAGTCCAAATTCGTATCGTACAAATGGCTCTGATACCACTATTAGGAAATGCCGGTACACCCCATGGCGCAGCGGAAAAATTATCTAGCGTAATCCACCAGTGATCCATGTACAAGGGACGAATTCAGGGTGATAAAGGATAAAACGTTACCTTAATAAATCTGGAAATCCGTAGGAAATTTGAAATAACCAAATCGAATCTGAGTCGTAACAATAGCGTTCCGACCTCTACGCAGTCCACCCGAATGAAACGAACAATATTTTCTCTTCTCTAACTATTAGAGAGGTTTTTTTCAAAAACGATAGATAATTGGCTGCTAGACCTTATGCCTTTATATAGCATTTAAAAACCTAATTATAATTAAATTCGGATTCTTAAATATACAATATATTTAACCGAATATAATTAAATGTAGAATCTGATTCTACTTTAATTAGGTTTCTTTTAGAGATATATATATATACTTTAATAATATTTGATAATTACAATAACTTATCAAATATTAACACATATATATATATATAAACGAAATATCCATAATTATAACAATTTCGATTTCTCACTAATTGCGTGTACAACAAGTTTGTACACATGCTATCTAATCGATATTTGTTCGTTTCAATCATAGGGTGTGACCCTTGTAGGTTCATGTAACATTAGCAGTAATATCCAGAACACTTCTAATATTACAAGAAATGAGTGACATCTAGCAATACATTATTGCTACCTAAGTTACATGAAATCGTGGTTCGATTTAACCTTTTTTTTCTGTGATTAACTTATTTTATGTATTTCATCCTTTTGTCCTCATATCTAGATCGGACACAAGTCATGGATTAGTCACACTTGTATAGTCTATCTAATGTTTCTTGATATCTCGAGTATACAATTATAAACGAATAATTATGATATCTCATATCAATTTATTCGAGCATGGCCATGCATTTTCTAGTCTCACTCAATCAAGTGGCCTATGATATTACTCCTATTATGTAGGAGGGAAAAATCCTATCTTGATCAACCATATTTTGCTACATGGATTATGACATATCCAATATCAGTCTTTATAGTGTAGTCAGTTACGACACACGTTTGACCGTATCAAAATATGTCACTCACGATGTTGAAATAATGATGATCTCAAGTCTGAGGATCATACATGTAGTTATCATCATAAGCAATGTTGTGACTGTCAGATAATAATCCAAGAAACATGCTCATAGCGGGTCAGTCCAGTATGTTGTTCCCTAATACATACTTATGTATTGATTTTGACATCTCCATGTCAATGAAAACACTTTGTCATCAATCAACTATATATTAGTCTTAATACATTATTTTTGTCCAAGCCCACAATAATTCTTGACTAAGGACATTCAAGAATAACTATATTATTCTAAGGACTTTATTGTAATTCAGTTTATTTATACACAGAATAAGACTAAAATAATAATAATGGCTTTATATTAATAAAAAAGATAAAATAAGTATGTATTTTACAACCATCTCATGATTGGTCTTTGGGCATACTCCAACAGAGAGAATAACCAGAGACGTGTATTTAAATCAGCAGTACTCTATCCTAGGTTCCTATATGGCTCTAGTGGGGTAAGCTTCTAGATTACAACATGTGTTTTTGTTCTACTCTAGGTACCTGAATTGTCGTTACTGTCTACTACGATAGCAAGACATCAATTCGGGAGTATACGAGCCCTTATAGCGGAGGCATAACCTAACGGTGTATAAGTTTGGTATATAGGAAGAAAGACAAAATTCTGATCATAGAGCTAGATAACTCACGTAGGATCATGTCTCGCTCCCACTTAAAGGAAAAAACCCGGGTAGAAGGCTTATGCATGAATGACAGTTTATATCACACAAAGAAAAAGCTATCTCCATTCTTTCTAAAAATCCATCCAATAATTATTGGAAAAATTACATTCAAATTACCATTCTTTAATGCAAAAATGAAATGTAAAATTAATTAAGCTTGACTCTCGAATATCCCCAGGGGAGCCGCCAAGCTGTTGAAACCATTTTTTGAACCGACGTAAAAATAGCTTGATGTTTATTCTTTGAAAATTAAGAGTTTTGCCTTTTTAATTCGATTTTGAAAATCATTTTTTGGAGTCACCACTAATCATTTCGAGGTAGACCGGACACCGTAAAACAACCAGAGATTCATTATTTTTTTAAAAAAATTGGGTTCGGGAGTCGGTTACGTGTGGGAAGGATTAGCACCCCCACAAACGCCCGTTATCGGTACCCTTAATTTTGTGTGGCATTTTAGCATTTTGAATTTAATTTAACCCTTAATTATTAACTGGATTCAAATTTCAAATGGAGATATCCTTTTATAAGGAAATATATTTTATCCGAATACAAGATTAAAAGCGCCCAAATACATTAAGACACCCCTATTCGTATTCAAAAATATATTCCCAACATAAAAGGTTTTGTAATGCATGATTAGTTATTGTCTTGTTAATTTTAAGTTCTTGACTTATAAAAGGCTCTAATAAATTAAATTGTTTGCGATTATGAATATTATCTAATTTAAAGGCTTCCATGAGATAACACTCAATAGTTTGAGCATCATCCATATCAAAACCCCTAAATTAAATAATATTCACCAATCAATTTGCTATTCTAATTGTTTAAAGTGATAATCTTAATTAAGGCTCTAATTAACTAACTAAGTTATTTATCAAATTATAAGGTTATAGTGAATATTAAATGTTCTGATTAAAAGTCATGTTGGAATAACACCCCATTGTGGTGGGACACTACCCAAATTTGAACTTCTAAGTTTTCCATTTAACATTCACTAATTTGCTACAATTATCTCACTTAATTAATTGTTGATTTCCTAATTAAAGAAACTAAATGACTAAGGCTCTAAACAATTAATTATTAAATCTATGTGATTAAGTTCTCTAACAAATATACTACAAGCTTAATTTTAAAACAAATGTCATACATATAATTTAAAACAATTAAAATTAAATAAAGGATCAAATTGAAACAATTAAATCCTTAACTATGATTTTTATTAAGAAAATGGACCAAATTGAAAAGATTACAAACTTTTGGGCCCAAAATTGAAAAGATCCGAATAAAGGAACGCGTATCCCTTATTCGGCCCTTCTCCAAATCGTGGGTCAAAGCGACTCGGCACCAAAACAGTATCGTTTTAATCTACCTATAAAAGGCCTTCACCTAGTTAACTCAGCTCATTTTCTCATTTCGCTCTCTTTCTCTATTAAACGATCTCCCTTCTCTCTAGAAAAACTCCCCATTTCCAGATATTTTTTTCCCAAAATGGATCAAAACATATGGTTTTTTTATGGTGTTCATCCAAGTTCAACAAGAACTTGACGAACACCATATATTCCGGCCTTCATCCGCCGTATGCACGCCACCCAATCTTCCTCGGATAAACTCTGGTGACCCTCTGTCGTTAGCTGACCGCCGCTAAGAACACCAACTACTCTTCTCCTTCAGCCGATCGCCATGAGACAATTTCTAACCGTCAGGCGAAACCCTAAAATTTCCTCAAATTTTAATTTTTTTATTCCTAAACCCTAATCTAATTCTAGTTCATCAAAACCACTCGACTCCAACTACCTAAAATCTAAACCTACCATTACTCGAGCCCTCTTCAACTCTTGCCATGACCATAACCATTCCAACAACCATAGAGATTAGCTCTTATCACTTTTCCCTTTTTATATTTTTTCAGTTTTGATTCCATTTCATTTTCATAACTGTAATCTGTTATTTTCATTATGCTTGCAGGAATCAAAGCTAGAAATGAAAGTTACTTTCTCGGTGATTTTTAGTGACGATTAACTCTTCTGGCGTCTCTTTCGTTCTCTGGGATTTGACGACCAGGGGCTCTTCAGCTTCCACTGCGGTTCAACTTTCTAGGGGCAAGTCTTCTCTCTCCTCTATTTATAGGGGTAGTGCGCCATGACGTCATTGTTGATGTCATCAGCCAGCTGTTGGGAGAAAAATTAGAATTCATGTGAAGCTACTTCGAACCAATGATGGCACGGCACGTGTCTCTTGGGTTACCAAATTTAAGCGACAAAATAGAAGTATGGGCCAGATTGTGTTTGTTTTGGTTGGTTTTATTGAATTTGAGGGGGAAATGAATTATCAACAGCTGTAAAAGGATTTGATATTTATAATTGGGTTTTTAAAATTTGAATTGGGCTTTTGAGTTGTAAAAAGGACATTTATGTAATGAATTTGAACTGTTTTATTTTATTTATTGGGTTTTTGGTTTATCATACTTTATTTATTTGAAATATATATATACTAATATCTAGGTAAAATTCAGGTATTACAATCTTTTAAAAAATATATTATTTAATGTATTAATACATTTAAATATATTTATTAACCATTTAAAGTATATTTAATACCATACAACTAGTTAGAGTTTAACATATATATTATATTATCATCATTTATAACCAAGTATCTACTTTAGCCTAGTGGTTTGGTGGTTCTCAATTCTCAATCCATTTTCCTTTTTATTTTCTACACTAAAAAATGGTATGACACATATAGTATATTGTTATCATTTGAATTAAAAGGCAGTCTTTAGCCTAGTGGTTGAGCGCATGCCCAATTCCCTCATTTAGGTTCGATGCACTTTGATCTCAAACTTCTTCAATCGGAGGAAAAATATTTAAATTGTTTCAAATTAAAAATATTATCAAATTAAAAGAATGTCTAAACTTATCATTATATAACTTTTTTTTAATTCTAATAGCAATTTTTATTTTTTAGTTAGGTTTGAATATTCATTTGTTAAAATATTTTAAATAATTTGTATTCTTTACTTAAAGATTAAATAAACTCTCGAATTTTTTATAAAATCAATTAAAGTCTTCTACAATGTCATAATTTACATTGGACCGTCACATCAACACAATAATAATTAGCGATGATTTTCATCAGTCAAAAGTTCACATTGATTGTTTTCTTGGTATGATGGATACATAGAGTGGGATATATTTTTTCAAAAGTTTGAGAACTTAAAAACAATAAAGCCAAATTTTATTCATCCAAAACTGCAAATAATTGTTACAAAAGCATACAATTGCTACAAGATACAATAACTATCCAGAGGTACCCTATGGAGTTACCTATTTGACCATGCTCAATAGACATCAGTCAGAGGACCTCTAGAGTATGACATACAATAATTTTTCGAAATAATCTCATCTAGAAGATACACTGACCTCAAAAAAACATACGTCTTTAAAACCTTAAGTACCATCTCACTTAGCTCATCAATGGAAGTGAAGATGAAATCCCAAATGTGTCAAAACTGAGATAATAAATTGTCTCGAGAGAGAGATAAATATCAAAATTCAGTACAAAAGTAACAAAGCAAAAACATATAAGCAACAAAAATTTAAAGCAAAGGACAATAATTGGAAACGGTTCTCCTGTGTGCTTATTAGGTAACCGCTAATAGATAAAGGTTCCACATGGCTCTAAGTAGGCTATGCTCTTATGGTTCTGGTTTGGTTTTAAAGGAGCAAGTTCTCGTTGTCATCTATTAAGGTTAGCAAGACACTGGATTCTCACCTATTATATGCTTAAACATATTATATTCAATCAGATATGATAGATTTTTTTATGTTACACGGAGGTAAAAATCTCATGAACGTACAAGACATATTTACTCCGAAAGCGATCCACGCGGGGAAAAAAACATCATGAAGATATAAGTCATATTTACTCCGGAAACAATTTATTATTTCAGTTCTGACACATTTGGGATTTCATCTTCACTTCTGTTGATGAGCTAGATAGGATGGTGCTTAAAATTTTAAAGACATATCTTTTTGAGGTCAGTATATTTTCTAGATGAGATTATTTCGAAAGATTATTGTATGTTATACTCTGGATGTCCTCTGACTGATGTCATTTTTAATTTCTTCAAATTAATTTTTTAATAATTTAGAATTTTACGAAAAAATTTTAAAATTTTAAAACTTTTTAAAATAGTCTTTAAATCCATAAATCTTAAATCTCCAAATCTTCATCGTTGTCGCCGCAAACCACCGTCGCTGGTCCCACCCTTTCGGTCAATGGACCCAGCCGACCATTTCCTACCACTCGTCGTCACCGAAACTGGCAAACGGTGTGCCAGCCGAACATTGAACGTCAAACGTGAAATAACCGTTCGACTGACACACCGTTCGTCGGTTTCCGACGACAGAGAGTGGGGGAAATGATCGGCTGAGTCTGACGACCGAACGGGTGGGGGCGGCAACGACAGCGATGAGGATTTGGGGATTTAGGATATAGGGATTTAGGAGTGATCTAAACTTTTTGTAAATTTCGGGATTTTTTTTAAAATTTAAATTTTAAAGTTTTTTCAAAAATAATTAAAAAAATGAATATTCCTGTCATGTGTCGCGTTTCAAATGAATAACGTTTTTTTTAACAGTCGGGCACCTAAAATTATAACTTTTGAAACTTTAGACACCTATTTTTACAAAAAAAATACTTTAGGCACCTAAAGTTAAAAAATAATATACTTTAGGCACTTATTTTTTATTTAAGCCTTTAAAATATATCAATTACTATTTAATAGAGTTAGTATTTTATAGCTTTTATGATTTTGCAACTGAAATCTTTTATTTGGAGTTGAAATGTGAACGAAAGAATAATTTCAATGTTATGTTTTAAAATAAATAATGTGAAATCCATAAAAATGGCCTCATTTGGGTTTTTTTTACTAACAGACGGACTAAATTGATATAGTACCTAAAATAGTGGGACTTAGCCGGCCCTTTTCACCCAATTGAACTCTACCCTATGTTATAACTCTCGCGAAGGGTATCTTGTTAGAGAGTTGGGTTAATTAATTACTAGTGTAGTGGTTTTGACACCAACATCCAATAATGATACCCTTTGATACAAACCTATATGTATAGGCTATCCCACCACCCTAAAATAATTAAATTGAGCTCATCAAGTTTAACGCCAAATTGTGAGCAAGTTGGCAATTTGTTCCAACGTTATCATGAAGCTAGCGAAAGTGTTAGAGTTATGATCTAAACTCTATTTTGGAGCCGAAATATAATAAAGAAACAATAATAAAGTGAGAATTTGTATGATAACATAACTGATCAATTCGTGTGAGACTTTGATTTACTTTTTAGATATATATTGAAGAGTATGTAACTTAATTTGAGTAGAATTACTTATACCTATAAATAGATAGTAGGGATTGGGGTTAAAGACATCAATTGTAATATTTTTCGACATAATGAAATTTTCTCTTCATCCGTCCGATATTTTTTTTAAAATTTTTCACGTAAATTTTAGTGTTTGCCTTTTTTCTGCTTTTACAATCATTTATTTTTTCTTTCTTCTTTCTTAAGTAGAAATTGTTAAAAAAAAAAGTAATAGGCATGGACACCCTATTACTATACTTGCAACGGTCATTTCAACCGTACAGATTGCTATGATATGTCCTCCAACGCCTCAAATCACTCTAAGACCGAGGGTTGAGTTTTGATTTTCTTTCCTTTTTTATCGCATCTCTTTAGTTTTTTCTCTAACTCCAAATAAAAGATTTCAGTTACAAAATCATAAAAACTATGACCATACTAACTCTATTAATCAATTGTTGATATTTTAAAATGGTAAATGTTAACTTTCTAATAAAATCGGTCTAATTTGATTGTTTTTACAAGGACTAAATTGACTTATTTAACAATTGCGAGACAAATTTGAACCAGTCGTTGTAATAGACGGACAAAATGATGTACTCCCTATAAGAGAGGGATTATGAAGGTACTTTTACCATGTTTATTCTTATTAAACTTTGCGAATTATAAAATTTTGACTTAGTATACATCAATTGTCAGGATGGCCGAGTGGTCTAAGGCGCCAGACTCAAGTTCTGGTCTTCGAAAGAGGGCGTGGGTTCAAATCCCACTTCTGATACTAATTTTAGGGATGCACTTCTGGTTTAATAAGAAACATGGGAGATGAATTAAAATGGGGGCAAATTTTATCAAATCGACCTAAACTATGAAAGGCCAGGTGCTTTTGAAAATGGGTCTTGAATTTCGTCAAATTTGGTGAAGTGGAATTGATGAATTGGAGCCTTGAAATTTCAATTTCACATGATTAACTTATAACTAATTCCAAATTTTAGTTTTGGGAGAGAATTGTACTTCTAAAATTTATGGAGTCCAAGTTTCATCCTGGTTTTATAATTTTCTATTTACAATTTAAATGTATATACGTATGTTTTATTTTCTTAGAATCAAGATGAAATTGATATGACCTTAAGTTTTAGAGCACATAGTTAAAGGTTTATGTTGACATTCAATCTTATCTCTTAAGTTTTAGTTCAAGTGAGAACAATCATTAACAAAGACGATATAAAATTATTTTTGATTTATAAAATCTTATATAACTTGAGGGCTAATTATGTAATTATATAAAACTATTTTTTTCTTCGGTATAACATTGATTTTTGATTTATTAATCAATTCATTTAAATCAAATATTATAGAGGTCTATTTTTAAAAGCGATCTTCTCAATCTAATTTACTCCATTAACGACATTAAAATTTTTGACTTAATATCTTATTAATAGGCAAAGTGTTAAAAATGTCAAGAGATATTTAACTCGTTGACCCAATAGAAAAAAGGGCAAACTACATATATGGTCCCCAATTATGCTCTAATTATCTTTTGCATCCTCCAACTATCAAGAGTTACAAATTGGTCCTCCGGCTTAAGAAAAGTAACAAATTGGTCCAACGCCGTTAAAAATTTAACAACCGATGATGTAGCAGATAATATAAAATGATATAATTATATAATTAGCCCTCAAGTTCTACACTTATTTTAATTTGACCATAATTCTCAAAAATTAATCCACATAATTTTAATAATCTATCAATTTAGTCCATCTTCTTTTTTATTTCTCTCATCCTTTAATTCTTCAATTCATACCTAGTAATTCTTACCATTATTAAACTTCAGTTCTTCAAAACCATTATATCCATTGTTGGTCCAATAACCAGTCGTGTGGGAACTCCAACAAGTCAAACCTTTCGATGAACGATTTTTCTGGTAATATTTGGACAGATTTTTCAAGGCTAGTGGAGTTTTCAGTTTCTGAAAACTTCATCACCGGAACGGTTCTGGCTTCAAGTTTTTCAGAGAATTGTACTCTACAAGGCTTGGATCAATTTCCACCCTTGAGGGCTTACTATTCGGAGACAATTCATTTTTCAAAGTGATTCCGGAATCTCTTTTGAATCTTAAGAACTTGGTCGTTTTGGATTTGAGTATGAACAATTTTGGTGGACAAATGCAAGAGGTTTTTGGTAGATTCAAACAGTTGAAATCTCTTGTTCTTCAAGGGAATTCATACACAGATGGATTAAGTTCTTCCGAGATTCACAAGCTAATAAGTTTTTGGTGGACAACCTGGCGACTGCTTTGTGACAAAGAGGTTACTAACAATAGATTATTCCCCTTTTGGTTTTATATACACAATTCTTACCAGGAAGATTTGCAAAAAAAACATATAGGATCAGTTGATTTAAGGATACAGTTTTTTCCAAGTCTGTTTCAAAGGCGGTTCAGAAATATTGAGTCTCGGGATATCTTCAACTCAGTGGGAATCGATTCTCAGGGGAGGTCCCTTCAGGTATTGCTAAAATGTAGCATTTCATTATGTTGCATTTGGGTTACAATCAATTCAGTGGGAAACTTCCTACAGACATCGGAAATTTGCCACTTGTGGTGTTAAATATCTCCCAGAACAAATTTTCAGGTCAAATTCTAATGGAGATTGGGAACTTGAACTGCTTACCGAACTTGAGAGCTAATTATATAATTATATCAATTTATATTAACTGCCACATTATCAGCCGTTAAATTTTTAACAGTGTTGGACTAATTTGTTACTTTTTTTAAGTCGGAAGATCAATTTGTAACTTCTAATAATCAGAGGATTTAAAAGATAATTAGAACATAGTTGAGAGACCATTTATGTAGTTTACCCTAGAAAAAATGAGGCTTTTTTTTCCTCTAAAAAGTTAAGGTACACGGGTCGGATACTCGACCCCAAAATATTAAGGGTTCATGAGACGGGTCTGAGCCACAATATCAGGCTTAGAAGGGTACCAAATACGTGACTTATCCGACCGTTGGGGCTATCAAAATGTTACCGTTACCAATCTCATGCGTTTTCTTTTTCCTTCCCAGAAACCACCTTAAATACCACAACCTCTCCCCATTAGCAACAACAAAACGCAATCTTTCTCTCTAATCTCATCTCATCCCATCCCATCCGCCAAAATCCCTCTGTTTATTTATTCTCCTGTAGCATTTACATTGTTCAAATTTGTTTATTTCTTTTGTTAATCTATTCTTCAGAAATGGCAGACACCCACATTGTCGAAATCCCAGTAGACGAAGAGCATCAACAAAAGCTCTCGTCTGCTTTGGCCACCATCACTGCAATCCAAAACCATCCATTGATGGAGATCTCTCGGAGTCCGGGCCATCTCCTGCTTCTCAAGTTGTGGCAAAGAGAGGAAGATCTTTTCGGTCGTAGGATCGCTCTCAAGGAATCAAGGCTGGACTCCACCAAGAGACAGATCTTCCAACTCTGTTGTTTCTTTCTTATCTTCCATGGCCTTTTCTTCAACATCTTGTTCGCGTCTTCTGCCGGTGCCGGAGATCGCCACACTTGCGGGAAATGGTGGGTGCCGTCCATTGTTTCAGTGTCCACTTCACTCGTGTTTGTGTTTTTGGTCCAGGTTAAGCTTTGCAGGTACTGGAAAGTGTGGAAGCAACTGCAGGGGGAGAGGAACGATAACCGAGCGCTCACGAGGTGCATTCAAGAACTGAGGATGAAAGGGGACAGCTTTGATTTGTCGAAAGAGCCTCATATCGGGAAGAGGATGAAGAGCTCCAGCGTTGAAATTAAATGGAAGCCTCTGACATGGTGCTCTCAGTACCTGATCACGGTTGCTCTTGCTTGCTTCTCTGGTTTCGCTGTTCCGGTCTGCAAGTTCATGCTCTGTGGATTTTGATCAAGGACAATGCTTCCAATGTTGAAGGTAATACCACCCTTTTCCGTTTCGATCCATCAAAATTTGTACAAACAATTCTATTATTGGGGTTTTGATATCAGATAATTCGATTACAAAGGCCGCCAAATCCCGTACGTTTGACGTTTCCGTTGGGGATGAAGCATCTTGGTCCGATAATGATTTGTAAACCACTCGGGAGCTATGTTGAGCCACCAACTCCACCACCACGTATTACTGTCGAAGGAAGAAACAATATCAATCGATCAGAGAGGGTACTTTAAACGGGTGTTATTGCACCTGATTTGATCCCAAACAGGTGTTTTTCGCAATTCTTTGGAAAGGAATTATTTTGACAGGCCTCAAATCTTTATTTAAATGGCAACACCACTTGTGTGCTCAATTTCGGCTGTACAATGAATTCTTCCCCGGTTCAGATAAATAAAAGATCAGTCATTCGTTTTATTTAGGCTTTAAGAGTATGAAAAACCCTCTAACTTTTAAGAAAAAAATTAATTAGGCCTTCAATTATTTTTACACTCAATTAAGCTCTTAATATTTGAATTTTCATCAATGTACTCTTTTGACTAATAAAATCCTTTTATGTTAGTCTCTTTAAAAATATTGACTTGTCTGATAAAATTAAAATGTCACATCATAGTGATATGTAAGGAAATTATTTAACAAAAAATATTACAATATATAATTAATTGTAAAAAATTAACGAGATTTAAAACTTAAATTATAACTATTTAGACTTGTCTCGTTCATTGTTACAATTGCTTTTAACATCCAAGATTAAAATAGAGAGCATAGAATTGAGATTCCACCATTTAAACTTCAAAATCATTGCATCTTTTTTATTGCTACAATTTGCTTTCAACATCCAAAATTAAAATAGAGATCATAGAATTGAGGTTCTAGCGCTTCAACAGTATATGCTTAAATTCTAAAATCATTGGGTCTTTTTCATTGCTACAATTTCTTTCAACATTCAAAATTAAAATAGGGAGCATAGAATTAAGGTTCTGCCACTTTAACAGTATATGCTTAAACTTTAAAATCACGAAAAAAACATAAGAAACTTTATCGGTGAATGAAGACAATAACTTCAACAGATAGAGGAACGAAAACAATACAGGAGATGAGAGGAAAGAAATGACGAATTTGTTTGAAAATTTTAGAATTAATGGGTTAGATTTTTTATTTGGGTTTGTTTTTTATTGAAAAAATTTAAACAACAATTAATTAATTATATATTGTAATATTTTTATTAAATGATTCTCTTGCCATGTCAGCATGACGTAACAATTTTGTGACAATTTTAATAGACAATACATCATTTTTAAGGGGACTAACAGTCTAACAAAGTTAGTCAAAAGAGTACATTGATGAGAATTCAAAGTTTAAGGGCTTAATTGAGTAAAAAATAATGGTAGGACCTTAAAAGTTGGAGGGCTTTTCATACCCTTAAATTTAAAAAAATCAAGTAGCATGTGCATCATTCCGAAGTTCCTGTTTATATATTTCTTGGCTTAATTTTGAGCTGTTAATTGCGTTTGGATCATAGAATGTTTAAGCCAGGGGCATCACGAGTTTAATAAGTCAAGTTTGCATATGTTCGAGAGTTGCATTTTTCAAATCAGGGGGCATCATGCATTTAATCGATTCGGGTATTGCCCGATATTTGAATCATTTTGGTTCACTGAATAAGCTCGGGGTATTAGACTTGCATTGTCATCCTGTTGATCAGGTCGAATATTTCATGCGCCATGCCATGCGCCCCAACATGTTCGCCTTGTACCAGAAGATGAACAATAGTAATCGACTCGAATTTGTTAAAACAACGAAAATGTTCTACCAATCCAAATACACAAGATTTTAAGAACAGTTGGTTTTCGCAGAGAATACGGCAAATATTCAACTAGAGCTAGAAGAACTACATCATTAACTAACTGCTTTCAAAGCCAAATATCCGGAACACACCTTCATCGGCTGAATATTTGTTCTTGTCATCGCCAGCATAAGCAAGTAAATTGTATTTTGGATTCCACTCCACACTATTCATGGCAGCTCGACAAGGAATTTGATGCACAGTTCGCTCGGTATGAACATTGGACTGTTTCAGACAACAGCAGAAACATGAATACAATATTTTTTATGAACTATTTACAGATAAGGAAGTCCAAACCAATACATACTATATCAATAAATAGATCTTCACTGGCAGAGGCAATATAGTCCCCGGTGTGATTGAAGCTTATTGTGCGGACAGGCCACCTGCGGGAACACAAAAGGTCATTTCATGCCAATGACAAATATGACTGAAGTTAATACAAAGTCTCGAATTCAGGTGAAACTTACTCAAGCTTAGTAAATGTTCGCACGCAAAGCATCTCCGATATATCCCAAAGGCTAACTAAGGAATCAGCACTCCCAACAGCAAAATATCTACCATAAAAGAGAGATGGATTTATTGGAAACATTTATCACCTCAATGCAAGGAGACAGAAAAAAAATTCATTGATGGTTGATCACAGATACCTCATATTTAAGAAGGGGGAGGGGAGAGAGATACATGCATGTAAGAAAAATCATGACAAATATATATAGATTTAAGGACACTGACACATGTCCATAGTTGCCCTTACATGGTATATTCAAGAAATAAAATCAAGATGCAACGGAACTTGGAACTCAGAAATTAAGAGAAATTTAGACCAAACCTTCCTGTTGGGTCAATTGCAATACAGTAGCAACCAGCTGTATGTGCCATGAGGGTGTCAACTGGTTTAAGTAAAGGGTATGCAAGTACTTCAACAGTACCTGAGAAGAAGAACAATCAACTAGTAGACATAAACATCCTTTAAAAGAAGATGTAATAATAAATAATTTTTGAAACAAAGAGTAAAGGATAAATGCTAACAAAGATATTGTTCTAACCATTTCCTGTTGTCAGAAAGAACATATCTCCTGTCATGTTCCAAGCAATTTCATTTACCTGGACAAAGAAGTGTATGACTCAACATGAATTAGAATAATATATACTTTATTCATCTATTTAACTGTACAACTTTAGTAACAATTTCTAGCTTCCGATAATTAGCCACTAGTTCCGAAGAGTTAACCGTGAAAAGGCAAAAAAAATGTTGATGATATTTCATTAATGCCAATTACATATTAAGTGAATGCATTGTGCACTTAAATTTGGTCGGTACTATACATGTTTTATGTAAAACCTAAAACTTGTAGAACTAGGCCTCCAATGAAAGCATCAATTGTTTTCCAAAGTGCACATCTTCAAAAGTGATAACATAACCAAGGAGAGGAGAGCAAATTAGTAAACACTGAACAATACCTCATAACTGAACTTGCACCTGTGAATTGGCTTAAATTTTCGAACATCCAGTATTGTTAATTCATCATCCTTCAGAGAAATAAAACACAGTAAGATAAACAATAAACTAGTTTGTTATCATATGATGAAACAATGCAACAAAAACTGCTCTACGACAACTCAAAATCAAATGCATGTAAAAAGTTCCAAGCCAAAGATGTATTTAAGTGCACCAAGTGGCATAGGAAAGTACAGCTTACCCTATTACCAACGGCTGTGTGTCCCATCAGGTTTATAAGTGATGTTTATATTCTCTCCGCTAAGTTCTGCTTGCTGGGAGCACTTTCCGCCTGCAAAAGCCGATGCAGGCAAAGGTAAACAACTATCAGGTGGTTAAGCAACTAAGTAAGATGATAACTGTCTATTTAGTTAGCATCTAAAAAAGCAGCTTTTCATTCAAAATCACTGCTCATGATATTCAACATAAGAATCATGGCCAAGACATACAAGCTATAGAAGTCTTTCCCCTTACAAATTCAGTCTTCTAAACAATAACGTAAAACAACATTCACTTACTTCGAGCATCCCATAGACGAACAGTCTTATCACCAGATGCGGTCGCTATGAGATCAGCATGTATAGGGTCCCAACATAGTTGATCCACACTATCAGTGTGTCCCTTCAATTCAATATCTTTAGCCTTTCCCTGCACCAAACATTACAAAAACACCATTAGCAACACAACATTATTAAATTTCCAACATCCAGGATATGACCCGGACTAATTTCAGATAAATTGTGCAAAGGGAAACACGAGACACAATAAAACGGATGCAAAAGACTTGGTAGATAGCGGTTAAGGTATCTAAAACTGCTCCTATTACTATATGTGTATTCCTAAAAGGACAATATATCATCACTCTCTGTACTTGAATGAAGTTTGATATTTACCCTTTATACTTAAAAAAGTTGAAAATTAAATCTTATTACGATTTAAAGATCATAATCCTGGTATTGCAGGTCAAAACTTGTCACAATACACTTGTGCGATTATACAAACTTGAGAAGTAAATCACTTTGAGCTCAGTTAGCACTTAGCATGTCCAATAGTAAGCAAATTTTGGCGAAAAACATTGAAAGTGTCAAAGAATGGCTTAGAATTTTTAAATCAAAAGGAATTAATTTCTTTTAACTCTTTTAATACATTGACTAAACATAAAAATTTGCCAGATTACAGAGATTAACTACACAATTACACCAGCGTAGAATCATAAGCAAAAGGAAATCATCAGAACGATTAAAGGAAGACCCATCTCGAATCCACTCCCAATTCATTCGCAATGCTGTAATAAAAAAAGCGACATTCAAAATACCCTGAGATATTTCCTTCGTTTTCCGAGGAAAACTGAACACTACCCAGAAGGGGAAGAAACATTGAAGAATATAGGAAATTAGACGAGAAAAAAAAAGAGAGAGAGTGGGATTTACATGACCGTGAGGCTCAATATGCCAAACTCGAGCGGTTTGATCGACGGAACCGGAAGCAAGCTTGGTGCCCGTACAATTCCAGGCCACTGAATGCACCTTTGGGAAAAGAAATCATTTTTTTAATTAGGAGCGGCGGAAAAAGAACGGGGAAAAAAGAGAGAAAACCTTACTTTCTTCTTGTGGCCTTGATACTCTCTGCTATGAAGATTTTTGAAGGCTATTTTCTCCTCCATTTTGATTCCTCTCTGGGGTTCTAGCCTTCTTGTAGCACTGTAGCTTTGCTTTTAAAAAACGAAAGTTTAAGACGCATATTTTTAGAGCTTAATTTATATGATACAGGAGACTTTTCACGGCGGTGCAATCTGCCGAGGAGAATTTAGATGGTCTAATTTGGTTTTAGTCCTTTACTACGTGGAAATTTGCAATTTAATTACCTATTTGTTTTTTTACATATAGATTTAAGGGTAAACTGTTGTAAATATAGTAAAGGGCAAGAACAAACTAGATAAATAAGATGAGAGACAAAGAGAGACTTGTATTATATTCTCAAAGTAGGGTTGTATATGCTTTCTCCAAACTCTATATTTATATGCATAATATGGAAACCTTAATTTCAATGGGTTTTAAGCCTTAATAATAAAGTACATTAAAGTCTCATTTAATATATGGATATCCACCATAAATAAAGATATTCATAACACTCCCCTTTGAATATCCATGAAGATAATGTGCCTCGTTAAAACCTTACTAAGGTAAAAACCCTGTGGGAAAAAAATTCTTAGTGAAGGAAAAAGAGTACACACATCTTTGATACGCATAACATGTTGCCTCATTAAAAACCTTACTAGGAAAACCCATTGGGACAAAACCTCGGTTAAGGAAAAAAGAGTGCAACACATATTTACTCCCCCTCATGAAAATATCACATAAGATCTTTGAATCTTCATAATTCAATCTTGAATATAATCTTCAAATGTTGAAGTAGACTATGCACTGGTTAATATATCTTTCAAATTACTGCTTGAAAAGATTCATCGAATTATATTCTTCTGAAGATCATGAGGAACGAAACTTTGAAGAAATATGTTTCGTTTTATCACATTTGATGTATCCACCTTGAGATATAAATTTTGCATTATCTCTACCTTAGATATCTTGCATCTTATCTTGTGAAAGCAATTCACATATCTTTTGGATATGTTTAGCCAAACACATATTTCGGCTTTTGCCTCGTGCATATCAATTATTTACATGATCTGGAGATGCATCGAGTTTTGAAAGATCTAAAGGTAATGGTCTCGTAGCACTTAGATAGTATTTTTGGACCAACTAAGATATGATGCTTCCAGATCAATTAATATATATATATGGTACTTTTGGACCAAGAATATCATCACCCTTTTCTCGATGGCAGAATGGATCTTTGTTTACATTAAGAGACCTAGCAACCATAAGGGTGATCAACGAATATGTGTTATGCATGTAAAGTCTCTTTAAACATTTTTCTGTGTATGTCGATTGATGCACAAGGATTCCATTGTTAATGAGATCTCTTTATGAGTGTCGACGATATTCAAATCATCAACATACACAAAAACAACAATGACAAATCTAGAGCTAAACCTCTTAATAAAAATGCTCGGGGAAATTGAATCATTCTTATAGCCTTCTGCTAATAAGTATTCATTGAAACGATTATACAATATGCGCCCAATTTGTTTAATCCATAAATAGATAAGTTCAATTTGATTGAATAGTGTTCTCGAGAACTTGAATTAACCGTTTCTGTAGTCTAAATCCTTTTTGAAGTTTCATGTAAATATTATTATTAAGAGGCTCATACAAACAGGATGTAACGACATCCATTAGGCAGAAACTAAGTCTTTATTGCCAGACTAATAAAAATCTTTTGCATCCACCACCAAGGAGTATGTTTCCTCATAATAGATTTTAGGTCTTTGTGAGAATCCTTGTGCAATCAAACGAGATTTATATCTCACAATTTCCCCTTTTTATTTCTCTTTCTCACAAAGACTCTTTTATATCCACGGGCTTTACACCTTCCGGTGTATGAACTATAGGCCTGAATACTTCTCCTTTTGACAGAGATTTTAGTTTCTCCTCAATTGCCTCTTTTCATTTTGGCCAGTCATTTCTTTGTTTACATTGTCCAATTGACAATGGTTAATGATCCACATTATCATCCAAAATCTCTAGTACTATATTGCATGTAAATGTATTATCGACGTCGATTTGATTTCGGTTCCACTTATTACCAGACATAATCTATTGAGATTTTTTTATTATCAGGTACCTGAGTCATGTCAATGTCACTGTTGGAGACCTTTTAATCTCTTCTAGATATTTTCATAATACATTGATTCCTCGATCAGACCATCATAAAATATAGCTCTTTTTATTTTTTTTGAGGATTTTTATCTTTGGAACCTACTTGTCTACCACGCTACAGGCCTAAGTTAGACTCATTAGCAAGTAGAGTTTGTCCTTCTAGGACAAACAAATTTAATTGGAGCATTCATAGCTGGTATACGTGACTTAGTCACTCTTTTAGGGTCAGCAAAATCATCTGACAATTGATTTGCTAAATAAATTATCCTTTGAACTTATAGTTCACATTGTTGAATACGTGGATCAAAATAAGATAATGATATTTCATTCTAACTTATTTCTTTTCCCAGCTATTTATTTTCTCCCTCTAATGTTGGAAAAAACGACTCATTAAAATGACAGTCAACAATCAAACTGTAAATAAATTCCTTATAAGAAGCTAGAGATATTTAATTATCAAGGGAAATTCGAATCCGATATATATTCCCAACCTCTTTTGAGGACTCGTCTTTGTGCGTTGTGGTGGAGCAATTAGAACATATATTGCACACCCAAAAATTCTTATGATAATTTATTGGTTCCAGACCAAAAACCATTTGTAATAGGGAGAGCTTGATAATTTATTGGCATGATGCAAATTAATGGTGTTGCATGTAAAATGACATGTCACCAGCACTATCAAGACGAATTGTCTTTACAAGGTAATCTGAAAAATGTGCTCGTAATTTTATCAATTGAGCAAATAACCTCGCAAACGTCAAGTTGCAGGTTGATAACAAGGATACATATGATCATCTAGTCAATGCATCGATTAAAACCGTAAAATATCTAGATAATCTATAAGAAGGGTGTATGGGCCCACATATATCACCCTCTATCCATTCTAGAAAATTAATAGATTCATAATCTACCTTAGTTGGTGATGGTTGAATAATCAATTTGCCTTGAGAGCAAGTATCACATGAAAAACATTACTTTGAAGAATCTATTAGTTCTTCAATAAATAATCACATGAAGTATCAATAGCTTTTCGCATCATAATTGAACCGGGATGGCCTAACCGGTCATGCCAAATAATAAAGTTATCAGTAAACTTTTGGTTTACAATAGCACGAGCTTCAATTTGTACTAATTCTTGTGTACTATAATCCGGATGACAGTGCATGTAATTTTGTCAAGATTTTCTTATTGCCTTGGTTTATACTCGTAATATGGAGATAGTCAACATCCTCTTGACTAATAGTCACAATATGATATTCATTTCTGTGAATATCTTTAAAATTCAATAAGTCTCTTTGCGATTTTGGCGAGTATAACGCATTGTGAATATTGAATAGAGTTCCATTTGGCAATAACATATTTGCTCTTTCGGAACCTCTTATGATATTAATACTTTCAGATATAGTAATCGCATTATTCTCTTGCATTTTAAATGAGAAAATATGTATAATTATGCACCTTTCAATATGTGATTTGTTCTATTCACTTCCGAGAATGAAAAATATGTGTTTTGTACCATTCACTTCAGGGAATGAAAAATATTAAATATAGCACATATCAAATCAATTATCCATCAAAGATGATGTCACAATAACTTATTACTCTTTCCGGAGCATTGATATTTTAGTACTTTGAGATATAGTACTCACATTTTCCCCTTGCATTTAAATGGGAAAATAGTTTTTATGCTTAAGTATAGCATGAATACTTGCACTGTCTGCCAAGCATAAATCGCCACAATTCATTGCATATTTTATTCCGGAAGTAATCATATTCTTCGGAGTATAATATGTAAAACAAATTAACATAAAGCAAAGTAAATAAATGTTTTAATATATAATATAAAAACATAAATAAATAAATAAATAATATGTAAAATAAATTAACATAAAGCAAAATAAATTAAAATGTCAATAGTTTCCTTTAGAGATTATAAGGAAATAAAATAAATGGCGAATTATTCTCTTCAAAGGTTATGAAGAAATCAACAAATTGAGTTGGACCAACAAAGCCATAATTATTTTCATCATTTTCATAAACAAAATTTGTTTATATTTCCTTTCCTTTATCATTCATGATTGTGGATAAAGGTCCATAATGCTTTGACGTTTGACAAGTACGAGATCAATGGTTTGTACTATCGCATTGATAACATAAAAAATTTAATATGATCTCTATCATTATTGTCATCCTTATAATCCCACTTCTGGTGGGTATAAGTATTTTTAAAATGACCATAATGTCTATGTCCATAGTCTTGACCATGACCACAACAACTAATGTGTCATTTATTATAAAATCTCACATTCACTTCAGGGAATGGAGTGGAGCCAGTGTACCTTTAAAACATTTTCACGATATTGTGTCTGAGGACAACATTATTTGCGTGAAAAGTGGAGTATGTTTTTTTTCTAACATATCATCATCAATAATATTTTGACCACATAACTTCAATTGTGAAGTAATTCGAAACATAACAGAGTTATACTTGCTTATTGATTTAAAATCTTGTAATCTCAGATGCAACCAACCATATTGAGCTTTAGGTAGAATAACAGTTTTCTGATGGTCATATCGTTCCTTTAGATTATTCCAAAGAATAAGAGGATCTTTCACCGTTAAATATTTAGATTTTAACCCCTCATGGAGGTGACAACGAAAAAGTATAATGACTCTGGCCTTATTTTGAGCAGATTATTTCAAAAATTTAATCCTCTACGCGGCATTGTTAAACCAGTTCACAAGGTCTTTTAGAATTCTTTGAGACCAATAGCCTCGCAGAACAGGATGTCCAGCCAATATACTTGGATTAAACCAACAGAACAGAGAACATAAATCACCATAATTTATTGCACTTTAAAATCGTAATTTAAAGAATACAAATAAAAATAGAGTTTACCGATAATGATTTTTCTCTCGATGGCAATGGAGATATAGCAAATGACCAAAACAACTTCTCATAACCTCTTTATCTCATATCTCTTCTCAAGTCATTCAAACATATCATGTAAAACTCAAAACATTATTAAAATATCAATATTCATTAATAGAATAACATAAGTAATAAACTATTTGGAATGGAAAAGAATTAAAGAAAACATGTAGTGACTAAAGTAAATAGATAAGAAACTATAGAGAATCTGATATGAAATTATACTTTTTCTCTTTTATGAGCACAATTTGTGTGATATAAACCCTTTTTTAGAGTTGGGAATTAGTTGTGCACAGTAGGGCTTTTAATTGCACTTGGAGGCTGCAACATCTCTCGATTTCAATTGGAAACTCTATTATCCTCAATCATGGCATATTTTTCTGCCATAACAATCTTAATTAAATTTGGCATTGAAACTGCAATTGCTCCGAATACACTCAAAATATAGTCGTATTTCAAGAAGTATTAAACATTAAGTTAAGGAATATTACAACCAAATAATAATTATAATAACCAAACAATAGATCAAATATTGACCTTAATTTAAGAGTGATTAACCAACCACTACATCGATATATAAATAAAAAAACATACCAGACTTTTTAAGTTACGTTGAATATACGGTAGATATAGTCATCAATATCATGTTGAAGTTTTTTTCGGGAATTGCCAATAAGAACCACGATAATTGAGCGAGATCGTGATGATAACGTGTTGTAAATAAAGTAAAGGGCAAGAATAAAATAGATGAACAAAAACAAGATGAGAGATAAAGAGAGAGACTTGTATTATATTCTCAAAGTATGGTTGTATACAATGCTTTCTTCAAACTCTATATTTATAGGCATAAGATAAAAACTCTAATTTCAATAGGTATTAAGCCCTAATAATAAAGTACACTAAAGTCTCATTTAATATATAAATATCTACCATAAATAAATATATTCATAACATAAACTACCTATTTTTTTATCACCATATTTTTTTACAAAATCAACATCAAGTTATATTTAAAAAATTAACAGAAATAATGATACAAATCTCGTATAATAATAGTTTTTGTCTTAAAATTTGTACAATTTATCAATTTAATCATTTAGAATATTTGGGTCAAACAAAAATTTTCTCATCCTATTTAATCTTCTTTTCTCCTTTTTCTCTTCATGGCTTATTGCTTCTAATTTGATCTGCCATTGAAATTCATTTTATCACATTTCAACCAAAAATCTTCGGGTTTTATAAACCCTAATCTCTCAATTCCCATATTCCCATTAGAAGCTATGATGATATATGAGTGAAGACCGAAAAAATAAATTTTATATATTGTTTCACTAACGGTTTTGATTGTATCAATAAACTATTAAAAAAGGGTCTAATTATATCGAACTATCGATCTGATTAGAGAATGTGTTGTGATGATCGATACATGAATATAAATAGAAATTATACTGCAAGATAAACGAAAATAATGTCACAAAAGCAAAGAAACAAACATAACAAGATGAGTGAAAAGAAAGAAAATCAAAACAAAAAAAACACTTATTTAAGAGTTGAGATTAAAAACAAAAGATAACACAAATATATATATATATATATCAAAAACGCCGCCTTCAACGACACTCGTAAAACACATAAAAAATTGAAAAAATCAAACTGTTAAGGTTATTTAAATGTATTGACTTAATTTATTAGTACAAGTGACTTAATTTAATAATAATAAAATTAAATTATACGAGTATAATTTAAAAAAGATTTAACTCAGTAATAGGTGCATAAACTATACATTTTTCTAAGATAGGTGCCTACTGTATTTTTTGCTAAAATAGGTACTTAATTTTTTTATTTCGTTGGTGTTTTAAGGTAACAAAGTCAACGGTGGAACTATGTAAGGGTAGGGGCAACCCCGAAATTTTTTTTCACCTTTGTCTCATATATAATTTTTTAAAAAATAGTTTATTTATGAATTTGCCTCTTACTTTCATACATTTATATTTTCCCCCTAACTCAAAATCATACTTCGTCCCTGAACACCGTTAAAAAAAGTCATCACACAATTAGAATTTAACACATATTTTTAAATGAAAAAATAATTTTAAAAAAAATCTAAAAAAAAAACTCAAAACCCTAAAACCTCAAAATTCAAAATTGACGTCACTACCGTCGTCGATAGTTTCACCGAATCCCGCCATCAACTAATGATCTCGGGCGACGGCGACGACGGAGTTCGACAAAACTATCGACGACGAAAGTGGCATCGAATTTAAGTTTAAGATTTTGGTTTTAGAGATTTTGACACTATTTTATAATTTTTGAAAAATTTGAGATATTGTTTAATTTATTTTATTTATAATTTATTTTTTAAAAAACAAAAATTATGTGGCAATTTATTATTGGGTGATAAAAAATTTTAACGTTGTTATCTTAAAATACTAACGAAATAAAACTTGAAACACATATTTCAGTTAAAAAAATATTAAATATTTATCTTAGAAAAAATGTATAATTTGGACATTTGTTTCTAAGTTAAGCCTTAAAATATTACAACTAAATAAAAAAGTTAAAAGTTAAATTTAATGATAAATTATCTATTTCACCACTTTAATTTCACAAGGTATACGCGTAGGGAATATAAAGAATCGAAAATACTTTCTCATAATGGATACAGTAATTAATTAATTAACTAGCTAAGTAATTTACACATCACATATATAATATTTTTCTTTTGCATACCCAAAAAAAAAAAAAATAGAAAAGAAGAAAAATATACACAACAACCACCACCGCTACCAGAACGCACCCTTCTCTTTATACTCATGACTTCATCGGACGGTGGCAGGTACATGGCCTACTCTCCCTCGCCCTCTGCTCCTCACTCTTCCCATCTCCCTGGCCTCCGCTCCGCCGCTTCCGTAGCCGCTGCTTCCTCTGCTGCCCTCCTCGATCAGGACAAGTATGCTATTCGCTTTTATCTTCTCGTCTCTTACGTTAATTTTAGTTCAACGCCTAGCGTTCTTCGCTTTTTTTCCTTTACTCGTCGTTCGCTTTCGATCTTACTCGACGATATCAATTATCTCTTTATTCCTTGCAGGGACGGTAGTGATATTGGCTCCGATCTTTCTCTTTTGCTTGTAAATTCTTGACTTTAGTGTTAAACTTGTTCTCTTAGCTGAATTCTGCTTCAATTTCCAAGATCTAGTGCTGGATCCATTGGCTTGTTATCCGATTATGCTTTTTGTTCTGACTTTTCTGATGATGTCATGGTTGTATAAACAGATCAGTTCATATTTACTATTTGGTGAATTCTAGTGGTTTGAAGCTTTCATTGTGTGTTATTTAGCGTTTTTAAAGGTTTAAGTTGTAATCTGGAAGTAGTTGTATTATATTGAAGCTAAACAACTGTGGATTGCGTGTAACTATTATCAATGACTGTTTCTGCAGCTATTGATGGCACTCGGAGATGATTCTTTTGTTGATATGTGTTAGCCCACAATTGGCTGATGGTTTTCATTTTTCCTTTTTGCAGATATCCACAAGAGTTATTGGCAGAGAGTCACAAGCTTAGTCCGTTTGTGCCTGTTATCCCTCATACCTATAGATTGTTGAACCAGGGTGAGTTTTAAAATAGCAATCTTCTCTCCAAAGGGTCATGCAGAATATTTTCTCCCTCCCTCTTTGTTCTCATTAAAATAGCAACTAAAGCTAAATGTTAACTGCCAAATACTAACTTAGCAAGTGGCTGACAAAACGTGCTAATTTGGGATCAATCCACTAACACTAACTTTGCTACTGATCTCCTATCAGAAAATTCATAGCTGGAGCTAATACATTTGCAGAACAATGTGAATGAAAGTGTGGCTCTTATAGATAGAACTGACAATTACTAAGACTTAGTGGATCATAATTGAGGTTGGCTGCCTGCATTTTTTAGTCCTCAACGGGAAATCTTGCTTAGAATTTCTAATTTTTAGGGTGGAACCAAAATGATATGGCAGAGACTATGGTTCTAAATTGGTTTAAGGACAAGCAGTAGGATGAGTCTTACATGAACCTTGCTAGCTCCTCTATGTCACAAATGGATAGTTAGACCTATTTTAGGAAGCAACGGAAGCCGATGATAAAGAAGAAAGAAGAGAGAAGAGGCTTCTAGTGCTGTCTAAAGAGAAAAGAAGACAATAGAAACAAAGAGGGAGGCAAAAGGAAGTTTCTGAACCATACTAACACTCTAACAGTAATTATGGAAGGTGGATATGAAGAGTCACAGGGAATGTAGTGATCCTACTGGTTTTCATCTTGGTAATGTGTGAGGATGCAACATGAAAAAATATTTTGAAAGTTTACTAAAATAACTGCTTTAATATGTAACATCATTATATCATGGATGCCGAGGTTTCTCAAGGAATTGAGTAGTTTTAATGATATATAAACCCAAAATAGAATTTCACTACATCTTTTGTTTTATTTTGTTCCAGATTTCATTCAACTGGAAGAGTAGCTTATTTTATGATGGAAGAGTTAATATTTAACTGACTAAATTAAGATTCCCTGTAGTCTCTCCATTTTGCGGTGACTGCTAACTGATTTCTTAACAACTAACCGGTACATCTTATTCTTGAAAATGACATTTTTGGAGCAGAGATTTTGCGTGTAACTACGCTGTTGGGGAATGCATCAGTTTTAGGTCAAAGTGGGCTTGAACAAGCTAGCCCCCTGGCTTCTGGAGGAATATTTTCAAATGGAGGAGCCGGTATGAACGGATGGACATCACGGTTTCTATCAGAAGTATGGATACTAACCCTAACCATTAACATAACTCTTTACCATCTAATTTTACTGCTTTAAGAGGTATTGCTGACTTCATATTTTACTACATTTCCTGCTAACCTAACCTTTATTTGACTTGTAGCTTGCGTTATCGTTTCTCTTATGACAGGCCATCTGAGGCTAACATGAAGAAGTCCTCCAAACTAGTTTTAGCTTAGAAAGTTCCAGTCTGTTTCTCGTAGTTATATTACTCATTGTTTCTCTGGCCTTTATATTGTCGAGATAAAATCTGATATGCAGGGATGACAGTTTTTCCTAATCTTATATGGTTCCAAATTGCAGTTTCTGTTAGGATAGATACCTGAAACTTATTGACTGCGCTCAGTGCATACCATTCAACTGAGCTGTCTACTTTACTGCTGACTTCAATAACTAAACTGTCATTTTAATCTCCCCCAATGTGGTTTCCTTGTTTTCAGTTATCTTTCGTTATTTTTTTTATAATTTTCTCTTTATGTGGAAATAAAAGCTTTCCCAGTGTTTCATAGAAGCTGCTTAGATAATCCCATCTGATTCGAAGAACTCGATGGTTGACAGTGTTAGGGTCCGGGTTCATCTGGAAAGTCATATGTTACTGCTTTGCGGCTTGGCTGTCCTTAGGTTTCTGTTTTTCTAGTTGTGGATATTCTTCGTTAGAATGTTTCCTTTGATCTGTTCAAGGTCCTTCTTGTCCTGAAAGTCTTTGAAGAATCCCTGGATCTTGTCAAAAGAGTGGGTTTTTGTTGACATTTGCATTTATCAGCTGCTCTGGCTTTTTTAACAAAACCCAGAATATTTTGGTGCAGATGTCAGGTATAGTACAGCCCTCTTCAGCACAAAACTGGCTGAATTCTCAAGGTAGCTCTTCTGGTCTTATTGTTAAGAGAACGATCAGAGTGGATATTCCTGTAGACAGCTATCCTAACGTATGAATGAGCACCTATCCTAAAACTGCTTTTAAACATTTTCTTTTTTCAGCAACTAAAACAATTTAATGTTGCAGTATAATTTTGTTGGCCGCCTCCTTGGTCCAAGGGGAAACTCTCTAAAGCGTGTCGAGGCAAATACAGATTGCCGTGTCCTGATAAGAGGGAGGGGCAGCATCAAGGATCCATCTAGGGTAATGATTATTTTCTTTGCATCTTTCTGAGTAGTTGTATCATAGTTCCTAATATGGATGCATAAACTTCAATGAATTCTGTCTTGATTTAGTTCTAACCAAGCAGCATATATGACCTTGAATTTTCTATACTTTCGGGGGATTGCGAATCCCCGTCTTTCATCTTGTGGATACAATTGTAGTAATGTTGTCTTTTAAAATTTTAAAAGGAGGAAATGATGAGAGGGAAACCCGGGTATGAACATCTGAATGAACCTCTTCATATCCTAGTTGAGGCGGAATTACCTGTTGAAATAGTCGATGCTCGCCTAATGCAAGCCCGCGAGATACTAGAAGATTTGCTGAAGCCTGTGGTGAGTAAATTTCCTTTGATTTTGATTGAGAGTGTTTATAAGATATCATGAATGTATGTTTGTTTCTCGTTTTTTTGTTTTAACTTTATTGAAAAATAGGATGAATCGCAAGATTTCTATAAGAAACAACAGCTGCGAGAGCTAGCAGTGCTGAATGGTACGCTTCGTGAGGAAGGTTCTCCCATGTCTGGTTCCGTATCCCCCTTCCACAACAGCCTTGGGATGAAGCAAGCAAAGACAAGGGGGTAAAGGATCCCCTCAGTCAAGGGATAGTTGTGGGAGGCTTGTGTGTTAGTGTCATGCCATAAGCCACGGGTTCTCCGACATTGCAGGTGTGGGTTGTAAGCATGAGCTGAATGCCCCCTACTGCAGTCGGGGAACTTGAACATTTGTGTGGCAGTGGAGTTGAGTTGAGTTATGAGGTGTGTTTAAGTTAATGTTGGGAAATGGGAGAGGTTAAAATGGTAGCAAGTAAATACAAAATGAGGAATGGGTGTGGGTTATGGAGGGTTTCAGTTTTGCTAAAAAAATGTCGTCTGTGTCGGTAGGTCATAGTAGTAGCATAGTATGGTATATGAATTTATTGGGCTTGTATTTTGTATCGTGTATGTATTTCTCTTTGTATTACTAATGGAAAAAAAGGTTGTTTGAAGATAAGACATTCTATGACGGAAATCGCGGCAATGGAAGATTTAATGAATCAATAATGATTTAATAGGACACCATGTATTCATAATTTATGTTCTCATCTACACTGAATTAATTTGGTGTGATGGCAAAATAAATAAATACATAATGGTAAAATATATCTTAGGTATTACGACCTGCTATAATCATATATAACATGAACCGAAATGTACCCTTAGATTGTGTTTGGGAAAGAGATTTTAAGATTGTGTCTGGAAAAGAGAGATTTAGGTGATTCATTTTTATCAGTTTTTTTTACTATAATTGATCAAAGTTTTTAAAGTTTAAAAAATGATTTTTTTTTTGTTTGGGTAAAAATAACGGAGAATTAAAAATTAATAAGGGATTTTAAAAGAGGATTTTGGCTTATTCATGTGGTTTTTCAAAATTCTTCTGATTTTGTTTTGTAATCTTGTTTTTAAAAATATTTTATTTTATAATTATTTGTATAGTTTTACAAATCTAGCGATATTTATATGGTATATTTTCATTTTATTTATTGCTAATAGTATTATTTTTTGGGTAAAACTTTGATACACACAAGCCTGTGTATTTAACTATAAAACCCAAATCTTAAATTTTTAACCCTAACCCTAAAAAATTAAACCCTACACTCTAAACCCTAAACCTTAAATTATAAACACTACCATTAAATTCTAAACCTTACAACCTAAACCCCTAAACCTTAAACTAAAATCCTAACCCCTAAAACTAAAAGGCACGTGTAAACTAAAGTTTACACGGCCTGTGTATCAAAGTTTTTTTCTTATTTTTTAATAGTTATTTTAAAATGATTTATTTTGAAAGGCAAACATTTTTAAATTCCTTAAAATTTAAAAAATATCATCTAAACACATACAATAAATATTTTAAAATGATCAGTTTCAAAATATAAACAATATTAAAATCTTCAAAATTTTAAAATTCTTATAAAATGTAACTTTCATTATACTTCTGCTAAATTTAATAGCTCAATATAAATTGCACTTGAAAATCACTATTATTTAAATAATGAGGTAAAATCCAACTTTGTAAATTTTTTTAATTTTATATTAATTTTAGACCGAGTTTAAATTTATAGACTATAGTTAAAATATTATCTACTCATTTTTTCTTAAAAAATCTTTGATTTTCAATTTTTAGTCTCAAGTTCAACCATCAATTTATAATGATTCAAAATAGGTAGAAAATTAAAATGTTTATTATGTTATTGAATCATATCTCTTAAATAGTTATTACTTTGAGAAGAAAAAGACCTTAAAAGGAACAAACACTCGGCTTGACTCACTGCTAACAACTGGTGATAGATACATGGCAATAGTAACAAAGATGAATTCAGATCACCTTGTTGTTGTTGTTGTTTCTATTCTTCGTCATCGTCTCCGACGTCTTCAACTCCGACCCAAGTTGTGAATGCAAAGAGAAACTCCTTGAAACTCACAGATCCATTTTTATCCCAGTCCATCTCTTCTGCAACCATCACATGAAATCACCATTAATGCCACCCACAATCCCTGGCTGCTAAACTGCAAATCCAATCTTCTTCTGTGTCTATTTATTTTCTAAAATTCATTCCTCAATCTAAGCTGACACAACTGCCCCATTGCCTTGTAAACAATGTTATCATGCATGTTTTCTGCATAACTTGTCTATGCAAAGTAAATTAAACACCAAAACGCACATGTTGACATGTGAGTTTGAGTTACTGACTACATTTCTTAGAGAGAGAGAGAGAGAGAGAGAGCTAAGCTAACCAAATCTTTTGGTGGCTATTGGTCCTGGGGAATGCTCCCTAGATTCATTGATAGCTTGAACCATCTCATTCTTGCTAACATAGCCATCCTTGTTCTTGTCCAACAACACAAATGCATCCACCAAAGTTTCAAACGTTGCCTCCAAATTCGGCACTCCCATTCTCGATTTCTTACTTGATTGTCATGGAACACACATTAACAGGGAGACACGGATGAACACACATTAACCAACGTACTACAACGGTTAACTTGTAGATTTTGCTCTTAGTGTAATTAGATGATAATGTCGAAAGATAATGTGTTCATCTTGTTATGGTTAATCAAAATACTACAACAGTTAACTATGAACACCCCTAATTGCTTGTGCTCTTGAAACATGGGGAAATTTACAGTGTTTTTAACCTCAAACACACACTCAAGTCCATGCCACCAACAAGGCAAGGCATGCAGGGATATATGATGAAACACACCACCTCAAACTCAAAGACAACAAAAATGAAACAATCAAGTTAAGGATACGGCTTTGAATTCCATAGCATTGTCCTTGAGAAGATATACGAGGCAAAGAAGTACGACGAACGGTGCCATTGACCATGCAAAAAATGTGTGCATAAGCCTGGCCATACAAGTTGAAGAAAACATTAAAAAAAGCTTTAGCTACTGTCAACATGTATGACTCATGGCTGAGATTCAATCAATCAATCGAATAAGAATGGTTTGACTTTGGATCTCAAAAACAAAAACCAAAAAGCAGAAGCAGGAACATGAACATGAAATCAAAGGTAAAGCCCTGTAGGGTACCTCCTAAACCCAGTAAAACAGAGAGAGCAAAAGGAGAGACTTGATTCCAACACCAAAGGAGAAGAAAAAGCTGAAGAGTTGATTGAATTATGGTAGAAAAAAGAGAAAAATAAAGGATGTTTCTTTTTGTGTATGTGGGTGGGTAAAGGTTGATGGTAGATTGAGGTATTTAGAAAGCAAGCAAGCACGTATAGAGTGGTGAAATTGCAGGCGCCTGTAGGGGTAATGGTAGGACACTAACCCGAGAATCTGCGCTGACTTTCCAATATAACAACAAACAAATACCCACCCAAGTTTTTTTATTTTATTCTAGTTTGTTGATGATTCACCTCTTCTATTTTATTGACGGAAGTAGTAGAATGCTTCGTTCCTGCAAATCATTTTAAGAGCATATTATAATGCTTTGGTGTTGAAGAGAAAGAGACAACTCAAGAGACATGTATTGAGGAAGGGTGAGAGGCAGAGCAAATAAAATAGAAACATTCAAGCAATTATACAAACCGAAAATAATTATAATCATAGATTTCTTCCTTAAAAATATTGTAATTGTCAGATTAATTCTAAATCTATAGTATTTTTTACAATAAAAATGAAGTTAGTAGGGAAGAGATCTGACTTTATTGTTTATTTTTATTTTTTTCAATTAAAAAATATTAAAAACTGTAAAAAAAATTCCGATTTCAGTATAAAACATTGTTCAAAGTCAGAATGTAATCCATCCGACTTTAATTTTTTAATCATTAATAAAGTTTATTGTTCAAAGTCAGATTATAATCCATCCAATTTTACTTTTTACTGTAAAAATCACAATATTTAAAAAAATAATCAAACATCTATCATACTGTGAGAAAATTATTTTTAAAGACAATATTCATGTCTTTTGGCGCAACAATTAGAGTAACATTTATTATGGTAATGCTTGAAATTGAATTAATCGACCGAGTCAAAATTCAATTTGTTCGATTAACGGTTATGTCAGTTCGAAATCACATAATTAATTGAATTAACTGAAAGTATTAAATGTTATATATATATATATTAAAAATTTAATAAGATTTCAGAGTTCAAGAATCAATCAACTTTTAATCAAAAACGAAAAAAAAACTCAAACTATTCTAATCTAACCAAACAAAAAACACAAACTCTAAAATTTATAGTAACAAATTTTAGTTAATTCAAAAATAGACCGAATTAATCGAATTTTAGCCGGTTCATTAATAATTTTCAAATAAATTTTTAGTTCGGTTAATAATTAAAAAATATCCGATTGAGATCAATTAATTGATTAAGTGGTCAAAGATATTTATGTTGTCTCATCTTGTATAATTTTAAAATTTACCATTTACCTTGAAAATAAAATATTTCTCTACTTAATTAAAAATATTTCGATTAATTTATAATTAGTTTGATTCGATTGATGCCTGAATTAACCATTATTATAATAGTAACATCGCACATACACAATTTAAATCCAGGGTAGTTCTACAGTATTAGCATGGTGCGGTTATAACTGAAAATGTTATAAGATTTGAACATAGAACTGAAAATGTTATATTGTTTGATAACATTTTTGGTACTTACAAAAACTTGAAATATTATTAGAAGCGATAAAAATTTCGAAACTCAAAACTGAAGTTTTGATATTCAAAATTAAAATTTTGATATTTATCACTAACGAAAAATATTTTCAAAAAAATATAATATTTTTAGTTTTATCACTAACCGTAACATGCCATGCTAACACGGAAGTAGGGAAGAGCAAATCAAAGAATAAAAGAGGGCCGCGTGGCAGAGAATCACTGCCACCACTTTGTGTGTGTATATGTACGGAGGAAGGCCCAAACATTTTCCTCCCGCTACTCCATAACGTACGATAAAAGTAACCTAATCGTTCCCAATTCTACCCTCCAAGGTACTTCTCGTTTCTTTTCCTACTATCTTCTTTCGTTTTTTTCATCAATTTTCTTTTTTCTTTTCTTTTTTGTATTTGTTTAGGGTTTCTAGCATTCGCGTCCTTTTCATTCCTTTGTTGTAGAAAAAAATTGATTTGATTTTTCGCTGTTGGATCGGCGCTTTCATCTTTCACTTTTTCTGATTTTTAGTTTAATCTCTGTAATTGTTGTTGTTGTTTTCTGTTCGTTCGATTAATTTATGTGCCCTTTGTTTGTTCGCTCGCCTAGAAAATCTGGAACAGGAAACGCCCTTAATTTCCCTCAATACACTGCTCAAGATCAGTGTAAATAACTTGCATTAATAACGGTTTTTTGGGGAATCCAAAAAGTGTGCCTCTGGGTTTATTTATTTATACATTTATTACTGAGAATTGTGCAACAGTTGTTGACCCGATTGACTATTATTTAGGTTTTTTTTTTACTTTTTCTTAGTTACTTTCAATTTGATGTTACTGCAGTTTATCTTACTATTGTTTGCTTGAGACTTGGGAGAGGGCTTCATATTGATGGCTTCAAAGCGAATCAACAAGGAGTTGAAGGATCTGCAGAAGGACCCCCCTACTTCATGCAGTGCTGGTTTGTTTCCTTGTTTTAGCAACTCTCTTTATTTGTTTTCTTTCGAATGATGGAATTCGGTGAATCAAACGAAACCCAGTGATTCATGTCTCTACTACTTCACATACATGCATACATACATACATACATGCCTGTGCGTATATAGTGCTTCACTCAATGGTTTACAAATGCTTGGTTGTTTAATTGGATTTTCAAGTTAGTTGATAAGGGCAAATAATAACTCCACAATTTGTTAGTTGTATTCTGTTTCAAGAAGGGAGATACTGGTTAGTGGTTAACTGGTTATAGACTTGTAGTGTTTAGATTCATACAGGGTTTTGATTAATATAATCCAGAAACTTCAATAATTGGCCACTTGCGGTCAGATTTTAGCTTTTCATTGTAATTAATTAAGATTTCCTTAAAATAATGGTTTATATATATACAGGCCCTGTTGCTGATGATATGTTCCACTGGCAAGCAACAATCATGGGCCCAGCAGACAGTCCATTTGCTGGAGGAGTGTTTCTTGTTGCCATTCACTTTCCCCCAGACTATCCTTTCAAGCCGCCCAAGGTAAAAAAAAAAAAGAACACTCGTCTCCTCTTTATGCTGATCTATTTTATTATTGTTTTTAATTGAAAGGGTAAAAAAGAACACTTGTCTCCTCTTTATGGTGATCTATTTTATTATTGTTTTTAATTGAAAATTTGGCTTCATTTTGGTTTTGATGACTGATTGTGGGGATAAAGCTAGATATTGTGTTATTAGCCCATCCAAGAATTTTAGACCTTTTATGAGTTCGAAGTTTTAATAAACAGAGAACATGGAGAAAATGTGTAGTGCTCGAGGGAGGAAGGGAACTATTCTAGCATGCTAAAATAAATGAACCAAATGGTCCTTTTTTTACCCACGTTTTGTTTTTGTAACATTGGTCCTAGTTTTATGGTTTGTTCAACATTGCTGGTGGCATAACTTTTAAGATCAAGAGCTGTTTTTCGCAGTAAATGCAATGCTAAACAGGTAACACATTTTGGTTTCTGATGTTAATATCATGGTTTGATAAACCAAGAGAAAATGTGTTGTGCTCGAGGGCTGAAGGGAACTATTCTAGCATGCTAAAATAAATGAACTAAATGGTCTTTTTTTTTTACCCACGTTTTGTTGTTGTAACGTTGGTCCTAGTTTTATGGTTTGTTCAACGTTGCTGGTGGCATAACTTTTAAGATCAAAAGCTGTTTTTCACAGTAAATGCAATGCTAAACAGGTAACACATTTTGGTTTCTGATGTTAAAATCATGGTTTGAATAAACCAAACTGAAGCACTAAAGAACAGCACTTCTGTGTAGTACTTTTCTGCCATTTCAAGCCTTTACAGAACTTTTTCACGGCAATACTAATTACTTGTATAAGTTTTCAAAACCGCGTTTTCACCATACTGTTTAAACATACCTTTTCCATCCTAATCTCTTTCTAAATCAAGCTTTTTGCAACAGCTATACTAACTAGCCCTAAGTGAATGTTTTGAAATGTATTAGCAAGCTTTTGTTTGTGTTTGAAATCACTTGCTGTCGCCGTTGCTTTTTGTTTCATGGAATGTAATCTATTAGCTGCCAGTTATGCTGATTTTGGTTTCTGAAGTTGGCAGAAGCTAATAAATTTCTTGGATGTCCGTTGTATTACTTTTTTGACTCAAAAAGTTGGTGATTCTTGTGGGTTCTGTTTTTTTACCTGATTGTAGGTTTCTTTCCGAACAAAGGTTTTCCATCCTAACATCAACAGCAATGGAAGCATCTGTCTTGACATTCTCAAGGAGCAGTGGAGTCCAGCCCTCACCGTATCCAAGGTGTGACACTCTTTAATATATCATTGTAACCGGACACCATTCGTTGTCAACGTTATTCCTTTTTTTGAATACTATAAGGAATTTTGTGGTGTGAATGATTTTAAGAGCTGTAAGATTTGTGTTATGTAGGTGCTATTGTCAATATGCTCACTGCTTACAGATCCAAATCCTGATGATCCTCTGGTGCCCGAGATTGCTCACATGTACAAGACTGATAGAGCCAAATATGAGAGCACTGCCCGCTCATGGACCCAGAAATATGCAATGAATTGAGGGTGTGCCAAGATGGCATGGGTTATATCCCCATATTAGTAAATAACAGAAATAGCCTTGGCTGGATATTGAAACACCTTTGATAATTTTTTGTGGATTTTGAACTTTATAATTTTAGTATGATTAAAAGATTACAATTTAGACAAAACTTTATGAACATTTGGATGAAACAATATTGAGTGTTAAATTGATATGAAATTGACGAGTGAGGAGGATGATAGTGGCATGAACTAGTAGGGCCAATAGGTTTGGTGGGTTGCTACCTTTATTGGCATGTGAAAACTTTGATACACAGTACATGTAAACTAAAGTTTACATGTGTCTTTTAGTTTTAGGGGTTAAGATTTTAATTAGAGTTTAAAGTTTAGGGGTTTAGGTTGTAGGGTTTAGAATTTAGGATATAAAGTTTAGGGTTAATTTTTTAGGGTTAGGTTATGAATTTAGAATTTAGGTTTTTATAGTGTAAACATGCTTGTATAAAATTAGTTTTACACCGCTTGTGTATTAAAGTTTTACTTTTATTAGCATTGGTAAAATTAAATAATTCACAAGTTATATATATTAGTTTATATAAACTTAATAAATTTAGAGTTTAAGATGTTAGTTTATGGTTTGGAGTTAATATTTAAGTTTTAGGGGTAGGAATTTAGTTTTTAGATTTTAAAGAAAAATTGTGTAAATTCTAAACTCATTAAATAAAAGGTAGTATTTTGATATACAAATTGTAAAAATATTTACACAACTCTTTATATCTAAACTATAAAATTTAGGGTAAAACTTTGATTCACAGGTTGTGCAAAACTAATTTTACATAAGCTTGTGTATTTACACTATAAAAACTTAAATCTTAAATTTCTAACTTTAACCTTAAAAAACTAAACCTTAACCCTTATACACTAAATTCTAACACTAACATTAAATTCTAAACCACGCAACCTAAACTCCTAAAACTTTAAACCCTAAACTAAAACTCCAACCCCTAAAACTAAAATGCACGTGTAAACTAAAATTTACACGGTCTGTGTATCAAAGTTTTTTCATAAAATTTAAGGGTCATATTTTAATACACTAGCCGTGTAAAAAAATTACACAATCCTTCTATAAAATTTAAAATTTGTGTTCTAAAACGTAAATCTTGAACTCTAAACCTTAAACTTTAAATTATAATCATAAATCTTAAACTCTATACACTAAACCCTAAACTCTAACCAAAAATACTTTGATAGTTGATATACAGGTTGTAAAAATAATTTACACAACCCTTCATATTTAGTATTAAATTTAAAACTTAAACTCTTAACCTTAATATTTTAAAACTTAAACCCTATACTGTAAACTCTAAATTTTAATCATAAATCTTAAATTCTACACCTTAAAACTTAAATCCCTAAACCTTAAAATTGAAAGGCTTGTTAAAACTAAAGTTTACACAAGCTTGTGTATTTAAAGTATTTTCCTTTAGATTTTATAGTTTAAATATGAATGATTGTGTAATTTTTTTACATAATTTGTTTAACAAAATATAACCCAAATTAAAATCCCTAACATTGACATTTTAAATCTTAAACTCTAAATCATATAACTTGAATCTTAAACCTTAAAATTGAAAAGCTTATGTAAACTAAAGTTAACACAAACTTGTGTTCAAATTATGTTTCTTAAATAATATGTATAATTTTATGACTTAAGGTAGACAATGTTTCTATAACCTTATTATTAAGATAAGTATCTAAAGTATATCAAATTTTTTGTTTAAGTATCTAAATGTTATGAATATTTATCTATATGAATGTCTATTATGATAAGAATTTTATCAAGGAGATTTGATTTACTTTGTCATTAAGAATATTATCTTCAGTAATTAGAGTTTAATGTATTATGTCTATAAATAAATGATTTGATGAAGACATTGTACACAAGTCTATATTGAAAATAATACAAATCTCATTCTTTCTCTCATCTCTTTGTTCTTTTATTCTTGTTCGTTGTTCTTCGTTATTTTATTCACAACACGCTATCAGCACGAGACTCTAATCAACTGAGGTCTTTATTGTTCGTATCTAAAAGAAGTTACTGGAAAGAATTCGATTATAGAATGAACTACAGATAAGTTTTCCCCTTATTTTTTTAATTACTAATTGCCTTCATCTTGATATTTTAACTTGATCTTTAATTTTTGAAAAAGCATGGTGGCATGTTTTGAAGGTTTGAGCGAGCCATGAATTTTACCTTTTTGCTTTTTAAATAGGATTTTCCCGCTTAATGGATAAGCATTTGCTACCAATGGGGAATTTTTTCTCATCTTAAATCCCAAGATTGGATTTGCGCCAACAGAAACCATAAATTTCATACACAATAGAAAGATATAGTAGAGGCACTCAAAGACCTCACGAAAGTAGAGCCATTCACTATGGCCTACACATATTGTTGCTGCTATTGAATCCAAAGGGCATAGGTTCGTTGAGAAACAAATAAAAATACAAAAAATCAAGTCATGTTAATTTCATAGTCTGTATCAACTATCGTTGTTTTTTATACTGGGATCTTAAATAATAATACACATAGTAATCTCTGTTGCATGTTTTGAGTGCTTCGCAATTGGTGCAAGTATACACGTCGCAAGTAATAGTATAGTAAAAATATCGTCTCCATAGGGATTGGTGAAACTCTGATTTCTAACTTCTTGCACTGAGAAGATAAATGAATAGTGATGATAGATGTTTGGAAATAACAAGTAAAATAATTAAGCAAGTAAAATAAATGGAAAATGTAATCGAATAAGAGAGTATGCTGGGTTATCGTGAGTAGTGGTGCAATTGCTGAATGGATCGTCGTGGCAATTGATTGCTGAGGCAACTTGATTGTTGTGAAAACTAAGACTGACTGAATTACCGTGGCATCTAGGTCACAATTTATGCCAGTGCAACTGGACTGATTTTAATGCCGAGGTAACTGGGTTCCTTCTTCGAAGCTCGACGAAGTGTTCTTCAATGACTTCTTATTATCCATAACAAAAGAACTGGTTATTTGTGCATACCTTGGTGATACATCCCTTCGTTAACTTTGGATGAACAACAACCGATCTTACACTCCTCTTAGTCGTTGAAATCAGATCCTTATTCCTAAGGTGGATTAATTCCCACCAACGTTCGTTCGAATGAGAATCATGTTTATTCGTTTCTTGAATCTAACTCTTATGAGTCTAGATAAATGGATAACACTCGAGATTTTCTCCCAATTCTCTCAAGATGGAAATTTAAGAACCAAGAATGAACAAACTTCGAAATTTACTGAAAATCAAGAACCTAAACCATCCAATCGTTTATCACACCACAAAACCCAAATAACCTCAGCCAATTTGATTTAGTTCATGGATGGGTTCGAAAGAAATAAAAAAGAATGATTCACTAACATGAATCGCATAAAAAATAAAGATGTGTTGGAGTTGTGCGATCAGCCCTTCTCTCTCTCTCTCTCGTCAATCCAAAAGATCCCCCTCAAAGCTACGATTTGATCTTCTATTTGTAAGATAGTTTGCGATCAGATTTGTTGTTGATGAGGATATGATTAAGCTTGGATTAATTTGAATTAGAGATAATTAATCTCTTTTATCTTTATCTCCAAAAACTCTTCACAAATCTGAGCTCTTATCTCTATCCAACTCTGCGTGTAAATCCAAATATGGGGAATTATCCCTTGTATTTGCGTATTTATCCTAAAGTTGGGTGGACTTATCCAGATATTGTCGGTAATTAGCTTCAGCAACTCTTTCAGTATTTTTCCTCAATTGCCACATCAATCCCTTAAGTATTCTCCTTAATTGCCACAACAATCCTGTCCTGCACAAAATAAAGCACCCCAACAACAAATTTTCTACGAAAACCAGCCAAAGTGCAATATCAAACCTGATAACGAAGGAATCTAGGAAACTATGCATGAATGCCTATCAATGCAACTGAAATGAGCCTAAGTCTAACAATAATATGAGTAAAAAAGGTAAGAAAAAGCAGTACTTTTTCACACTCATCAATCTCCCTCCAACAAGAAATTCAGGTTATCACAAGGGTTATAATTCTATACATTATCTATGTTTTATTGATTAAAATCCTTTTGGTTTAAAATAATAATAATAATGCATCAAACCCATGTTGTGCGTATGTGTTTTCTATATTTTCTAAAAGGGTTAATCAGCGGTATGCTTATTTATACTTTTACTTATATGATTATATTTAATATTTTTCATATTATTATTTATGTTATTTTATTTGGTAAAAGTTGGTATTTCTAATTGTGTTTTGAATTTTACATGATATAATAGCTTGGAAAGAGACGAGATTATTACGAGAATTACTCAAAATCGAACGAAGAATTACTCAAAGTCGAACTACAATGCTAGTGAAAATGTGTGTGCAGAGTTGTGTACAAGTCAACTAATTGGATTCCATAGGAATAGTAGGTTTTATCGAATTATTTGTCGGGGCAATTAAGTCCGCTAGAGCCATTCTTAGGCACCTCTAGCAAAGCAAATTTTTTGTTAGATTTAATCAGCTAGATCCAGTTTTAGGCACCTCTAGGGATTCTTAATTCATGACAAACTAGAGCCAGATGATCACCTCTAGTAAGAAATTATCTTAATTCAAATTGTATTTTAGGCTAGAGACGGATAGGCACCTCTGGCACAAATTACCCAATTTTAAATAACCTAAAGTTCACTAGGTCTCTCATAATCAACAAGTCACAACATTGTCAATCAATAATCAGCATCATAGCAAAATTCCAAGTACTCTTCATGCTAATCCTAAAATCTAAGATTTTATCATGTAAGTGCAGTGGAAAAAATTCATCATAGGATATCATAGCAGGTTGAGGCAATTTAATCAAGTAAGAGACATGACAAGTAACATATGTAACCTAACATGAGATAACAAAAATAAATACTACTAACTATGAAATTTTGATGGTGGTTGTTGCCTTGACGCTGATGGTGCATCCAAAACCATTGTCTCCGCAACCTCTTCGCCTGGGTCATCCTCTTTTGCGGCCTCTTCTAGGTCAGAGGCTTTGCGCTTTGAATGCAATTTTGATGGCACAGCTGGCGATGACTTCATTAGTGCAGAAATAGAATCGTCCGAATTTGAATGCATGGAGTTGCAAACTGGCAAAAAGATGGCTCGACTTTTCTTGAAGAACTCGCCTTAGGCATATTCTTGAGATTCTTGGCCATAGCTTTTGGTTCTTGATTGGAAAAGAGAAAAACAAGAAAGAAAAACTTAAGAGTTCAAAGATGATGAAAGAGTAAAAGAAAAGATGGAGTAAATGGGAAGATAAAGGTTTAATGGTGGAGTAAAATTTTATCCTAGGCCCAACTCTTTATCCTTTGAAACTCTTATCCTAAAATTCAAGAATTTTCATGGGAGGCATTCCCTGAAGTGAATGCAAATATAATGTTAAATTTACTCTGCTCCATTCCCTAAAGTGAATGTGATATTATATAGCGGAAATAATTAAAGCCACATTAGAAGTTGTGGTCGTGGTCGAGGCTATGAATATAGACATAGACAAGATGGTCATTTTAAAAACACTTATACCCACCAGAAGTGGGATTATAAGGATCACAAAAGTGATAACCCAACAGAAGTGGGATTATAAGAATGACAAGAGTGATAAAAATCATTCTAAGAAAACGAAATCCTTTTATTATCAATGTGATGTTGTAAACCATTGGTCTCGTACTTGTTTTATGCTGAAAAAACAACAATCATTGAATGATAAAGAAAAGAAAATAGAAGCAAATTTGTTTGCGAAAATGATGAAGATGATATTGGTCCAACTCATTTGGACATTTTGGACGTTGTTGGTCCAACACATTTGGACCTTGTTGATTTCCTTATAAACCTTGAAGGGAATAAATCAACTTCTAATTATTCTCGTAACCTTGAAAATAATTATTTTTTTTAAATTTACTTTGCTTTATGTTTATTTATTTTACGCATTAATTATTTACGCTTTATATTTATATATATATATAATGATATTTATTTATTTTGTTTCACATGATTACTTATCAAATACAATCTATGGTGACGATTTATGCTTAGCAGAAGCATAAGATAAATCTTCCCATTTAAATGCAAGAGAAAAATATGAGTATTATATCTCAAAGTACTGAAAATATTGATGCTCCAAATGAGCAATAAGTTCTTGAGAGAAAACACATTATAAAAAGTGCAGAATTACGAATATTGTAATAATTACCGGTAATGGTAATAATATCGTTACCACTAGAAGTGGAACTTTTAAGAGAGCAATATGAGTTCGCAAAATATTCCTTTGGGAATTATAGATAACATATGTTATCAGTTGGCACATGAAATAAGCCAATGTGAATATAAGTTTGGGTAACTAAAAAATCAATTGAAAGCTCTAGAAGAGCTATATATTGTTACCAAAAGAATAATTTTCACTAAAAGCTCCAAAAGAGCTAAATATATTCCTATTCAAAAGAACAATTTTGATGGTCGTACTAGACATGTACGAGTGAGATTGAATCACGTGTTATGGTAAATCAGAAGTTTACAAATTCAAAATATATATATACACACACACATGTTGATATAGTTGGCATTATCGGTTCTACCATCCTAATCAATATTGATGCGAAAATTATGGAGATTTATATGTACATTTATTAAAAGAACCTGAAGTTCTTGTGGTGCTTATTCTCAAAGTAATTGATTAAATTCCACTTATTAAAAGAACACAAAGTTCTTGTGTTGCTTGTTCTCAAAGGAAATGATTAAGATCTGGCTTACCAAAAGAACTTGAAGTTCTTGTACTAAAATTGAGACTGCATGTCTTGCATATCTGAATGAACTATAGGCTCATTTATCTACAAATGTGGAAAGTTTTGTACGGTTTTAATAGATGCATCTACATTATTTTATCAACTTACAACTAGAAGTTTATGAGATTGATTAGAAAATATTCAGATTATGCAATTAGGCTATATGTCTTGCAAAAACTAGTGGGTTTATATTTTAGGCTATATCAGTTGAAATACTTGTTACAAAGCCTGTTGATTATGAACAAAACAATTTAGCAAAATTTTGATTGGATGCCTCCTCTTTAATAGTTAAACTATGAGAACAAAAAATGTATATGGTATTTCCATGTAGCAACACTTATACGCATCAAGACAATGAGTTATAATAAACTCCCCATCATGATTGGCTTTTGATCAGAAGCTATATATTTTTGAATTTTTGAATTTTTGAATGTGCGACATACAATTGAATTGCTCCACCACAACACACAAAATGAGTATATAAAAAGGTTGAGAATATATATAGAGCATGAGTCTCCTTTTATGTTTAAATTCTTAAACATTAATTGGAGAATCATTTAGGACATGATTTTTCTCAACATCAGGGGAGATAATAATCAGCTGGATAAAGGAAAATGAATTATCATTATCTAGATCATTGAATATGAACCAAAAGTTCATAAGATAATTCATATTTTACATGTCAACTGCTAGACATATTTACTGACCTAATGAGAGTAATCAAGTTTTATATACCAGTTGAAAAATGCTCTAAGCTTAAATTACATGTTAGAGCGAATGAATGTAAATCATGCCTGAAGCATGATAGTTGAAATTGGTTCCAATGATCAAAATTCTCGAAAATGGAAAATAGTATGAGATGGTCATATAATGGAGGTGGGTGCTCCTCAAGAAACCCAAGACATAACTAATAATAAAACTCTAGAAGAGTTTCAGGTACCTAAAATAAAGATTGAAATCTTGAAGAGATCTCGATAAGTTATATCACTACGAGAATGGAACCAGAAAAGAAAAGTTGTCGACATTGAATACTTTTATAGAATTAAAGAAAGAAAACGAGGATCTTGTATAGAAATCTATAGATATTAAAATGATTGGCTAACATAGAAAAATGCTTTGAACTTTCAAAAGTGAAGTTTTTGGACCAGTAGTCCAAGCACCTAAAGGTGTACTGCAACTAAGGCACAAATAAGTAGTCGTAAATACGACTTGAATTATGATTTATGAAGAATTTTAATTACTTCATGGTGGATGCAATTACTTTAGCAGTTATGAAATATTTTATATGCGTCTATTTATTTTGTGGATCCATATATATAAGGAAAGTTATCCTTGAAGGATTTAAAATGATAGATACATTTGAAAATTTCTGAGGAAATTTATTTAGACATGTCTCATTGAATATTTATATTTTGGCGCATTTGGTATAATCGCCTTAGTAAGTACTAATTGAGGAAATACTATAAAAATGATCAGACTTCCTTATATATTTTATAAAGGAGTTTGGATCAAGATTCATTATGATAATTTTAATATCATTAGAACTCATGAAGAGCTTCAAATTGGAAACTCATGAATAGCTTTCAAAGAACTTGATGAAAGTATTTGAGAAAAAGAATCTTGATATCAAGTTTTGTCTCGACCTAAAGATCAAGCACTTAAATATGTGTTTTTGTCTATGAAGGGACATATTACTCCAAAGTTTCATCCCTCACGATCTTCAGAAAAAATAGTATTCAAGATTGAATTATGAAGATTCAAAGATCTTATATGATGTTTTCATGAGAAGCAGTAAATACGCGTTGCACTCTTTTTCCCTTAACTGAGGTTTTGTTCCAATGGGTTTTCCTTGTAAGGTTTTTAATGAGGCAACATATTATGCATATCAAAGATGTGTGTACTCTTTTTCCTTCACTAAAGAATTTTTTTCCCACTGGGTTTTTATCTTAGTAAGGTTTTAACGAGGTACATTATCTTCATAGACATCCAAGGGGGTGTTATGAATATTTATCTATATGAATATCTATCATGATAAGAACTTTATCAAGGAGATTTGATTTACTTTGTCATTAGGAATATTATCTTCAGTAATTAGAGTTTAATGTATTATGTACTTCTTATGCCTATAAATAGATGATTTGATGAAAGCATTGTACACAAGTCTATATTGAGAATAATACAAATCTCCCTCTTTCTCTCATCTTTTTGTTCTTTTATTTTTGTTCGTTGTTCTTCGTTATTATATTCACAACACTAAAATAATTTTTAGGTAAAAACAAATACCTAAAGTATACGTTTTTGGTCAAAAGAGATATTTAAAATATTTTTTCAATATTGTACTTAAAATATATTTTTTGGTCAAAAAATACTTAAAATATTTGATTGGTATCTATTTTGGCTTAAAAGTATACTCTAGTTACTTATTTTAACAAAATAAAAAATAATATACTTTAAATATTTTTTTGTGATATAAGCCACAATAATACTACAATATACATATTGTTTACTTACCCTGCAGCCAGTTGAAAAAAGGGCGGTTGGTTGATGCATGCGTCATTTTCATCTAAAAGAAAAAAGAGTTTATTTGATCAAATGATAAAGAATTCGAAATCACAAATGAAACATATTATGAAAGAAAAGAGTAACACCGAAAAAGAATTTTACTTTTTTAAGAAGGAAATCAGGTGGAGAGTTATGTTGTGTTGGTTCTGGCAAAAGGGAGGTCTTGGGGGCGTTAGGTTAGGCCTTTGTCTTCATGAGAGTGACTCTATGGACGCTGGCTAACTAGGTACCCTTGTCCCTTGTGTGTGTGTTTTGCACCTTGATATCACTATATATTATCTGCCCGGAAAAGCTTCCAACTTTGGGATGAAAAAGTTAGAAGAAGAAGAATAAGCAATTGCGATGAAATAATTCAGAATTATGAGATGAGGGCAGCCTGTTGGTTTTGGGGTTTGAGAATTCTGATCAGACACATAGGTGGCACTGGCAGGGGCTATTACTTAATACCATGGATGCATATACCGTGACTATGAGAGGTGCTCTTGTGCTGGAATGTTATTGAAGTTACCTCACACAGCCTGCTCCTGCTCCTGCTCCTGCTCCTGCTCCTACACTACCAGGGATGTTAATGTTACACTCATTAATGTTCGAATCTTACTCAAACCGAACCAAACTAAAAGCATGCATAACCAATATTTTTCTAAGTTCATCTTCATCAGCTTCAACTTCTCGTCTCTTTTCATTTTTCTTCCCTTTTCAGAGACAGAAAACAAAAGCTTTTTGGCATTTCCCTCATTTGCTTTCTTTATTGGTCTTAGAAAACAAGTTCAAAACACAATAACTCTTCTAAAATGAAAACACTTTCGTTTTGACAATCACTCTTCTTAGATTGCATATTTATAACTGTTGGTAGATAAGGGTCAGCCCCACAATGTGCAGAATATGATGAGTTTGTTTCTTTCATGTCATTGAACAATACAATTAGCTTCAAGATCAAAGATCAACAATCTATCCCTTCTTTAAAAAAAACTGCTGAAATGTCAGGTATATTAATTAATCTTAGTACTAATACATGTTTACCAGTTCATGATAAAGCATTTCTACTTTTATAACTTGTGTGCTTGATTTATTTTGGTTCTGTCAAATACTGGAAATTAGGAGTGGAGGAGATCGATCGGAATCTGAAAAAGGCGGACATCAATGCATCCAACAAGTTTACTCATTCTCTTAACGAAAAAAGGGAACAAGAAAACAGATTACATGTTGCCTTGTGTATCCATTGAGGATGTTAGGGATGCAAAAGAGGAGAGTGCTGTCATTGAGTTACATCAAAAACTTGTTCACAATGGTTTGTTGCCTCCTAGGCATGACGATTATCATACTTTGTTATTATATTTTCATGGATATTGTTATCAATGCAAGTTGACCCTTTTGTCTAATCAATCAATACTTAGGATTTCGAGTTTGAAGAGCTGGAATGGGTATTTCAATACTATCCCCAAGGGTACCATGGAGCCGATAAGGAAGGTAGACCTGTATACATACATTGAGTGGCTAGGAAAACCCCATCCAAGTAGGCTTATGCTTATCACCACCATCGATCGGTATATGAAGTACCATGTGCAAGAGTTTGAGAGACTTCTCTTGGAGAAGTTCCCTGCTTGTTCGATTGCAGCCAAGCAACAAATCTGTTCAATAACTACTATATTGGATGTTCAAGGACTGGTATTGACATCCTTTATCGAATTGAAGATTTGACAGCATTAGATATAGCAATATGGCAGAACTGAATACAGAAGCTGCAATTTACTTAATAATGGTGATTAAATGTCGTTTCTGAATGCAGGGCGTGAAGAATTTTAGCAGGACTGCGGCAAATGTTTTGGCTGTCATGACTAAAATAGATAACAGTTATTATCCTGAGGTCTAGACTATAGCTATGCTTTAAGAATTAAAAATGCAGCTATATTTCATGTCAAATCACTGTTTTAATTTACGTTGACATATACTTGTTGCAGAGACAAAGAATGTTGTGTTGAACAATATGGAATTGAGCTCAAAGACAGAGAGGGAGGTTGAAGACAAAGTAGGTTATCTGGGACCATTTTCGTTCACGGCACGACTCGTGACAGCTTTGAAACAGCAGTGTAGAAAGATGAATATTTGTATGTTTTAGTGAAATGATATTCTTACAATGCGACATGGCATGGCATGATTTTGTTTTGTTTTCCTTTATGTTCCGATTCTATTGGAATGAAAAGGGTAATGTAAACGCCGAGCATTGTGAAGGGAATTCTGAGTCTAAACTTGGAGATGTTCCATGCTTCCCTGGAGGAAGGCGCTAGCAGGGAAGCCAAAGCATCCGGTTGAAGGACTACAAGTCACAAGTAACTCGAAATGATTGGTACAACCTAATTTGATTTTATCTCAACAACTTAAAATAATTTAGGCTCCGTTCAGCAACGAGTCGTAAACGCTCATTGAGGGTCAAACGTCCAATTGCAGAGAAGTTGAAAAATTCAATTGTGGCGTAACGCCCGTTTAAGCGTTAAATCTAGTGAAAAACGTGAGCGAACTCCCTTTTAGCACGCACGGGATACCTGTTCGGCACTGCTTTTCCGTTTGACGCTCCAACACTCGTTGGAGAAACATTGCTGAACAGGCCCTTAGACTCGAAATCATCCAAACCTGGCTTAAGATGATACATTGATGCTTTTCATTTCATGAATTCTTATTTATTCACTTATTTTCATCCGATGGGCTGTTTCTAGCTGGAAAGCTGACCAACGAGAATGAGGTTGAGCTGTTGGGTTTATTATTTTTCCAAAACTGGAATGAATCCAACCCAACTCCATACTATTACCATTATTTCTAGTACTATGGTTGGTGCTCAACTTCGGAGAAACTCCGTAATATTTTCTTTTTCTTGAATTTAATTTGATTTTGACCGAACAAAAATATCACAACATATTAGTGATAATCGGTTGACTTCTTAAAAGACTAAAATAACATACATTAATTTTATTATAATAATGAATTCTGAACATAAACTCACACGGAAAAAATCGTACCGGAGCCTCGTATCCACCGGAAGTCAAAGTGGGGTGGATTAGAGTTTGGAGTTATGAAGTAGACTTCCATTTCCAAGCACAACCAAATAACACGGCCTGCTTCTCTTCTCTGTCCTCTTATTTTATAAACATAAAATTACACAATATTATTATTAGCATTCAAAGCTACTTTTCAGCTCTCTGCTGTGTTCCTTTGAATAGCAGAAGACAGACATAACATAAGCTGCAAGCAAAAGCATAAAGAAAGCTTGGTTTTCCTTCTTCTACTTCTCCTCCATTTTTGTATGCAAAAACCCTACAAACTTATGGGGACATATAAACTGTTCTCTTGCTTTGCAGCTTTCTTCCTTTTCTTGGGTTTCTCTGCTTCCTCTTCAATTTCAGGCATTTGATCAACAAATTCTATGCATGTATATGTATAGCTTCTGAATCCATTTCTCACCCTTCCAATATGCCCATCATGATTCTTATGCAGATGGTATTTTCACTTCTTCCACAGCAATTGGAAGGAACCTCCTTCAGGCCAAGAAAGGTTCTTTTCTTTTTACCTATCTTGGCATACAATTACATAAATTTTCATTAGCTACCAGATCTGAGCATAATATTAAATTGCGGTTGCGGACGTTACGACATGATTTTTTTTTTAAATATAACTATAATTTTAAATATAGTTTGCAGTGTTGCGGCTGCTTCCAAAATTGTAACGTTAGGCTGTTACCTTACATTGTGGCCTCAATTTAATACAATAGATCTGAGGCCTTGAGGATTTTCCTTTTCGCTCTTTAACATTAGATCATCATAGTAAAGGAAATGTTATGCTTGATAATCATCGTCCTCTTCAAGGAGCTTCCAATGCTGCCAGGTAAGAAATTAGGATTAAACATTAGGAGGAGCAAGAATTTATTAAGCTTTTAAATCTAAAAATTGAGTGGACAAATGTCTTATTTGACTCAGATTTAAACTAAAACGACCTATAATGTTGTTATACCAAAAAATTTTAGAAGAGACAACAGCCCTCAATACATGGCTCCGTCCCAACTCCCATGATTGCTGTGCTTTCAGATAATTAGATACCCTTTTTAATGATAACTGCAGAACTGTGGTATTTTTTAGTTTGCACTTTGCATAAGCATCTATTTCAATCGAGTTTAAAAAATATAAATTGATCATTCGAGTTATCAAAACTTAGACAATGATCATTGGTCGTTAATTTATAATTGATAAACTGACATGAGAGCTAATAAAATTGACTCAATAACAAATTTAATCATCAAACTTTACACATTGTTTTAACTTAATCGTTTAGCTACTCAAAGTGAGGAAGATTGTGCCAATCTCCTAGTAAAGCTAGGATTAGCAAGAAGAGCTAATGAGCAGAATGGATGTTGGATTCAGTTCCATCCTATAACTCCGGCGTTTGCAAAGAGGAAAGTGTGCTTATCAGTTGCTAAAGCCGCAGTCCTTGGCATAAGAAAAATCGGGAGCACTTTGCTGCATTCTGATCATCAATGGGCTACTGCATTTCTTGTATTCAGGTTCAAGTCGGAACCTCCGGTTGTGCAGTTAAAGGCAATAGATATGGTGATGTATATCAAGAGGACGGCACTACCGTTGGCGATTAGAGTGTTCACGACATTCTCGAGATGCAATTCAGCATTGGAGTTATTGAAGGTGTGCACAAATGTGTTGGAGGAAGTAGAGAAGTCATTGGTATCTCAAAGACAAGACTGGTGTGAAGGATCAGTGTGTTGGAGAAACAAGTTGCAAGGGAAGCAAAGGGTGGACGAGTACGTGTGGCAAGATGTGACATTGTCGAAGGCAACCCTGTTGGAAACCAGAGCCAAGCTGCTGTTAAGAGACGGCCATTTCGGCAGTGGGGAGGAGCCGTGCAGAACTTGTATTAGTATCCGGACAGTCATGCTGGGGCACAATCATGCCCAAGCCTTAGCTGCTCAAGAAACTCTAGCAAATTTGGTGAGAATGAGGAGCAAGGTATGATATATACATGTATAGTACTCCGCTTTGATCATATATGACTAACCCATTCTCAAAGGAATACAAGTTCAGTTTTGTTCAAAATGTACAATACGGCCAATGGATTTTTATTTTGCAATTTTCACTTGGATTGGATGGGATAGGGAATGCACTGCTTTGTTTGGATTATTTGTGGACAAACTTGTGCGTGCATGTCATATATCAAATTATTTATTGTGTTATTTTTATTTGTAGGTCATGTTTTTCTTTAAATCTTAAAATGATACTAAATTTTATTAAAATAAAAAAGGTATAATCTTGACAATACAATCAATCAAAGAAAATTTTAAAGGCTATTATGTCCACCAAAAACTTAAATATAAAATAAAATAAAGAGAAAACTCAAATGCGCAATACAGTTGAAACTTTCTTTTGAATCTAATGTTCATTATCTATAATAATCCAATAATCGTCAATAGTACTTCGTTGTCTCTATTTAATTAGATGTTTTAGAAATGACGAAGAAGTGGCGAGTGAACCAATGTTACTTCGACAATTACAAATCAGATACGAGCGATGTGAAAATCTTTGCACGATCGCAGAGATGGTGAGCAACGTGTCACAAGAGCATAGTAAAGATGCCACAAGAGCAGAATTAAAACATGTGATAGAGGCAGACGAACATTAGCAAAATATACGAAAAAGAAAAAAATCAAATAAAAAAATAAATTATTTTTATTTGTATATTTTATATATTCAATTTACGATTTATATACCAATTTAAAACATATAATATAACCAACCGAAAACAATTAATGTTGAATATGTATACGAAATTATAATTAAACATAAAATTAGTTATATTTTTTTGACAAATCTTAAATATAATCCTAATTCTACTTAAAGAAAAAAGGAAAGGGATTCTAGGAAAATGAAAAAGAATGTTCTCAGTGAATCTAAAACTCATAACTTAAACAAATATTAGAAAACAACGATGATCAGCTTGACCAACAGGCCAAATGTGTTTATTCACACAATTAGTTATATTTAATAAAAGTACATTAAATCAATTTTATTTTTATTTATTATATATTCATTTTACGATTTATATTTTTAAAAGTCCTATTCTACTTTCCCCTGATATTTATTAATAAGGGTTTAAATTTGATACACATGCTGTGTAATTTTACACAGGCCTGCCTATTTCTACTATAAATCAAAATTAAACCTAAATCCTAAAAAATTAAACCCTAAACCCTAAATTTTAAATACTAACCTTAAATTCTAAACCCTACAACTCAAACCCTAAACTAAACCCCTAACCCCTAAAACTAAAAAGTTTGTGTAAACTTTTCCCTATTAATAAATATTTAATAGAAGTACATTAAATTGATGTTAAAAAACACACGTCCCCGAACTTCATATGTCCGATTTTCGGTTCAAAGGTACCGGGTCCAGTCTCCTAGACAGGATATTCAGAGCTCGTATCATTGGCCCAAGATACGGGCCTAAGCCCATGCGTTGGCACTGCTCTCCTCTCTCTACTGCTATTCCATGAGTCGATTATTTATTTACGGGTTAAATGGTACTTTGACCTTAAAGTTGTATCGTATTATCACTTTGATATTTTAAGTTTTTATTTATTTATTTTAACTTTTAGACTTTCAACCATGATACACACTATCTTCCTAATTTATTTTTTCGTTACAAAGAAAATCATGTAATACTCTAAAAATACGATAGCCGACACATAATGTATGGAGTATTAAATTTGTAAGACATCAAAAAATTCAAAAATATCCTCAAATTTATCATTTAATTTTTTATTTTTTAAAAATTCGAATTTGATATATATTATGTGCTATGCGGTACGTTCCTACTTCCTAAAGCATCATATAGCTTGTAACAAAAAATGGTTGAATAACGTGAATCGCAAATTGAAAAGTTGAGGGACAAATTAAACAAAAAAATATATTTAGATACTAAAGTGATAATGATGTATAGCTTTAGAAGTCAAAATATCATTTATTTATTTATTTGGTAAAAGGTCTCTTACTGTCCAATAAACACAATCATCTTAACTATAAATGAATTTGAGACAAATTAAATTCCTAAACGGGGATAAAGCTTTCTCAATGTGGCTTTTTTCCATCTATAAAATTTAAATTTAAAATCTTACTTTAAGGATATCAAGCTACTTAGCACTCGACCTAACAAACGTTGATTGAAGTCGGAGACATAATCAAAATAAAATATTGAAGGGTCAAATATAAATAGTAGTAAAATAAGGTTAAGGTCTAATTGTTAAGTCACCAATTGAAAATTTAAAAAATTGAGAAGCCAATGTCCAATTTTGTGTAATTTTAGAATCGATAAAAACCCAAAAAAATTAAACAAAGAAGGTGTGTTAGGGTTTAATTTACTTACTTTTAAAATTATATTGAACCTGGAAACTATTTTTTTTAAAATGAAAAGATTAAAGCTTTATTTGCTTAATTTCAAAATTAATAAGGACCTGAAAAGTAATTGAATCAAAAAATAATTTGAGAAGCCCTCCATCTATATGTACTTTCATCTCATATTGATGTGACAAGTTACAACTATATTAATAAATTGTTTAATGGATATTGTACTCCTTATAATTATATTAACAATTTTACTGAATAATCAAATCATTAAAATAAATTTGAATAAATTAATATATAATAAAATATGAACTGAAATCTCAAAAGTTCCAAAGCATCCTTCTTCTTATTAAGCCAAAGCCTCGTTTGTTATTGGTAATGAATATTTCAACTTCTCATGTTCTGGGTGAGATGCAGAAAGAAGCTTAATCAACCAACAATTGCTTCTTTGAAACCTCAAGCAATGCCTCGAATCAAGTTAGACTTATGTATGTATGATTCTTATAGACTTATGGATGAGGTGCATGCTGTTGCTGTTGCTGTTGCTGTTGCTGTTGCTGCACAACTTCATCAGTATGCAAGTATTTCACTCTTTTACCTTACAACATAGAATTATAAACTGTGACTCGCCCATTTTGATCATATATTTATAATACATGAATCAATGCATGCATTGTTTGAAACTTTTGTCAAAAACATCATTCATTACATTAGTATTTGCTACTGCTTTTCAAATAAATCAAACTTTGAATTTGATTTACCACCAAAAAGGTCACATCCCTCAACAGCAATCCATACATAATCTCATAAAAAACAACACTACAAACTAAAATGATGACTTAACATTGCCAATAACCCCTTTTTTGACCAATTAGCTAAAGCCTACATCTCAGGGCATAAATTCAATGATGTTGACTTTATTGTCTAAAGAAACATATATATTATCATTCCAAAAGCCTTATTTTTCAACTCCTATAATGCCACTGCAGGCAAAAGGTTACTTTATGTTTTGGTTAACACAGCAATCCTTATCAGGATTAAGATGTTCATGTCACATGCCTTGAAGAGGTAAGTGAAGTGACAGACCGGAGCCTAATCTGTCCCGGAGTTATCAACTTCACTTGACCGGATTCTAAGTAGTCCAATTTCCGAGCAAGTTGGAGATTGCAAAGCCGGCTGAAACCAAGTTATAGATCATATTTGTGAATCGGTTTGGAATCCGGTTGCTGTTAAATTCATTCTGCAATTGTTCACCAGTCACTAAACTGAACACAATTGATTTCACTTTTCTATTAAAACTTTACATAATAACTCTTCTCCCTATGATGAACAACTGATCAGTTATAAGAAATAAAGAGTATGGATGAGTTAGCAAAATTGTGGCAGGAAATTCAAGCTAATGGAAAAGGAGCAAAGTGTTGATGTCTTTGGTGACACAGATGATGTTTAGAGGAAAGAAATTCGAATGTACCCGGGTTTTGGCATCCGAAGACCCGAGTCATTCCCCCCCACCCCACGTTTTCTTTGAACATTCAGTGTTTTCTATTATTTACAGTAAGCAAAAAACGTACGAATGAAAGCCTATCTGCAAATATCAGAGAATCAACTTGCAGTTAATCTGCAGACTCAACCTCACCACATATGCAGGATGGAAGGAACAAAACCTTTTCACTTCAACCAGAGTTGTATGCACTTCTCACATGTCTTTGCCTCATGATTCGTCGATAATGTTGTCTTTGAGCGATAGACCATCGAGAATATCGCTCTCTGAATCAACTTGAAGCTCCTTGAACATTGCCATCACCTGGATCATGGTTGGACGTCGGAAGGGCCTATCATCGAGACACTCAAAGGCGATCCTCAAATAATGGTATAACTCTGACTCACCAGATTCCTTCAGCATCAACTCAGGGTCCAATATCTCATCAACTCTCTTCTCTCTGTGGAGTTGCTTTGCCCAGCCTACAAGGTTGTTGTCATCACCAAACTCGGATGGGTCTATAGGCCTCTTTCCAGAAAGAAGTTCTAGCAGTATGACACCGTAACTATAGACGTCACCTTTTGTCGTACACCGGAAACTCTGATAGTACTCCGGGGGAACATATCCTGGAGTTCCTGCAAGCGTGCTGACACTAAGATGAGTATCAAGGGCATTTACCAATCTTGCCATGCCAAAATCAGAAACTCTAGCCTCAAAGTTTTCATCAAGGAGTACATTGCTAGATTTCATGTCTCGATGGATAATGTGAGGAATGCAGCTATGATGAAGGAACGCAAGACCTCGAGCTGATCCTATTGCAATCTTCTTTCTAGCTGCCCAATCAAGCCTTGACTCTCTTCCTTTGGCCGTGTCATGAAGAACAGACTCCAGACTTCCCCATTTCATGTACTCGTAAACAAGGAGTCTCTCCTCTCCAACCTTGCAGTAACCGAGTAAAGGAACCAGGTTCCGGTGCTTGATCTTCCCAATAGTTTCCATTTCTGCCATGAACTCTCTGTCTCCCTGCCCTGTGATATGTATTAGCTTCTTGATTGCAACTACACAGCCGTCTCTCAACTGCGCTTTGTAGACCTCGCCAAACCCTCCGGACCCTATCAAACTTTCCGCACTGAAACCATTAGTAGCTTCGAGCAAATGGGCGAAGGTCAACTTTCGTAGAGGCTTCTCAAAAGTGGCAATGTTGATGCTCAAAGGCTCAGGCACACTAGAGAGTTTCCAGATACTGCTACCTGAAGTTGGTAGGCTTTCAATGTATTTCTCTCTTTGTTCCTCCTTAAGTTGATTCCTCTTCACTTGATACAGAGCTATTGTTAGTCCAAGAATGGACAAAATGAAGAATGTAATGCCAACCACCATCACGACTGCCACAGGCGGCTTCTTATTTCGAGAGTGAAGGTTTGTTGAATGAGCTCCAGAGGCACAAGAAGGCAAGGGAACCCCGCAGAGTCCAGAGTTGTTCTCATATCTGGAGGCCGGGAAAGTGGTCAGCTGACCTCCGGTAGGGATGGAACCGGTTAAGTTGTTGTTGGATACATCAAGGTCACTAAGAAAACTGAGAGTCCCTAATGAACCTGGCACATATCCTTGGAGATTATTATGAGAGAGGTCCAAGACACCGATCGCTTTCAAACCTCCCAAACTTTCAGGAATGTTTCCCGTTAGCTTATTATGTCCTAAATTCAGGACCTGGAGATACCCCATTGTACCAAAATTCTCAGGAATAGAACCTGACAGATTATTATAAGAGACATCAAGGTAGATCATGCTTCCATTATTGACAAATGTGTACATAGTCATACCAGAGTAAATTCTTGTGGATGAGCAAGAATGAACCATTGGAAAATTTTCAAGCCTTTCTGGCCTTATTCCCTCAAACTCAACTAAACCACCAGCACCCCTACAAGCTGTTCCACCCTCATTTCTTACGAATGCGAATTTCTTCCCCGATACGCGCCCAGGCATGACTAGACCAGCTTGGTTTGCAAGCTCCATAGGAAGAGCACCACTGATGTCGTTGCTATTTAGATCAAGCCAAATGAGGCTCTGGCATTTGCCAAGCTCTGGTGGAATCTGTCCAGTCAGAGAGTTGTTACCCAATTGCAGGATGGCAAGCTTAGGAAGATTTCCAAAACCAGAAGGGATTTCACCTGTAAGTTTGTTGCCAGAAAGTGATACCCATATCATATTGGTACACTTGGAAATGGACTCAGGTATTCTTCCACTGATGAAATTATTGTTGAGAATGAGGGTCTCCAGGTTCCCTCCATTGACACAAATGCCTTCCGGGATCTCGCCGGTGATGTTATTTGCCCACATAACCAGGTCAGAAAGATAAGGCAAGTTCCAAATATTTATGGGGATAGGACCATTCAAGTTGTTAAAACTAAGGTCTAATGACCTTAAGTTCTTGCAGTTTCCCAGCTCCATTGGCACACTTCCTGAGAGGTAATTGTTGGCTAAAAGAATCCTTTCCAAAGAAGATGAAGAGCAAAATCCTCGAGGGATACTCCCTTTGAAGGCATTAGAACCAAGGTCCAGCACTTGAAGCTGCGTACAATTGGTGAGTGACAAGGGCACAGAACCAGAAATATTGTTGAATGGTAGATAAAGAGATTTCAAACTAGGTAGACTGCTCACAACTGCACTGAGGAAATCTCCTGAAAGTAGATTGTTTCCTAGGTTCAAAACTTGCAGAGAAGAGCATGATGTAAAAGCTAAAGGCAAACCACCTGTGAGTTTGTTTGATGACAGATCAAGCTCCTCGAGAGTTCCACAAGCCTGTCCTAACTCAGGAGGGATTAAACCAATAAACTGATTATAACCCAAAGATAGAACCTTCAAGTTTCTAAAATTTCCCAACAAATCACCTGGAATCTTGCCCTGCAGCCCAACATGGGACAAGTCGAGTTCATGTAGAAGGTGACAGTTTCTGAGGCTAACTGGGAAGCCAGAGTCTGAGAGGCTGTTATGAGACAAGCTGAGCTTGGTGAGGCTGCTGCACTGCCCGAAATTTAAGGTGGAGAACTTGTCCGAGAAGTTGTTGTGGGAAAGATCAAGGAGCTCCAGGGAAACCAGAGAATTTGGCATCAAAGCCGGTGGTATTGGTCCAGAAAATAGATTGTATGAAAGATCAAGAACTGTTAAATTCTTGCAAGACAAGGAAGAGAGACCAAGTTTACTCGTAAGCTTATTATCTGAAATGTTGAGAAGTTTCAAGTTCTGGCATGTGGAAAGGGAGTAGCTCAATAGGGCAGAATCAGAAATCTGATTACGGGAGAGGTCAAGCTGCAGCAAAGAAGGACCGAACATGAGACTACCCCCAGGAATTGAATTGTGAGACAGGTTAACATAAGCCAGACTGTTACAGGCGGAGAAAAATGATTGTTCAGGCAGATGGTTCGAGATGGCGTTGGAGGACAAGTCGAGAGCTTCAAGATTGCACGAAGAGACGGTAGAAAGATCAGCAGCAGTGAACGAGTTTCCTTGTAAATACAGTTGACGGAGAGATGACAAGGCTGTCAGGTTTGGGAGGTGTAGAGCACCAGCAAGGCCGGAATAACTGAGGTTCAGGGCAGTAACACGGCTATCAAAAGAGCAGGAGACGCCACGCCATGAGCAGGGGGTTGAAGAATCTTGAGTCCATTTGGCTAAGGCGCCGTGGGGATCAGAGGAAACGGAGAATCGCTTGAAAGCCATCAGCTTGATCACATCATCATTGCTTTGCTTTTGGGCTGAAGCCAGATGGCGGAACAGAAGCAACAGCAACCCCAAACCAAAGATTCTAGTCAAGCCTTGTTCCGCCGATGATAAACACACTACCACCCTCCATAATTTCTTCATGTTTGTTTTTCCCTTCTACTTTACCTTCCCGTGCTCAGATTTACATCCAGAAATGGCGCCTTCTCTGCAGACTCAGACTCCCCTGTCAACCCCAGCTTCAGATCTCTTACAATCCAATTTCTCCAGCATCAGTTATCTTGAGAGAGAAAAGAAACAAAACAAAAGGTAGTATTTTTGTTGAAACCTAATCACCAAAATGATGAAAGCTCAAAAACCCAAACATGGAAACCGCTAACAAATACATACAATCGGTATAAAAGGGAGGGGAAAAAACAAAAAGGAAAGAAAGAAGAAGCTAGTATTTATATACTATATCATGATATGGGCAGCAAGAGAATGATGGAGAGAGAGAGAGCGGTACCAGGGTTCAGGAGTACTGATGTAAGGAGGAACCGTTAAGGAAACAGACGGTGGGTAGGATGTGCAGAAAGTGAAAGCAGGCAAGTGGTGGTTGGTAATTACAGTAAAGGAGATGATAAGTACCATAAAAGGGGCAAAAGGTAAGACACAACTCTGATCTTGTTGTTGGAACGACACAAAACAAAAAAAAACAAAAATAGAGACAGTGTGTCTAAGAAAGCAGTCGCAGTCGCAGTTGCAGTTGGAGTTGCAGTGCAGGTGCAGTGGTGTCATTTGAGCAGGGACTGGGAGAGAGAAATTTGGCATAATCTAGGAAGAGAACAGCAGGTAATGATAAAGGAGGAAAGTAGAAACAGAGAATTGAAGGGAAAATAGAAAGAGAGGACAAGTTGATGGGTGGAAGTGGGAGAGCGGGGCGGGGCGGTCAAACTTTTTGATTCTCCCCAAGTCAGTATGGGGCCCCCACTTGCCCCGCACCGCACGTACGTCTTTGCTTTTGTCGCCTTTTTCTTTTTGGATTTATCTCCCCCGGCTCTGCATTTCTAGTTTTGGTTTCCTCGATGCAAAACTTTAACCCTAACCGGTGGCACGGGAAACCACCCCACTTGCTTTATTACAAAACTCATCTTCCATTACCAGTTTTACCATACTTACGGTAAATAGGGAAAACATATGCACTAAATTATGGCAACAAATAGGGAAATAGTCTAACAAATTCCAGTCCCCGACAATAGTTGTTGAAGTTCTAGTATACTTTTTGGACAGCTGGGGAGGCATTTTACTTGTGCTTAATTATTCTTAAATTGTCTCTTATTTAATTGGGTTTAATTTAAGTCCTAAAACAAATCCTTATTTCTCTCTATTTAGCGGTTTGTCATGATAGCCAACCAGGGTTAATATAAATATATAATAAGGGTTTAAATTTGATTATACAGCCGTGTAAAATTTATTTTATACAAGCCTGGATATTTCTACTATAAATTAAAATTAAATATAAACCCTAAAAAACCAAACCATAAACTCTAAATTCTAAATACTAACCTTAAATTCTAAACCCTACAATCAAAACCCTTAAACTCTAAATCTAAACTAAACCCCTAACCCCTAAAACTAAAAGATCTATATAAACTAAAATTTACACAGACTGTGTATTGGAATTTATAATAATATCTCATTCCTTTTGGTGATTTATTAATTGGATCTAATTTCCTGAAAAGGTGGGAGTTATGCTTGTTATTCAAGAGATCAAGTTATTGGCACCCCACTCCCCTCAAATAAATACATGGTGTTGCTATAATTAAATGATAATAAACTAAATAACTCTTAATTCAATGATATTATTGCTACATAAAAATATAATAATTAAAGGCGAATAAAAAGTTAGGTTTTAATTTCTCAATAAATGGTCCTAATAGAAAAACATATAATATTTATTTTAATAGACCCAAGTTCAATCGTTTTATCTACAAAACGTATGTATTGTCATTAGGTTAAGAATATCTATGAACATATATCTTGTAATCACTTTTAAATTATTCTAAAAAATTATCTAAAAAAAGTTAAGTTTTAATCGACAATTGTTTAGCTCGATTAGTTAACGTAATTAAATTTGATTGAGGTAACCTATAATTATTTAATCCGATGGGTTAAATAAGTTATTGTAACTATTTTAAAAATATATTTAAACTAATTAAAATATATATTATATATTTAAAATGAATTAGGATCCACCTACACACAATGAAAAATTATAAATTGTACACGTTCTTTTTATCTTTGGATGGGTGAAATAGATGACTAAAATTAATTCTTTATTTTTTTTCCAAATGATAATATTCATATATCTTACTGTTATTTGAATCATTTAACTTTCCAAAGAAACATGTAAAACTTAAAAACCCTATGTAACTAGATCTTATCCCATTTAAAATTGTTAAAATAATAAATTATGTTAGAAAAATTCTACAACACTCTAGGAACACTGTTGAACACCACTAACGACTGCACACCATTAAATTGATTAATAAAGATTAAAAATCTCAAGGACTCAATATATAATTATAAATTTTATTTTAAATAAAATTTAATTAAATTATTTTCCATATATATAATATTTTTTAATTTTTTTAAATAATTAGATCAAATACCAACCTTAGTCAATTTAAAAAATAAAAACCCTAAACTCTAGACATGAAATCTAAAAACCTAAACCATAAAATGTGAACCCAAAACCATGAGCCCTAAACCACAAGTCCTAAACCCTAAAACCCAAAATTTGAATATTGTATTTATTTAGGGTTTAAGATTTATAGTTTAAGTTTTATGGTTTAAAATTTAGGGATTATGATTTAGGGTTTAGGTTTTGTTTTTTAAATTGACTAAAGTTATTATTTGATCTATAAAAAATTTAAAAATATTATATATACAAAAAATAATTTAATTAAAATTTTATTTAAAATAAAATTTATAATTATATGTTGAGTCTTTTTGTTTTTTTAATTTTATTAATTAATTTAATGGTGTTTAACGGTGTTCAACATTAATAGTATTCAGCAGTGTTCGAGCGTGGTAAACTCATCCATAATAAATATGTGAATAATTATTCTAAACATTTTCATGTAATGTAAATTTGTTTAAGGATCAGATTACTCATCCAACGTGGTAGATTCATTTTACATTATACTAAGTTCTGGAAATAAATAATTATTTGAGTCAATTTAGTCCAACTTGAATTACTATTTTAAACTAAAACTATTATTTAAATTATTTTGGTCAGAAAAAAATGTTTAAATTAATATTAAACAATTCTTTTATATTTTTTAACAATAACAAATAGTAACTAAATAAAGCCAACAACGTTGAGGGTGCACTATCTAACAAGGTATGCAACCGTTGTAGTTACCTTTTGGCTTTTGGTATGAAGATAAGTCCAATTGATTTTTTTTTTTTTTGCTAAACAAAAAAGAAAAAAAGGAGAGAGAATAAGACATGGTTGTTTAGGTCAATGGATTTTAGGAGCATATGAATTTATGACATATGAGGCCTGTCCTGTCCTGCACTATGTTTATGTTGATTCAATATTCTTACATCACTGATATGAAAGAATTGTTATAAAAACCAGATATGGAGCACAAGTTAAAAAGGAATATATATATATATATATATGGTAAAATAACAAATTTAATCCTCAAGATTTATATATTTTTAATTAATTTGGCCCTAAGGTTACATTTGGTTGAGATAATCTTAAAATACCTAATGTACAATTATTGATAGTAAACACCATTTTAAAATTTAGGGATAATCAGGACGAAATACAAATTTAGGATGTGAAAAAACATAAATTTTAAAAGGTATGGATAAATTTACAATTATTCTAATTTTTAGAAAATACATATAAAAAAATAAAGGTAAAAAAATTTATCCTCCCTTGGGGGCAAGAGCCCCTCCCACAGTCCATTTAGAACCGTCCCTAGGGATAATATCATCACCATCCATTTATTAGGTAATGTATCATTGTAATGGTAATGTTATATTTTGGACAATTTTGTAACTGAAATGTATTGTTTTGTCAACCTAATCCTTTCAAATTATACATGTTCGTGGATAGGGTGATCTGCTAGGGCCGATCCAAATATAGTTTAAATATTTTTTATTTTATATAAATTTAATTATAAGCCATACATATTTATTATAAAATTATTTTATTGTCCTATTAATTTTATATTAAAATGGGTAATTTTAGTTGATTGACCCGAGCTCGAGTTTGAGTTTTTTTATATAAAAAAATGGCTCAAGGACATTTGTATTCAAAATAAAATATAAAATATAAAAGTATATTTTATAAGTTTTTTATATAATTATTATTATTTAATTTATTGGTTTGTTGATTCATATCAAATATTGCAAAAGTTGATTATAGGTAATTATTAATAACATGTTATTTTGTAGCTCGTTCCTATATAAGCTTGACAATATTAGACATGATATGAAAAGTATATTACTATATATATATATATATATATATTAATTTCAGTATTACACTAACAATATGTAATTATTATTAAACAATATTTAATATATTAATAACATGTTAAATATAAAATTTAGATAGAGATTAATGAAAGAGCTTTATGAACTTGTATACCAATTTCTTTCAATTTAATAATGAAGGTTAAACAAATTAATATTATTTTTGTTCACTGCTTATATTTTATGACCCAAACGTCCTTTAATTGTTTTTAAATAAATTTAAACACTTTTTTAATAAAAATAATGTGATTTTAAGAAAAATGATAATTGGTCAGTTAAAATTTTTATAGTGTTAATGTGACAACTCGCTTTACAAACAACATTATATCATTACTGACATGATATTTTAAAGTTAAGAAAATAATTCAGTGTAAAATAAATTAAGATAACATTAAATTGTCGTAGGGATGACAATTCAGATTGCAGATTCATATATTTTTAGATATTTGGTCCGTCTTTACTTTTTAAGATATTGTAAATTTAGATAATTTGTGGATTTAGATTTAAATTTACTTTCAGTAGTGGATTCAAAGTGGATACGAAAAAACTCTCATGTATTCACTATCCAAATTTGTATTATTTCTATGAATACGAGATAGAATTTTAAATATCTTAGATCGACCCATGATTATAAGCGAAACCTTGGTCATATAATTTTTAGTGCATTTAGATTTGATTTTTTATAGATTAAAATATTCATATGATTTAAAATTTAAAATTTAATTTTATAAAATTGAAAATCAAATTTATTTATAAAAAATCAGCATCAAAATTAGTAAGTGGTACAAACATCAGGAGCTAAATTTGTTGTTACATAATAGGTAGCAAAGGATGAGAGAATCCATGAATATATGTAAGAGGAAGAGACAACATTTTTCTTGGGGAAAGTAGTGGGATTCATTCATGTATTTATTTTACATGTTTTAATACAAAATTAATACTAATATTTATTCATTTTTATAAAAAAGATGGAGTAAGTTGTAAGGCGCAGGTTGGGGGGGGGTTGTGAGATTGGATCTATTTCCTTATATCATCTGTTTAATTTAAATTAAATTAATATATAGTATGATTATATATATCTAATATATATTTGTCAGTTTGTTGGCACTCTATTTTCAAGAACGAATGAATTTTTGTATATTTTAGAAATGCAAAACGATGATTTTTTTTTATAATTATTGATAAATTTAAATATTTAATTTTATTTTAAAATTTTAATTTTTTTCTCGTTTGATTAATTGATAATTAGATATGGTAAACTTGATCTTAGACCTAAACCGATTTACCCGACCAAAGACCCGATATCAACCGAAACATGATGATCTGACACTTGAAATAAACCAAAACCGACCCATTGATCTTCTATTGACCGAAATCAACCGAACCGATATTAATCTGGCCTGAATCACCATAAGCTCGTACTAAAACTGAACTAGACCCAAATTGATCTTATCTAAACCTAAACCAAATGTAGCCAAACTCAAAATTACACGAATCAAAACAAATCTAACGACCGGTTTGTTACCCCTATCGATAATTGATAATGAAAACGATGAAAGAAAGAGCAGAGGGTGTCTTTCTATGATTTATAAAGAGCTTATTTTTGATAAATCTTTTAATATTTCTACATAATGATTGAATAGTATTGGGAAATTAATGGTTTCCCTTTTATTCAGAAAAGCAAAATGAGTAAAATCAAAGAATAAAGAGATTATTGAAATTGAAATGCAGATATCGATGGGCATGTGATTAAAATAATGGTGGATTTTGGTTTCACCAGAAAACAGCGGAATCCTCGCAAAGAAAGCAGGCAGATATTACTGTCTGGACCCCAACACTCTCTCTTTCTTCTCATCTTGGTTTTGTTGTTTTGTGATGAAAACGTTTTTGAACAATGTGTAAGTTAGGGCCCAACACTACTTTTACATATCTCCCCTTTTCCTTTTCATCATAGACAACACTTGAATTTTAACTTAATTGATATAACCTGATTTACTTTTTTCTTCAAAATATTTTTCAGTTAATTTAAAAAAAACTATTTGATACATTAATAATGAAAAAGGTTTTTATAAGCCGGTTAAATTAATGAGTTATAGATTTAATTTAGACTTTATAATTTAAGAGTTTAAAATTTAAGGTTACAATTTAAATTATTAACTTTACTATCATAAACTCTAACTCCTAAACCTAAACACTAAATTTTAAACTCATAAATCTAAACCTTAAACTAAATCTATAACACCTAAATTTAATCCGGTTGTGGAAAAAAATTCACCGTCAATGTATTGAATAATTTATAAATACCATTTTCAACTTATAAGATTAGTGATATTAGGCGACTCTCTGTGACGGAGGTATGCAGGGGTAGAGAAGGGCAAATTTTTTTCATCTTTGTCTTCTTATATAATTTTTTTACAAATTTAATTTAATTTTAAATTTACTCAACTTTCAAACATTTATATTTTGTCCCGACCTTAAATTCTAACTCCGTCCCTGACATTTCTTTCGGTCTCAACATTATTAATAAGAACAAATGTCCGTAGAGGGTAGGGTAGGAGGAACTCTTGCCCCTCTCTCTAATTTTTATTTTTATTTATATAAAAAATAAAAAATAAATTTATTGTAAAAGTTGTTACTACTTTTTAAATATTTATATTTTTTTCCTTTTAATCTCCAACTCGTGAGTCTCCATATATGTATATATTTCGTGTGTTTGTTTTTTTCTATTTTGTGGCATATGAAAAGATTGAGAAGCGTACGAAAAGTCAAGACAAGTAGGTGACACACAAAGCTCGATTTTTGCATAAATATCTAACCATCTATTTATTGTGTGTAGGAATCACATTATTAATGATATGGACAATCAATGTATAATATTGGCTGTCCAATACTATTTTTTTTTTGTTCAAAGGCTGTCCAATACTGTTGATGTGTATATTTTACATTAAATGATTGGACCATTCCCAAATTTTAGACTTTTGGACAAACAAATCCTGCGTTTTCTTTCTTTGCTCTTTTACGAACTTGTCATCAGCATATAAGTCAATTTGTTAGAATTGGAATTGGAATTGCAAGTTACCTTAAAATATACGTTTATTATTTCCTCAACTATCCATCCATCCATTCATTCTTTCTTTTTTCATATATTTTATATAACCCGCGATGCACAATGTTTGTCTTGGATATATACAGTTGTTCCAGATTTGGTCACGGGATTGTTAGCAACTGGATGTACTTAAAGTTATGCATCTTGTTTTTGTGATTTTGTAATAATATCTTATTACAAATGAAAATAAAACGTCTTTTTTTTATTAGACAAAAAATAGGTTAAATAAAGAAATATTATTTCACCACTGAAACAATGGAATATCGGCTAGAGTGGATTATTTCATAACATGTGGGTTTGACATTAGATGTGTTATTTCATAACATGGTTGCTTTAGGAGTCCCTAATTTTTGTCAATATAATTTAAAGTAGATAGTTAAAGATTTTTATTGATATTTAATTTTTTCCTTTAGATCTTAAGTTCTAGTCCTAGTAAGAATAACTTTCTTTCTCTAGATAGAAATTGTTCAAAAAAAAAAAGTTCATTCACTTTTGGTTAAGGCGCGGGGTCGATTTTCCTTGGTGGCATTTCACCTCTAATTTGTCAATTCCAATGCTTTGGTTGTCTAATTCATCAATTTCGTCGATCTAAATTATCTAATAAATTCTTCAATTTCATTAACTACTTTCCTCCCAAATCAATCAGGATAAACCACATAATAAACTCCACAATGGTTTGACACACACAATATATCACAACAAATTAGACCCGATCTACGAAACATGCTCCCCAGGTCGAGAGATAAAATCTAAGGACTAAAATATGATCAATGAAATATGAACACCTCAAAAAATAAAATATATTTTCGGTTATTGATGGTTTCAACCGAACAAAGGAGAGATCCTCGACATGGCTAAAGTTACGTCTCTCATATTTTCAGCTAAAGTTATGTTTGTTTTATTTAAAAAATAAGTGCTCAAATTTTTTTTTTAATTTTAGATGTTTAAAATATTTTTTGATAAAACTAGGTGCCTATAGTTTCGACCATTACAGTTTTAAGTGTCTAACCGTTTAAAAAAATCGTTATCCATTAAAAATGTGACATGACATTTTTTATTATTATTTTTAAAAAATTTGAAAAAAAATATTTGAAAAAAAAACTTAAAATTCTCAAAATCCCAAAAAAGCTTCAAAACCCTAATATCTAAAACCATAAATTATCAACATTGTCACTACTTCCGCCACCATTATCATCGACGGAGGCCATCACCCATCGCTAATAACCGTCGATAAGTGTATCAATCGGATGTCGTTCAACTAGAACTATTCGCGTTCGTTGTTCAATTAGCACGCCTGCCCTTCATATTCCCTTTATGTGTCCTTCCACTAAGCTTTTGACACGTGCAATAAGATTTTGAATTAACTTCATTTTTTTACTTCTCCGTTTATTTTCTTATTTTCCTTCACTTTGTCATGCTTTCGAAACTGAAAAAATTTATATAAGACTGATAATTCAAATAAAAAAATGAATTGTGTTAACAATAAATTCTGTTAAATGTTAATAATCAAATAGTGGATCTGTGAACTTGACATAAAGATTTGATAGGAGTTAGATCATTCACTAACATCACTGTTTATCTTCAAACAAGCTCTGCACAATGAGTGGTTTTTTTAACTTTATTTCTGGTGTTCCGATAATTACACATTCTTTTGTTATAATATAATTTGATATAATATTTAGGGATAACTACATTTTTGGTACCTCACTTTTACCTATTTTTTTAGTAAAATAGTACCTAACGTTACGTTTTGTTTTTATTTTGGTACCCTGCCGTTAAAAAAATAACGGAAGGTTGACTAGGAGAGAGAAAAGCACATGTGGCATGCTGCCACATCATTTTCTCTCTCATAATCAGCATGCCACATCAACTAAAATCATAAAAAAAGCACACGTGGCATTCTGATTAGGAGAGAGAAACTGATGTGGCAGCATATCACGTGTGATTTTCTCTCACCTAGTCAGCCTTCCGTTAATTTTTAATGGCGAAGTACCAAAATAGAAACAAAACGTAATGTTATGTACCATTTTGCCAAAAAAAATAAGTAAGGTACCAAAATAAGAAAACGGGTAAAGGTGGGTACTAAAAATATAGTTATCCCTAATATTTATATTGTTTGAATTTTTTGTCTATAAATCAAAAAATATTGAGCGTTAAACAACTTCCTCTCATGTACTTTTTTTGAAACAAATAACAGTCGTTGAATTTTATTTTAAGAGAAAAGATTACAATCTAATCATACCCAAAGCACAGAGTATATAAAATATATCAAAAAATATATAAAAATTTAAAACAAAATTCTTCATTCCATAGAAGACTATGCAAAATCTTCAAAAAAATCAAGCAACTATAAAACTTCGACCAGAATGCTCCAAAAAAAATTTAATACTCTTTCGCTGCAGGCACCAGACACATCAGCAAAACAACTATGAAAAGACATCAAACATTAATAAGACGCCAACCATCTCAAAAGAGATAATTGCCACGAAGATAGGCATACGTGTCACTGGGACAGAGTAAAATTGTGAAATTGTAGAAACAACGAAAGATGCGGAGATAAAATTTGTGAAAATTGCATATATATAAACTGCCATGGAAGCAAACAAAAGTTTGACAGAAAAGCATATATAAAAATATTTTCGTTGAAGTACATAAAACTAAAAACAAAACAAAAGGAAAAATACCCAAACACTTATCAAAATGATACGATTTATTTATTTACAAACTAATCGACGACGAAATTGTCGTCAGAAATAACTTAAATGAAAAGAAAATTAAAAAAATTCAAAAAAACTATCTAAATTTTTTTTAAAAAAATTGTGTGTATTGTATCAATGACATACCAATTAATCTAAATTTAATCAACTAATTACACATATTCTGAATATATATATAAAACTGAAATTAGACTCATAAATCGAAGATAAAATTATTTTAAAGTTTATTTTCATCTAGAAAATTTAAATTCAATCTATTATTAAATGAATACCAAACTTTTTACTATTTAACTCAAGATACACAGTGTGATTGAAAAAGTTAAAAAAATTATATTATATGTTCGGCTCGTCACGTTATTTATGGTCATAATCAATAAAAAATATTTATTTTATTAATTTTTATCATGTCATCTTTTTATAAGTGAATTTTCATTTGGTAAAAATATTTTTTAATTTAATATATAATAAATATGAGTGAAGATTCACTTGATAAAACGATGACACATAAAAAATATTAATGAAATATATGATTTTTATTCGTTGGGACCATAAATAATATAGCGAGTTGAGTCGGATCTATGATATAATTAGAAAAAAAAGGGGAAATGTAACTAATTAGGTATCTTGGAGCATGGGCTCATTGCCTTTGAATTTGTTTCCTTGTGAGACCCACCTATTTACCTACCAAGAGGGGTTTTATTTCTCTATTTCTCCTTTGACATTTTGAAAGCACCACCCAGTTATGAGTTAAAACATGCAATAGCTGTGACCAACAAGTTAATCCCCGTCCCCCTTCACCTAATTTACCTTCACTTTCACCTTCACACAAAGATAATCGAGGAATGTTAAGGCGTGATCATATTTTATGAAAAAATCAAATATATATTTATGTATTTTTTGTCTTTTTAATTGATAATTTAATTTCGTATCGTTAATTTTTTTTAAATATATATTGTTAAATTTAATTTCACATTTCATAAATTTAAAATATAGCTTATTAATAAATTACACCTCTAATATAAAATTCTTGGCCTTCAACTAGTGTCATTGTTTGGTTTTAATAGTACCACGTAAAATACAAGTTTCCTAGTCCCATAGTATTATATTTGTAACACCCACACCCACACCCACACCCACACCCATACGTAACTAGAGGATTAAACAACCAACAGCCCTACCTATATGAAGAAGACAAGACTTTGTCCATACCAAGCAGGGATGCACGCATAATTTTATTTCATGTAAGCGGTACAAAATATAAGAAAACTATATTAAAAATGTAAGGGTATAAAATTATAAAATTTTAAAAATACAAAATTAAATTATTAATAAAAAATATACATATAAAATATAAAAAATTTAAAATTTTTAGAGGTACGGTTGACCCAACACCTTTATTTGCATCCCTAATACCAAGAAAACATCCATCATCCATCATGTTTTATAATAAAAAAAAATATTTGGGCAGCTTATAAATTAAATTCTCAACTTTTTCTTGATTGTTATCTTTTCCTTTTCTTTCTTTTCCTTTTCCTTTTCCTTCACTGTTGTAATCAACCGGGAATTATGATTTTACATTTTGGTGTAAATCATGATGTGATTTTACTAGAGAACAAAAGCAAGAGCTTTTGCCATGATGTGAGATGAAATTTGACCAATTGATTTTATTTATTTATTTATTTATTTATTTATTTATTTATTTATAATTTCATGTTTGCATCGTATAGAATATGGATTCTGGTGTCCGTACACCCCTCTATTTTGAGGACAAAATATCAGTTCAACTCCAAGGAAGAATGTCTTAATTAATTCTTTAATTCTTGTGCGTATTAAAACCATGAGGAAATACAAAAGACAGGGAGATCTAGAGGATTAATCGTTCGATTACAGTTGTTTAATTTATTCTTTTAATTTTGAATTTTAAACAATCTTGTCTACCAAATGTTTGTTTTTAACTTTCATTTAAATACCAGTGGTGGTAAATTTGAATCATCAGGTGATTGCTGCTTGCTGTAACAATATATATATATATATATATATATATATATATATATATATATATATGAAGTCAGGATTTAAAGTTGAAAAGAGGCAAACTATAAATGTTTGAAATGGGTAAGTTCATAAATAAAACATTTTATAACAAAATTTAAATAAAAAGTGAAAAAAAATTCTTCAAGCATCGCACATCGCTGAACACCACTAACGCTGAACATTGTTAAACACTATTAAATTTTTTAATAAAAATTTCAAAAATTTAAATTATAATTAAATTTATTTTAAAATAAAAATTAAATTTAATAAACCTTTTATATTATCTTTTAATCTTTATTTCAAAATAATATGATCATATTCTTCACCGTACTCAAAACCTATAAACTCTAAATTTTTACTTCTCCTAGCCATCGCAGCAGTCAGTCCCGTCGGCGCTGCCACCGTCCATATTTTTCCGGCGAGATTGCAGTGTCGCCATTCAATATAACCCAGCACCGATCAAGTATTTCTGCCACGCGGATCGCGTCTCCATCAAGGGTTTCAGTCGTCTTCGTCGTGCCTTTCAAATCCGTCTACCGCGTCGTTTGCCTTGCCGTTCGTTGCGCCTCCATTCTCGCGCTGCATGGTAAATTTTCTCAACATTTTTCAATCTGTCGTCGTCGACAGTTTCACGTTGTCATTGGCCGTTCACCACCGTCCTCGTCCGTCACCACAACCTTGATTTCGTGATTCTTACTCCAAAATATAAAGATTCAAGCTTTTCATTGGGTGAGAGCTAAGTGATGAGATTTGATGAAGGAAGAAGGCAAGGGAGACAAAGACGAGCTCACTCTCTTGCTTTCTGCAGAGAGTTTAAGAGCTCCCCAATCTCCTTTCCTTCAAAATGAGGGAAATTACAAGCCTACCTTCCCATTAACTTCCCAACCCAACACCTAGCCCAAAACCTAAGCCCAAAACTAACATGTTAGTCCCCTAAAAGGCTCTTAAGGGCCCAAAGCTTAGCCCAACAGCGAAGCCCATGCTTCGGTGAAATTTGACTCTTGCATTTTAAAATTCGGGTTGTTACAACTCTCCCCTCGTTAAGAAAATTTCCTCCTCAAAATTTACCTTTCAGAAACAAATACGGATAGAGCAGTTTTATTTCCTTTTCGACCTCCCACATAGCTTCCTCAACTCTATGGTTTCTCCATAACATCTTCACTAGGGAGTATACTTGTTACACAGCTCATTGACTCCCCTATCAATGACTCTTATTGGCTCTTCTTCATAAGTCAAATCATTATTAATCTTGATCTCCTCAAGCGGGATAACATGTGAAGGGTCAGAGCGGTAACGTCTCAACATAGACACATGGAACACGTTATGGATACGTGTCATCTTCGGAGGTAAATCTTACCGATAAACCACTGGCCCAACTTTCACAAGGATCTCATAAGGTCCTATTAATCTTGAACTTAACTTGCCCTTCCGTCCAAAATGAACCACTCACTTCCATGGGGATACCTTAAGAAAGACCTTATCACCGACTTCATACTCGATGTGCTTATGCCTTCGGCCATCATAAGCTTTCTAACGATCAAAAGTTACTTGCAATATTTCCTTGATCAACTGTGCTTTTTCTTCGGTTTGCTTAATCAATTCTGATCCCACTATTCTCTTCTCATTAAGTTTGGTCCAACACAAGGGTGTTCTACACCTACACCCATACAAGGCCTCAAAAGGGGCCATCTTGATGCTTGACTAGAAGCTGTTGTTGTAGGTAAACTCAGCAAGCGATAATTGTTTCTCCCAATTTGCCTCAAGGTCAACAACACAACATTGAAGCATATCCTCCAAAATCTAGATAACTCGCTTCGACTGGCCGTCAGTGTGAGTGTGAAAAGCTGTGCTGAAATGTAACTGGGTGCCCAAAGCCTCATGTATCTTTTTCCATAACCTCGCCGTGAAACGCAGATCTCTATCCGATATGATCGAAGATGGCACACCATGCAACCTTACTATTTCTCGAATGTACAACTATTCCAACCTCTCAAGCGTGAAATCCATCTGCACCGGCAAGAAGTGAGCAGACTTGGTCAACCGATCCACAATTACCCATATGGCATCATGTTTTTTTTGCTTCAGCGAAAAAATCATCATAAAATCTATGGTCACACGATCCCACTTCCATTTTGGAATCTGAATGGACTGAATTAAGCCCGAAGGAACCTGATGCTCAACCTTAACTTGTTGACAAGTCAACCACTTTGTCACAAACTCATACACATCTTTTTCCATGCTAGGCCACTGATAATAAGGTCGTAGATCTTGGTACATCTTGTTACTCCCTGGATAGATGGCAAACGGGCTACATGCGCCTCTCGTAGGATGCGGTCTCTCAAATCCTCCAACGCCGGAACACAAAGTCGCCCTTTGAAATATAAGACTCTACCATCTCGTACTTAAAAGTCAGTTTCATCATCCCTTTGAACTATATCGATCTTTGCCACCAACTCTTCGTCTAACGCTTCTGTTTTCTTGATCTCTTGCACCAAGATGGGTTCCACCCGAAGCTCAACTAACAACCCACCGTCCTAGGTCATCCTTAACCGAGCAAACATTACCCTTTAATCTGATATTGATTTCCTGCTTAAAGCATCAGCCACGACATTTGCTTTGTTGGGATGATACTCTATAATGCAATCATAGTCCTTTAATAACTCGATCCATCACCTTTGCCTCAAGTTCAACTCTTTCTGGGTGAGGAGGTATTTCAAACTCTTATGGTCAGTGTAGATGTAACACTTTTCCCCATACAAATAATGTCTCCAAATCTTCAAGGCAAAGATCATCGCGGCAAGCTCCAAATCATGTGTAAGGTAGTTCTTCTCATGGGGTTTAAGTTGTCTCGAGGCATAAGCCACCACCATGCCTTCTTGTATAAGAACACAACCATGGTCATTCAATGAAGCGTCACTAAACACTACATAATCTTTCTCCGGTTTAGGCTGCGTCAAAATCGGTGCCTTAGTGAGGTAAGTCTTAAACTGCTCAAAGCTTCGTTGCCAACTCTCATTCCAAACAAATGGAACTCCCTTTTGCAATAGCTCAGCCATCGGTGCCTCAATAATGGAGAAACCCTTAACAAAGTGATAGTAGTATCCGGTAAACCCAAATGTAACACCCCAAACTAGGTCCTAGTAGCTTGATTCTCAAGTAATTAAAATCTGGGTATGCTGACACCTTGTAATTAAAAATGAATTAAATAGATTAAGGATTAAATTGATAAAAGAAATAAAGGAGTGACCAATTTAAAAGTATTAAATTGAATTATGAAATTAAAGCATGGTTTGCATGCTAAGATTTAAACAAATCAAGGGCCATTACACATGTCTTTCCACTAAGTGATAATCAGCCATAGCATAGGATGAATCACCATCACCCTCTTCATCTCTCATTTGGCCGAAAACAAGGAGAAAGAAAGAGTGAGAGAGAAAACTCCATTATAGGAGAAATTTAAGCTTGCATGTGATGGTGTTTTTCATGTAATTGGAAGCTTGGAAGATAGTAAGTAAACTTCATCTCTTGTTCGAATGAATTATTGGTTGATTATAGTGTTTGAATCTTGAAATAATGATGTTCTTGATGCCTAGATTGATTAGGATGATTGTTATGTATGTTAGGATCATGCTAGCTTCTAGTAACACCTGAGATTGTGAATGCTAGTAGCCAATTTGACAAAGATAATGTATATGGTTGAAAACAGTTTTGGAATTGGGACTGTTTTACTAGTGAAAATGTTTAAGCATGCTAATTAAGTGTAAAACGCTATTTTGATCATGTTGGTAGATGAATTGAGGATTTAATTGATTAAATAAGTTGGTGGAAAATGAATACACCTAATTGGATTAGTTAAAACTAGTTAATGGACTGCTCAAATGATGAATTAGAAGTATAATGTTGATCAAATAGATCAAATTAAATTTAACATGTTAATGCCCTGTTTTAAACACATTGCTAGGTGAATTATACTGACATAGACATGTAAGAACATGAAAATAAGTTGAATTGCCATGTTAGAACCTTGTTTAGATGAGTTGTGAAGCTAGAAACTCAACCTAGAGTAATCTGCCCAGAATACTCTGTTCTGGGCAGTAACTTTGAAAAATCACCATGAATTGTATAAAAGGAATTTAAGGCTGAAAACTTTATGGACAATGACTTGACATGTCTAAAATCATTAGGAGAAAACAGAACTGAATTCTGGATTGTAGAATGAATTGTAGAGAAGAAACACTAGGGATAATGCAAATTGTCCAGTGTAGCAAATTTCCCTGTCTTTAAGTTAAAAACTGTATTAATTGGCAAAGAACTAAAATGCAATAACTATATGGTTAGAAACAAAATTAAGTTAGCTTTCCAACGGTGTAAACCAATTGAAATTCTGACGTACAAAATGAAAGTTATGCATGTTTAAGTGAACATAGTACATGCTGCCTAGTAACAATAGTTTAGGTAATTGTACACTATTTTGTAGCAATTTTGGAAACTGTATTGTGAACAGTTTTGGGGCATTGGTTACTGCCTTGTTTTACATGGATTAAAGTATAGTCAAGTGTAGTTATGTGTAGTAAAGAAAATATATGAACATGCTGCCAGATTTGTGTATGTTGTGTACTTGTAACATTGCCTTGATTGAATGATTATGTGATCTTGTTTTAACATGTATATACTTGTGTAATGTGTTAGAACTAGGAGTGAGTTTGGTGGAGGAGGAAAAGGTGGAACATTCTAAAGCTAAGAACAAGGGATTGTGGATCCAAGACTAGCTAAGCTTGGAGTATTGTGAGTGTAATCTTGCTTAGGGTTAGGACCTAGGTCCTAACCAAATTTACTTGTTACATTGTTGTTATGGAATTTCCATGAAAAGAATCTAATTTAAACTTGTTAAAGTATAAGGGAAGAATGGCTAAATAGAAACTTGATTGATTGAGATATGGTTGACATGTATCTTGGCTATGCAAATGATCTATATGACTATTGTTTAAACTTGTATGAATCCTTGAATGTTCTATTCGAATTCTACTTGATACATTAAGATAATCATGCTTGATATTTGATGACATGAGACACGGATATGTATGTACTTGTTATGCTCGAATGAGATGTGATAAATGAGCTAAGGCTCAAATAGCCTAAGGGCAAATCTTGATCTTGTTAACCATTACTTAAGAGTGATGTCTTGAATAGTTTGATACATGAATACTTGATACATGAACACTTGATACTTGAGAAGCTTGATATTTGAATGAACTTAATATATGAATTCATGTTAAGAAATCAAACAAGCTTTGGTTGTTAGTTGGTCATAGGTAGAAAAGCAAGCCTTAGAGTCTAGAGCTCATTGTGAATTGGGTGGACTACGGTCCAGGGCCAAGGCCCCTATTTGGCGACAGTAGGAGGGATGTGTGTAATGGTCACTTGGAGACAGTAGAGGGATTGACCGGTACTATAAGTACCATCTTGTGACGACAGTTTGGTTGGCGACTTGAGTACCTAGACATGACTATACACCAAGGCCTAATTTAAATGTATTAAGAAATAAAGAAAAAATGACTTGATACTTGAATACTTGACTTGTTACTTGAACTTGGTAAACTTGACCATCTTGACTTGATATTTGAATTAGCTTGACTTGTTACTTGAGCTTACATGTTATATGATACTTAAATGAAAACATGATTGGAGTAATACTTAAGTATGCTTCTTGACTCGTTGATTTTTGATTGAACATGAAACCGAATGGTCTTTTGCTCATTTACCCTTCGAATAATGCTTACTTGGATATCATGATGCTTGTTTCTTGTGACTTAAGATTCTTGATGATATGCTTGACTTTGGTATGAAATGCATGAATGCTATCGACCATACATGTCTATTTGTTCTCCTTCTAGCCTTGTGATGCTTGCAACCTTAGCTAGGATTCGACCTATGGTACTTAAAGCCTAGATAGGTTGTCATTGACTTAAAAGACCTTTAAAACTTGAAACTTGAAACTTGCAAGCTTTAGATGCTACCTCACTAAGTACTCTAAGTATTTATCACTCTCGTTTTCTCTTCTTCCCAAAACCGCAGGTTGGAAGATTTCGTAAAGCTATCCTTCTTGAGCCTGAAGCAAGACACAAAGCAAAGCTCGAAGTATGATTTTGCATTTGTTTTTGTACCCTCCTAGTTGGTGGCACTTAGATGTGTATATAGATCATGTTAAGTTCATGCATTTTGATACTTGAATTTTGTAAATATATGGTCATTATGGTTTGAAGTTGATATGGCCTGAATATCCCGTGAATGATATAATCATAGCTTGTTGAAATAGTGATCTTGATACTTGAATTATATGACCTTGCTATGTTCAAATGTGATTGAAAATGGAACACTACATGCTAGACCCTTGTAGTCTATTCGAAGTGACCTTGAGTAGGATTGCTTGTCCTTGTTCGAATAGTATGATCCTGAATACTATCGTTGTTTGTTTTATGTAATGAATTTCTTGTTGAGGTTATGCATTATTGATGGATAGATTGATCGATTTTACAATAGCATGATAGCTTATTCAACTTGTTTGCTCACATGACTTGATTATAGTAACCTCTAAGAACATGCTTAGTTAAATGATTTGAAATTGTTATAAGTCCTAGTAAACATGTTAGATCAAGTCTCAAAATGGATTATAGTTGCGCAAGCATGAAATAGAAATTGTACGGGATGTGTCCATGATTAATTATGTATTCGTATGCTTTGTATGATTACATGTATAGGAAGAAACCAACCTTGTAACGAACTTAATCGTGATGCTGGCTTATGTGTGTTATTCGAATGCTTCTTGTGTACACATATGAATGAGTTGTAAGCAAACTTGTATGTAACTTGCAAATGAACTTAACCAATTCGAAAACCCCTTATGAATATGAAGCTTGATCTTGTTGTTATTCCTATGCTCATTTATGCTTCTTGCTAGATAAATAACTCATCTTCTAGTGATGAGTGGAAAATTTTAATTTGCTTGAAATTTTGTGCCTTTTTGTATCTTTGTTGTGTTCTTGTTTTGCTTGTTCTAACACTCCTTGACCGGGTTACTCTTAACCCGGGTAAGGGGTGTTACACCAAGAAAGCTACGGACCCCCACGATATTCCTAGGCAGTTTCCATTCTACCACAACATGAATCTTTTGGGGATCTACTAGAATCCCATCTGCCGTGAAAATGTGACCTAAAAATGCCATATTGGAAAGCCAAAACTCACATTTGTTGAACTTGGCATAAAGCTGTCTCTCCCTCAAAGTCTGGAGAACAATACGATTGTTGTAGTCGTGCTCCTCTTCAAATCTTGAGTAGACCAAAATATCATCAATGAACACTACCACAAACTGACCTAGGTAAGGTTGGAAGATGCGGTTCATCAAATCTATGAAGGCTGCTGGTGTATTGATGAGACCAAAAGGCATTACCAAGAACTTATAGTGCCCATACCGCATCCTGAAGGTGATTTTCTGAACGTCCTCTTCCACCACTTTCAAATCAATTTTCAAGAACACACGGGCACTTCTCAACTGGTCAAACAGGTCATTAATTCTTGGTAAGGGGTAACGATTCTTTACCGTTACCTTGTTGAGCTAGCGGTAGTCGATACACATCCTCATCGACCCATCCTTTTTCTTGAACTGGTGCACCCCAAGGTGAGGCACTTGGTCGAATGAAACATCTTTCCAGCAACTCTTGAATTTGGTCCTTCAACTCTCTCAAATCTATGGGAGCCATACGATATGGAGCAATAGATATTGGTGTCGTACCGGGCATCACATCTATCCGAACCTCCAACTCTAGATCTAGTGGTAACCTTGGCAACTCTTCCGGGAACACATCAATAAACTCTCTAATGGTCCGAAGAATTTCAAGCGTCGGACTCCCAATGCTCATGTCCACAACATAGGCTAAAAATACCTCACATCCTTGCTGGATCATCCTCTTTGCGCCACCAAGGCCGACACTACATTGGAAAGGCAAGGGTTTCTCTCACTCTTTACTACTAACCTTGATCTATCAAAACTGCAAAGCTTTAAACTCTTCGTCCTACAACACGAGTGGCAGCCAACACGGTGTTCATCCGAGCTTTAGAGAGAAATGGAGCTATTTGAGGTAACAGATTTTTTTAAAAAAAGGAAATAATGACGTTTTTTCCAAAATATGTTATATATTCAAACCCTCCTAAAAAGGTTTTATTGCAACATGAATCCCTCCGCATCTCCTTTATTACACGCGGGAGGGCCTCTGCATTTTTTAATTACACTCTCGGTCCTCCCTTTAAAAATGGGATAATTCCCTTTTAAACCTTTCCACCCTTTGATAATCGTACATTTAGCCCTTCTGCCTCTTAAAACCACGACCGTGATCCTGGAATTTTAAATTTTTTGCCGTTTTGCCCTTTTTCTTCATGCTTTTTTAGTTTGGGCCGCTGTAATTTAGTTTATTTTTCTTTTCAATCATTTGTTTTAGTTTTTTTGTTATGATATGTCTTTTAAGTATAATATATGGTTATAAATATAACATATATTATGTATAATAGATGTTTATAATACCTATATAATACATGGTTTATTATATTATACTATTTGTATATATTACTATATGATATATATTAGTGTAAGTTATTTATTATACATGTTAGATACTTTTTGCTATACCTTTTGTGTGTGGTTTGTTTTCATGTTTACTTGCTTTATTTTAGATAATTAGCATTTAGGATTTAATTTAATTTAATTAATTTAAAATATGCCCCTAGATCAATGGGGTGTATGTTTAAGTTAATTAAGTTAAATTAGATCTATGGGTTTTTAGAGCCGTAGTTAGATTGAAGGGTTCGAATTAGTTTAATGAATTTAAATTTATCCTAGGCTTATTGGGATACTAGTTTAAAATTAATCAAATTAATTATCGTTCAAGATAATTTGTAAATCATTAGGAGTTTTTTTTTAGGATTAATTAGTTTAGGGTAAATATTAGACTAACCCAACTAATAATTAGATCACTAATTGAATTTTCATAATTTGGGCCTTTTAGGTTAAAACTTTAGTGGGCCTAGGTTTTTTTTTTTTTTTTTTTTTTTTTCACGTCATTCCTTGCAATGCATTTCTAATTGTCATTTATATGACCTCTAATTTTATAATCAGGCATGAAAATCAATTAACTTAAACCCTAAAAAGGAGGTAATTATTAATTACGAAATTTGTGTCGTAATAGTCCTGGCTCAATGGATGTTGACCAAATATTTGGATTAATCCCTACCGTCCAAAGGTTGTAGTCACCTATTTTATCCGGCCCTTACTCATTTAAGTGTTGATATCCAAATCCAAAAACTATATAGTATATGTTAATTCATTTGATCATATTAGAGTCCATAAACAAAAATAAAACCAAAACCCAATAATTTGGTCCATTCATTAAAAAAAGAGGGCATGGAAACACATTTTACAAGCCCAATTCGGCTAAATACAATAAACCCTAGAAAACTAAGCCATTTCTTTGTTAAGCCGCCACCTTCTCCTGGCCGTTGGATCAAGATCGATCAAACGGTCTAGATGAAAACCATAAGAGGCTCGTCCCCTAAGCCCAACGCCACACGCCCAGGACCGTTGGATCCAAGAAGGCAATCAACGGCTCAGATCACACAAGGGGGTATCACCAGGATCGTCATTCACGTGTGGCATGCACGCGCTCGACCTTTAGGCTCCTACCAACTGTTTGTCATCCCCGATTACTCCGTGGTCGACGCTGCTAGCCGCATTTGTCATCATCTTCACCGTTTATCATCTCAGCCGTAACATGCAAGCAAAAAAGGGGGGTTACATTTCGAATTAAAACCTTTCGAATTTGAATCAAACATAGATGGAAAAGAATCGAGAGTAAAGTCAGAATCGAAGCAAAAAAGGAAAGAATCAACAGAATATGGTCGAAATCGGACCAAATCCGATCAACACTGAATCAAGCAACAATTTTAGAGATTTTAGGGTTTCCATTTGTAATCGGGGAAATGATTTCTTTCCCCTTTGTTCATACATGTAACCTACCTATAAAAGGGGCCTTAAATCACCGATTATACACACACAATTGAGAGAAACAATAATAGAAGCAATTTCCAGTCAAATTCAAAGGTATTTTATACCTATTTTTTTTGCCTTAATTTCTGGGTTTCAATTCGAAAAAGAAAAGAGGGGTGCTGGTTTTACCGACTAAGGAGGATGAAGCCGTCGTCGGAATGTCGAGCCGTGGCCCCCATTGAACTTGGAAACTGAAACTAAGGAGGAATGATCATTGGAAGTTTTCCGCCGACCGAGGGCCACGGCGGCCAACATAAAGAAGCGTTGCGAACTGCCGACGGAATCTGGAGAACACGACGGTGTTCGTAATCCCCAGATGAATAATACAGAGAGTTTGAAGGCTGGGGAAATCCCTTCGGTGGGGAGAGATGAAACAAAAATGAAATTTGTTATAATTATTGTATTATATACTCGACCCGATAGAGCAACCTGGATTCAACCCTCGAAGAAGCTCGACCTGCGCCCTTCTTTCTTCAGTCTTTGACTCCGAACCCTCTGTTTGCATTCTTTACACTTTAGTCCTTTTTCGTTTTAATTTTGTTCTTCCGTTTTAATTTCATTTCAATTTAGTCCTTTTTGTGCTTAATTTATTCCTTTGATCACAAATTTAAAAATGTAAAGAATAGAATTTAATTGACCTTTAATAATCTAGTTAGAATTTATTCACTTCTTAAGATAAATTCTAGGTTAAATAATATATTAATATGTAGAGTTATCTTAATTCATTAATTTTAAATAACGTTTAGTATATATTCCCTTAAGTATAGGTTCTTCTTTTACATAATGTGTTTGTAATTTAATTTGGTAATTTCTTTAGGTCACTAAATATATCTTTAATTGGAATTCAATTAGTAGAGCCTTATAAGATTAGCCACTTTAATCACTCAGTAATTGGCCTTGGAATAAAAAAGGAAATAAGATACCATACAAAAAGGTTTTTCTTGCACCATGAAAACGAGATACATTTTCAATTAGGGTTAATTCGGTCTTCCCCTAGCCGTTGTGGGAACGATCGAGACTCCTATGCGAAAGCGCATTATCGAATTTTGATGATTAACACCTAAATCCCTTTGCGTCTGAATTGATTCGGATTTTCTCAGCCGTGAGCGAGTTCGAGCCAATTCTAGAACTTTGTGGGTTTTTGTATTAACCTTTGCATGCATGCATTCAGGTTACAAGGAAAATATTAGTGATCAAGTAAGCGCCGGTCTCCGGGCATGATGGGGGTGCTAATCCTTCCCCACACGTAACCGTGCCCTCGAACCCTCGAGATTTCGTAATCTCTGGTTTGTTTTTAGGTTTCCAATCCACCTAATATAATAAAAGGGACCGGTGGTGACTCCGTTGTCACAGCTTGGCGAATCCGCTAGGGGACTATTTAAGAGGGCACAACTTTTACTTGATCACGAGTTATTTTCCTTAGTAATCCGTTGCATTTTTTGTGTGCAATTTTCTTGGTGCTTTGAAACTGTTTGCATCACAACATAAGCCTTCTACCCGGGCTTTATCAAACTTAAGTGGAAGAAAATAGTTATGCCTTCGTGAGTAACCCTCTGCATGGGCTAGTGAAAGTCTTCTGGGGTCCAGAGTACTTATGCATTCGTGAGTAACCCTCACCACGGCATAACGGAAATACATCCCCTCGAGTCGTGTTCAATTTGCACACTTGTGATGGGCTAGAATCAAACATCTTGTCCACCTTGGAGGATGGGATAAGGGCGGTTCGAGAACCCTTCTAAATCCAAACCCACATGATTATATTTTTTAGTAAGCCCACCCTATTAAACCCTGTGAAGCCATAGGTTTTGCTTTCTGTTTTATTTATTGCTTTACTTTATGAATTTTATCCTTGCGTTTTATCTCATTATTTGTACATACTAACACCTTTTTGATTCTTTTAGAGCATACATCATATTGCATCTAGTTGGTATTCTGAAATACTGTTTGGTCAGAGATCATGAGTATTCATGTCGCATTATCCAGTTTTGGAGTCTTTCGCTCGAACATAGAGGTTCGAAGTGAGTCCATGGAGCTTCAACGCCAACATGGAGATAGCGTGCAGAAAGGGACCACCATTGATCTTCCAAGACAAGTGTACATGGGTTTACCACACAATCATCTATCCGGATTAGTCACTGTATGGGAAAGCCTGAAAGCTCAGGATCAAGCCGTGTTCACCCAAAGATATGGGGATATAGCCATTTTGCTCAGGGTAGAAATAGATGAGTCAATGTTGCTGGCAGCCATCAACTTTTGGGATCCGGCTTATACTGGAAGAGTACATGGTATTGTTGCGTATGGACCTGGAGAAGCCTGATAAAATATACTGGAAGGAGAAAAACTTGGGGTATCAGAAGAAACTTGCCAAGCTTGCTGGTCTAGATGTTGAAGAAATAGATACCCACATAGCCGAGAAGAATAGAAACCCTAGCTTCACATGAGAATTCATTTACGCCCAAATCATGAAGGATGTAAAGCACGAAAGAGTCATCGACTTGCTCGCCTTGGCTATTTATGGGTTAGTAGTATGTCCTAAAGTTCTGGGGCACATTGAGAAAACCTTGGTGGACCTGGTAGCCCAGAAAAATGTGAATCCAGTCATGACTATCTTAGCAGAAACCTTTAAGTCCCTGAATTTTTGTCGAACCCAAGGAATGGGACGTTTCACTGGGTGCTCACAACTTCTCTACCTGTGGCTACGAAGTCACTTTTGGGATAACGATAAGATAAGCAGACATCCCACATCCAGAGATCTAGTTTCGATCAAAGAGATCACTAGAAAGTAGTGGCCACAAAATGGAAAGCAAGAACAATAGGTAATCTTCTTCAAGAGTCTCACTGATATTGATGTGACATGGAGAGCTCCGTGGATGTACCCAGTGCCCATCTTGTACAAGTGCGAGAAGTTAGAGTGGGTACCTCTCATAGGCCTATGGGGAGCTACCAGTTATGCTCCTTTGCTCGTACAACGCTAGTACAGTTTAAGATAGTTCATTCCCGTTACCTATGGGTTACGAGAGAAATAATTTTCTTACACAAAAGTTAATTCCTCAAGATGAGTTACAGAGTTTTTTAGAGAGTGGAAGCAGACATTCCGAATAGAGGTAGCACTATTTGCCGGTGTTGTACCTAAGTACGCAGTTGGAGGAGGCAACGAGTTGATAACATAGGTGTACCAGTCTTGAAGCGAGCATCAGAAAACCCACAGCCTGGCATCATGCTTACTGAGTTGGAAATCTACAAGCAGGACTTTGAGAAAGAGAAAGGTAAGCTATGGGACAGGGCGACAAAACTTGAAAGTGAACTCCTCATAGAACAATGTTGAACAAGAAGGTTATCAGAAAAAGTGAAGATTTTGTTGGCAAACCAGGAAATCTACCTAAGAGACGTGCAAGAATTAACACAAGAGAATAATAATTTGAAGGCTTGAGATGCACGAACAGGTATTTCCAAGACTTTGAAAGAAGAAAAGACACAGTTAGAGATGATAAAGAAAGAGTTGAAAGAATGGCAGCGTGAAGCCCGAAATTAGAAGGAAAAAATAGAACGACTCACTGAAGAAAAATAAAATTTGGAGGGGCAATATTCAGATGCTCGGCGAAGCCTCAAAAAACACCGCGGTCAGAATCATGAGCTCCAAGAAAGGCTGAAGGAAGAAGAGGCCAATGGAGTTGAAGCTGAGCTACTCTGTTTGGGTATCAAAGACTTAAAGAAACAGCTGCAGACGCATAAAGGCCATATCCACACTCTCATTGATGATTGGGATTATGAGAAGATCCAATGGGCTGATGCTAAGCAAGCTTTGAATATTGCATGCTTAGGCCGACATTTCTATATTGATCATCTAAAGTGTTAGATTCAAAAGGCAGTTTCCAAAGCTCAAGAAATGAGGAATCGCGCTAGGGATCTGAGATCGAGATTTCTCCTAGTAGGAAAGGATGGACAACACCTGCTAGATTTCCTAGATAAGGCAATGGAAGCAGTATCGGTAGATCAGTTTTTTCTTTGGTATGGTTCAAAAGAAACAACGTTGAGAGGGGGAGTTGAGCCACCAGCACTAAAACGGCTCAAAGTAGCAGAATATGAGCTTATTTTTCTTTTAATGTGTAATAAAACTTTATGATCTATGAAGTGCACTATATTTCGGAATACCACTGGTCTTTTGCATCTTTGGCATTTGTATTTGAACATCCATTTCACATAACACCCTGCATTAAAATAAATAATTAACTATGGCGAGTTCAAGTGCAGTTGACAAAATTACGTACCCATATTGAACCCGCTCTCAAACCCGCAAAATGGATATGGAAAATATAATGTCTGCCATGGAAGCTAGCTTGAAGGGTACACAGGACAAGCTAGAGAATATCGAAGGTGATTTGAAGAATGAGATTACTAACGCTCAAGAGAATACCGTGCTACAAATAGCAGCTATGCTCGGAAAGAGCCCTGAAGTTTTCAAGGCCCTGAAAAATGCAAGGGCGACAACACCCTCACATGGGGCCCTCAAGGGGAAGGTTTAAATTCATATCCCTAGGACCTCGACTAATGCCTTGGTAGAGTCCTTGGCAGGTCAAGGTGATGAGCAGGAATTTGAGGTGCCTGACCTCGATGAGTTGGAAAGTCGAAGCCACTGGATAAGAAATTAGAAGAAAGCTGTGAAAAGCTTGAAGGAATGGTGAAGACCCTGCAGGGAGTTAGTATTCATCGGGGCCTAGATGCTAGAGATCTCAGCCTAGTGACAAACTTGGTCATTCCCTAAAATTTAAAATGCCAGACTTTAAAAAATACGACGGGACCATATGTCCTTCAGCACACTTGACAATGTACTGTGGGAAGATGTCGTATTATTTGGACAATGAAAAACTGATCATACACCACTTCCAGGACAGTTTGTCTGGATCAGCAGCATGCTGGTATACGCAGCTAAATTGAACTAGTATAAAGACATGGTTGGATCTGTCACAAGCCTTTGTCGAGCAATATAAGCATGTAACGGAACATGGTCCCAAATAGAATGGTCTTGCAGGGGATGGAATATAGAGCAAACAAAAGTTTATGCCAGTACGCTCAAAGATGGTATGATGTAGTAGCACAGGTCCAGCCGCCGCTGTTGGAGAACGAAATCACGCCCATGTTTGTAGAAACGCTGAATGGGCATTTTTATGACCGAATGATAAATCACGCTACCAAAAGCTTCACTAATATGCTGACAAATGGTGAGCTAATCCTAGCGGCCATAAAAAAGCGGAAAGCTTGATGGAGGAAAGTTAAAAAAGCCTTATAGAAAACGAGAAAATGAGGTGAACATGACTTCATCCTATAATCAGAATTTCTCTAAAGGGGTAGTGATTAAAACGTTAAGTGTGGCTAATACAAGCTTGACGGTTTAGAATCTGCCCAGGCTCGAAACAAGGAATCATTCAAACAAGCTCAGCTTCACCCCTATACCAGTAACTTATGCAGAATTATTTTCGCAGTTGGTTGAGTCTAGGTTGGTGGTACCACAACATCTTACCCCGATGTTACCACCATACCCTCGGTGGTATAACCCAAACGCCAAATGCAAATGCCATACTGGAATCACAAGACATACAATTGAGAATTGTATAGCTTTCAAGAAGGTAGTGGATAATTAGCAAAAAATAGGTATGTTGTCATTTGAAGCTGTGGGGGATAAAGAAAACCTCTTCCCAGCCATCAAAGTATAGGGGTGGACGTCGTATGGGAGGAAGAAGGCAATCAAGTGAAGGTACAAGTGGACGATGTTATAACCCCACTATGGTGGGTGTATTCAAAGATGAAGAAGGCTGGAATGTTGGACGAGAATGTTGTGGTACAATCCTCAGGAAATATGCCCTATTTCAAGTATCATGGGGATGAGGGTCATAAAATTCAATGGTGTTAAGAATTCAGGTAGTTGGTTGAGAACAAGATGAATAGTGGTGAAGTAGAATTCTTCACAAGGAAAGGTATGGGTGATGTGCATGAAATATGCGCATCAGACGAATCTCCCATGAAGAATACCGCGGGTATTAAACCCTTGGTCATCAAAACCAAGGTAAGAGCTGACGAAGTGACAAATAAGGTGACTCCCCGACTTGTAATAAGAGCGCCGACACATTTTCCTTATGATGACAATAAAAGAGTACCTTGGAATTACGCATGTACTACAATGGCATTGGAAGACCTAGGGCACACTGAGACTGAGACCAAGGAAGAAATGATTAACGAAGTTGGCCATTTCATGAGAAGTGAGAAGTGTTATGCGCCCCCTATCGGAGAGGATTGAGATTCTGCTCAAAGAAAGAAAACTCTAAACAAGGAGCCCAGAAAGGATTTTTATGAGGACCGCTCGGACGAAGTATTGGAACCTGTGAAAAAATCTGAGGCTCAGGAATTTCTCAAGATTCTCAAGCATAGTGAATACAGTGTGGTGGAATAATTGCATAAGCTCCCGGTACGTATATCAATGCTATCACTATTGCTAAGTTCGGAAGGGCACCGAGAAACATTACTCAAGGTTCTCAACCAATTTTTGTACCAAAAGAAATAACCACTGACAAGTTGGATAGGTTGGTGGGAAACATCGGTGTTGATAATTTCATCTCTTTTAGCGATGAAGAGATCCTAGAGGGAGGAATGGGCTTGTACAAAGCTCTTCACATTACCACTCATTGCAAGGGACACATGTTGCCGAGGGTCCTTATAGACAACGGTTCGACATTAAATGTTTTACCAATAGCCACATTGAAGAAACTACCGATAGATGAGTCACATGTAAAAGTTTATCGAAACACGGTTCTAGCATTCGATGGTACCCAAAGAAAGGTGTTGGGAAAGATAGAGGTCCCCTATAGATTGGACCGTCTTGCCTTCTAAGGCGTCCTTGGATTCATACCACCGGAGCAGTCCCGTCCACGTTCCGCCAAAAGTTAAAGTTCATGGTCGATGGGCAATTGATAACTGCTGGCGCAGAAGAAGACATCATTTCCTCGTTGACGACTGAAACTCCTTATATCGAGGTTGATGCAGTGGCATGTTCCTTCAGGTCGTTGGAATTGGTGGGCGCAACTTTTGTTGCTGAGGGGAGCAAGATTCGAATGCCAGGCTTGTCCAAGTGCGCGAAGATGCAAGTGAGAGAAACTCTAGAAAAAAGATGTTGAAGCAGGCAAAAGATTTGGGAAATATCACCAAGGTAGGTTGTACCCAGTGACTGTTGCTGGGAAGAAGGACATATCTGGATTGGGATTTAAGCCCAATGTGGCCCAGAGAAGAGTCGTCATAATAAAGAATCAAGAAAGAAGAAAGAGCAGATTCAAAGGGGAGGATGTCGTATGGGATCCAATGACGTTTCCACCACTTAATTTTACCTTTACAATAGGGGGTTTCTGAACCCCAGCTTAACCCAGAATGAGAAGGACGTGGATGAGATCACAGATATGTTTGGCAAGATGAGCATTAATGCGGTATTGGAAGAGCAATGAGAAGAGAACATATATCTGTCAATGATTCGCCTATGTGACGAGCTTAATAATTGGATTGCAGAGGAACTTCCTGCAGTTTTTAAGTCTCTTTCAGAGTAATTTTCAAAACTAAGCACATGTTTTTAGCCCGAAAAATAGTAGGGGATAACTTATGTAAATGGCATATGCTAAATCATCATGGTTCCCATTTCAATAAAGTGCATTTTGTTTTCAAACCTTGTGTATCAAAGATAAAAAAAACATTTCATTCTTTCTCTTTTTTCTCTTTTCCAAATGTCGATATATTCTCATTCTTTACAGGTCTCTAGATATCAATGACATAAGTGATATTGAGTTCGAATCGCATGTTAATTTTGAACAGCACATATGCCTAGAAGAATTTGAAGATCTTGATATTGAGGGGGAGGCTGATATCCCAGAAGATTTACTCCGACTGATGAAAAGTGAGGAAAGGCAAATTGTTCCCCACAAAGAGCGGCTAGAAATTGTGAACCTCATAACTGAAGAAGAAAGGCGCGAAGTGAAGATTGGCACTACGATCACTGCACAGACTCGACAGAGTTTGTTCAAGCTCTTGCACAATTTTAAAGACGTGTTTGCCTAGTTATACCAGGACATGCCAGGTTTGGATACAAACATCGTGGTTCATCGCATGCCGATAAAGCCAGAGTGTCAACCCGTGCAACAAAAATTACGAAGAATGAAAACAAACATGCTTTTGAAAATTAAAGATGAGGTAAAAAAGCAATATGATGTTGGTTTCCTGCAAGAAGCTCGATATCCGAAATGGGTGGCTAACATTGTGCCAGTCCCGAAGAATGATGGAAAGGTTCGTATATGTGTCGATTACAGGGACCTAAATCGTGCAAGCCCGAAGGATAATTTCCCGCTCCCACACATTGACACTTTAGTAGAAAATACTACAGGACATTCATTGTTTTCATTCATGGACAGCTTCTCGAGCTACAACCAAATTAAGATGTGCACTACGGATATGGAGAAAACCACGTTTGTAACACAATGAGGAACTTTCTTCTACAATGTGATGCCGTTCGGATTAAAGAATGCTGGGGTAACTTATCAGAGAACCATGGTGAACTTGTTCCATGATATGATTCATCGGGAAATCGAGGTATATGTAGATGACATGATTTTCAAGTCCCGAACAGAGGAGGAACACATCCTGGACTTCGAAAAACTTTTTAAGAGGTTGAGAAAGTTCCAATTGAAGCTTAATCTAGCCAAGTGCACATTTGGAGTAGCTTCAGGAAAACTTTTAGGCTTCATAGTAAGCGGAAAGGGGATAGAAGTGGACCCTGACAAAGTGAAAGCAATACAACAGCTTCCTCCTCTGTGAACGCAAAAAGAGGTCCGAGGTTTCTTAGGCAGACTCAATTATATTGCCAGATTCATCTCCCAACTGACAGAAAAATGCAGTCCAATGTTCAGACTACTCAAGAAGGAAAATCTCGGAGGGTGGAATAAAGAGTGCCAAATAGCTTTTGAGCAAATTAAGAAACAATTGACAAATCCACCAGTATTAGTGCCACCAGTCCCATGAAGGCCGTTAATCCTATATTTGACCATACATGAGAATTTATTGGGATGTGTGTTAGGGCAGCATGACGAGACGGGTCAAAAAAAGGGCAATCTATTACTTGAGCAAGAAATTCACAGATTGTGAATCAAGGTATCCCCAGATTGAAAAGATGTGTTGCGCTTTGGTTTGGGCATCAAAAAGGCTCAGGCAGTACCTTTTATACCACACTACATGGTTGATATCTAAGCTCGATCCGTTAAAATTTATGATGGAAACACCGGCTCTATCAGGAAAAGTAGCTCGTTGGCAAATGCTGCTAACAAAATTCGATATCCAATATGTTAGTCAAAAGGCAGTGAAGGGAAGTGCCATAGCAGACTTTTTAGCAAACCGTACCTCAGACGATTATGAAGCTTTAGAGTTTGACTTCCCTGATGAACACTTGATGTGTATTACAGTTGAAGATAACTAATGGATTCTTAATTTTGATGGAGCTTCTAATGCCTTGGGCCATGGTATTGGGGCAGTCCTAGTTTCCCTAGAGGGTGATCATTACCCATGCACTAACCGTCTAAAGTTTTTCTGCACCAACAATATGGCAGAATACGAGGCCTGCATTATGGGATTGCGTGCGGCCATAGAGAAGAAGGTCAAAGTCCTCAAAGTCTACAGGGACTCGGCCCTAGTCATCTATCAAATCCATAGAGAATGGGAGACAAAAGATTCAAAATTAATTGAGTATCGGAAGCTAGTCCTCGAATTGATCAAAGAATTTGAGGAAATTACCTTCAACTACCTCCCGAAGGAAGAAAACTAAATGGCAAATGCGTTGGCCACGTTGTCAGCAACATTTAAAGCAAGTGAAGATGCAAAAATGATGCTAGTACAAATCTAGGTTTCAGAACTGCCTGTACATTGTTACAATGTAGAAGAGGAGGAATATGGTCTCCCATGGTATCATGACATATTGCAGTACATCAAGTTTCAGAAGTATACAGCTTAAGCAACTGAGAATGACAAAATAACCTTTCGAAGAATAGCCGCATGATATGTTTTGGATGGAGAAATCTTGTATAAAAAGAGCCGAGATCAGGTTCTGTTGAGATGTGTAGGCGCCAAAAAGGCCCAATTGATTCTTGAGGAAGTTCATGAAGGAGTATGCGCGACTCATCCTAATGGGTTTACCATGGCTAGGTGAATCATGCGACTGGGCTATTACTGGTCTACCATGGAGGGAGACTGCATCAATTATGCTTGAAAGTGCCATAAATGCCAAATTTATTCTGATAAGATACATGCTCCACTACAATCTCTTCATGTGATAACTTCACTATGGCCCTTCTCGAGATAGGGCATAGATGTAATTGGGCAGATTCACCCCAAAGCCTCCAATGAACATAGATTTATTTTGGTGGCCATCGATTATTTCACCAAATGAGTTGAAGCAGCATCCTATGCAAATGTCACTAGATCCACCGTTTGTAAATTCCTCAGGAGGGAAATTATCTACCGTTATGGGCTACCTGAAAGCATTATCACTAACAACGTTTCAAATTTAAACAAAAAATGATAGCTTTAATTTGTGAGAAATTCCAAATTAAGCATCATAATTCAGTGACTTATCGTCTAAAGATGAATAGGGCAGTAGAAGCTGCTAACAAAAATATCAATAAAATAGTCTCCAAAATGACAAACACTTACAATGATTGGCATGAAAAGTTGTCATTTGCAATATATGCCTATCGAACGGCCATACAAACATCTACAAGGGCAACACCTTTTTCCTTGGTCTATGGCATAAAAGTCGTGCTACCAATTAAAGTCGAGATTCCTTCACTCCGTGTTTTGATGGAGGCAAAATTGGATGAGGTAGAATGGGTTCAGGCACGATATGATCAGCTGAACCTAATTGAAAAAAAAGCTGAAGGTAATTTGCCATGGGCAAATATACCAAAAGAGAATGATGCGAGCTTACAACAAGAAAGTTCACCTGAGAGAATTTCAAGAGGGTGACCTCGTTCTAAGAAAGAAGTTTCCAATTCAAAAATATTCTTGAGGAAAGTGGGCACCTAACTGGGAAGGGCACTATGTTGTATCCAAGGCATTTTCTAGAAGAGCCTTAATTCTGGCTAAGATGGACGGGAATGAATTAGAAAACCCCGTGAATTCAAATTCGGTCAAACTCTTTACGCTTAAAAAAGGAAAAAAGAAAAAAAAAAAAAAAAAAAAAAAAAGAAGAGAAAAGAAAAAGAAAAAGAAGGAAAAAGAAAAATGGAGAGTCCAAGACAAAAACCCAAAAATGGCGTCTTGGAAATAGGGTGGATTCAAGTTGAAAACCCGTAAAGGGCAGCTTGAATGTGTAGGGCCATGGATGTTTGTTTGGAGTAAGACCTTTGAAGAATTCTTGCAGAATGAGCATCCGAAAAAGTTGTCGAGGGATTGACTCATAGCACTTCGGTCATTGATATCTGGACACTTTGTTCCTCCTCTTGTTGATCACCTTTTAATCTCTAGAACTTTTCTTTTGACCCATTTTTCTGGTACATTGAAATGGGAACCTATGGATTTGCATTCATACAGCATAAGAGATTTTTGAACATTCCTCTGAACGTGACTTAAAGAAGAACAAGAATTTTAATGCATTTCATTATTCTGACTCTAATCACATCATTTGCATAAGCATAGAATTTCATCAGATTGGGGCAAGACTTTATGAACATGGGACATCATTCCAAGACTTTCAAGGTGAAAATAAGCCTTGCTGCAAAGTGTATCATTCCAAGACTTTCAAGGTGGAAATAAGCCTTGCTGCAAGAGTATCATTCCAAGACTTTCAAGGTGGAAATAAGCCTTGCTGCAAAGAGTATCATTCCAATACTTTCAAGGTGGAAATAGGCCTTGTTGAAAAGAATATCATTCCAAAACTTTCAAGGTGGAAATAAGCCTTGTGAATACATTCCAAGACATTCAAGAATACCCAACTCATTAGGAGTATAAGATTACTAGATTAAGTGAATAAATATGGATGGAACATGCGACTTATTTGAAGCATTGTTCATTGCCGCTTCGGAATGATACAATAGTTATTCCATTTGTTTCTGTTGTTTCAGAGAAACTGATCCATTCACCAATTGAAGTCATTGCCGCTTCAGAATGATACAACAATTATTTGGTTTGTTTTAACTACTCTGGAGAAACAGATCATTTCATTGATTGAATTCGTTGCCGCTTTGGAATGATACAACAGTTTGTTTCTACCGCTTTGGAGAAACTGATCCTTTCATCAATTGAAGTCATTGCCGCTTCGGAATAATACAAAAGTTTGTTTCTATCGCTCCAAAGAAACATGGAAGATACATTAGTTATGTGATTATTTCTGCCACTTCGAAGAAACAAGTCTTTTGAGGTTATTGTCGTTTCGAAATGACACACCAGTTATTTAATTTGTTTCTGCCACGTCAAAGAAACATGTTATTTCAATGAAGCTGTTCAACTTATTCACTGTCACTCTAGAGGAATAAGTCGGTTGAAGAGTCGCTTGCAGCTTTGGAAGAATGAAAAATCGATGTTCAAGTTTGTTTTTCCCGCTCCGGAAAGACAAGCTACATTAAGCCATTTGGCCGGATAAAATTAGTGCCTTTTATTCTTTGCCCTATTCCTGTTTCACCAAAATGTGCAAAGAGGGGCAGTTGTAGTCACCTATTTTATCCGGCCCTCACTCATTTAAGTGTTGATATCCAAATCCAAAAAATATAAAGTATATGTTAATTCATTTGATCATATGAGAGTCCATAAAAAAAATAAAACCAAAACCCAATAATTTGGTTAAAAAATTTAAAAAAAGAGGGCATAGAAACCCATTTTACAAGCCCAATTCGGCTAAACACAATAAACCCTAAAAAACTAAGCCATTTCTTTATTAAGCCGCCACCCTCTTCTGGTCGTTGGATCAAGATTGATCAAACGGTCCAGATAAAAACCCTAAGAGGCCCATCCCCTAAGCCTAACGCTGCATGCCCAGCACCGTTGGATCCAAGGAGGCAATCAACGGCTCAGATCACACAAGAGGGCATCACCGGGATTGCCACTCGTGCGTGGCACGCATGCGCTCGACCTTTGGGCTCCTACTGACTGTTCATCGTCTTCGATCACTCTATGGTCAACGCCAAAAGCGCGCTTGTCATCATCTTCACTGTTCATTATCTCAGTTGTGACATGCAAGCAAAAAAGGGGGTTACATTTCGAATTAAAACAAAAGGAAAGGAAGAAATCGAATTGGAATCAAACATAGATGCCAAAGCATCGAGAGTAAAGTCAGACTCGAAGCAAAAAGGAAAGAATTAGCTGAACATGGTTGAAATTAGACCAAATCCGATCAACACTAAATTAGGCAAAAATTTTAGAGATTTTAGGGTTTCCATTTGTAATCGGGGAAATGATTTCTTTACCCTTTTTTCATACATGTAATCGACCTATAAAAGGGGCCTTAAATCACCGATTGTATACACGCAACTGAGAGAAGCAATAACAAAAGCAATTTCCAGTTAAATTCAAAGTTATTTTATACCTAAATTTTTCTTTGCGCATATTTTTTGGGTTTCAATTCGAAAAAGAAAAGAGGGGTGCGAGTTGTACCGATTAAGGAGGATGAAGTCGTCGTCGGAGTGCTGAGCTGTGGCCACCATTGAACTTGGAAAACGGAACTGAGGAGGAACAAGCGCTTGAAGTTCGCCTCCGGCCGAGGGCTATGGCGGCCGACATGAAAGAGCACCGCGAACTGCCGCCGGAATCTGGAGAACATGACGGTGTTCATCATCCCCAAATGAACATTGCAGAGAGTTTAAAGGCTGGGGAAATCCTTCGGTGGGGAGAAATGAAACAAAAATGAAATTTTTTATAATTATTATATTATATACTCGATCCGATAGAGCAACCCAGATCTGACCCGCGAAGAAGCTCAACCCGCGCCCTTCTTTCTTCAGTCTTCGACTCTGAACCCTCTGTTTGCATTCTTTACACTTTAGTCCTTTTTCGTTTTAATTTCTTTCTTCGGTTTTAATTTCATTTCAATTTAGTCCTTTTTGTGCTTAATTTGTTCCTTTGATCACAAATTTAAAAATGTAAAGAATAGAATTTAATTGGCCTTTAATAATCTAGTTAGAATTTATTTACTTCTTAAGATAAATTCTAGGTTAAGTAATATATATTAATATGTAGAGTTATCTTAATTCATTAATTTTAAATAATGTTTAGTATACATTCCCTTAAATATAGGTTCCACTTTTACATAATGTGTTTGTAATTTAATTTGGTAATTTCTTTAGGTCACTAAATATATCTTTAATTGGAATTCAATTAGTAGAGCCTTATAAGATTAGCCACTTTAATCACTCAGTAATTGGCCTTGGAATAAAAAAACAAAAAAGGAAATAAGATGCCATACAAAAAGGTTTTTCTTGCACCATGAAAATGAGATGCATTTTCAATTAGGGTTAATTCGGTCTTCCCCTAGCCGTTGTGGGAACGATCGAGACTCCTATGCGAAAGTGCATTATCGAATTTTAAGGATTAACACCTAAATCCATTTGCGTCTGAATTGATTCTGATTTTCTCAGCCGTGAGCGAGTTCGAGCCAATTTTAGAACTATGTGGATTTTTATATTAACCTTTGCATGCATGCATTCGGGTTACAAGGAAAATATTAGTGATCAAGTAAGCGCCAGTCTCCGGGCGTGATGAGGGTGCTACTCTTTCCCCACACGTAACCGTGCCCCCCGAACCCTCGAGATTTCGTAATCTCTGGTTTGTTTTTAGGTTTTCGGTCCACCTAATATAATAAAAGGGACCGGTGGTGACCCCGTTGTCACAAAGGTAAACATTATTTAAAAGTTACAAACCATATCACCATGTTTAAATGCTTGCATCATGCATAAAGGTGATGTACTAGATTTGAACCATAAATTAACACGGTAGTCAACCTTATTCTATGTCGGTTTAATCTATGGTCCATTGTATCGTCACCCTTATTAATTAAATATTTAATTAATTCAAACCCACCAATTTGACTAAGCCCACTTAACTAGAGCCCATACCCAATTGAGAACATTTAATTAACGTTAATTTGATTTTCATATGTTTCCATCGATTAAGAGCAATATATGATTTGGTACCATTTTCGGGGGTTGTGGGGGTGCTAAACCTTCCCCACACGTAACCAACTCTCGAACCCAATTTCATGTCTCTGGTTTTCTGGTGTTCGGTCTACCTTAGCCAAGTGACCGGTGACGACTCCAAGTCCTTTTATTTTCCAAAAAAAGAACAAAAAGGATTTTTTTAATTTCAAAAAAAGAGGTCGCTACAGATCTCACTTTTCTACATCTAGGGTGATACTAAAAAAATACCTTTTGAGACACCTAAATCCATCATGACTAGGGATGTAAAAACAGGTAATCAGATGGCTTTTAGGTCAGGTTCTGTCAGGTCGGGTCAAATCGGATACATGTTATTTCAGTTCATTTTTTTGTTTTGACTCGATTCGGGTCAGGTGCATGTTAGTTTTAGGTCGGGTTCATTTTAGGTCGGGTTCATTTGGAGTCGGGTTCATTTCAAGTCGAGTTTATTTCAAGTCGGGTTCATTTCAGGTCGGGTCAAAATAATTAATTGATGGGTTAATTCGGGTTCGGGTAGACTTCAGGTCGGGTTCATTTCAGGTTGGTTTCATTTCAGGTCGGGTAATTTCAGGTTTCAAATTCGTATTAAGTTTGAGTTTGGTACAAATAGTCGATAGACTTTGGGTTGGTCATTCATTTCGAGCTAATTATTCAACGCCTTTCACGAACACGAATCACATTAAAAATAAATATTAGGCACTATAATGAACAAAAATATCATCAAATGATTCATTTCTAAAATATTAGAATAAATTAAAAAATTATAAATTAATAAGGGTCAATTTTGGTGAAAAATAAATTTTTAGGGACTAACATGAATAAAAATATCATCAAATTAAAAACACTTGACTAAATTGCAAAAAAATGAATAGGGGTCAATTTGGAATAAGAATATAGTTTTAGCCTTTTAGGGACTATAATTAACAAAAATATTAAATTAAAATTATAAACATTGGACTAAATTACAAAAAAATAAATAGGGGTCAATTTAGACTAAAATTAAAGTTTTAAGGACTAGAATGAACAAAAATATCATCATGTTAAAAATATTAGATTGAATTAAAAAATTTAAAATAAATAGTTGTGAATTCGAACCCTAAACCCCAAATCTCAACCCTTAAATCTAACAATCACTAATAATTAAAGTGCAAATCGAATCCTTAAACTAATCTTATAACCCCAACCAAACACTCAACTTGATACATTTACCCCTAAACCCCAAACCTCAACCTCTAAATCTTTCAATCACTAATAATTAAAGTGCAAGCCTGATCCTCGAATCCCCTAATCCTCTAACACTTAACTTAAAACATATATTATACCCATAAACCCCAAACCTCAACCTTAAATCTTACAATCACTAATAATTACAGTACAAGCCTAATATCCTAATCCCAAAACTAATCCCATAACCCCAAACACTCAACTTGACACATTTACCCTTAAACCCCAAACCTCAACACCTAAATCTTACAATCACTAATAATTAAAGGGCAAACATAATCCCATAATCCCTAAACTAATTCCATAACCCAAACACTCGACTTGACATCCCTAATTCCCCTAATGTTGTGTATAATTATATTTAATCAAAGTTTATTATATGTTATAATAATAATAATATCCCTCCAAAATTTATTATATTTTATAATAATAATAATTCAAACCTAAAAAAATTCCCATTTTTTATTATATGTTATAATAATTCAATATATTTAGTACTAACTCATTCAAAAAAATGAAGAATTAAGGGCATTATTATTATTATAACATATAATAAACTTTGATTAAAATGGTGAATTATATGTTATAGTAATAATTCAATATGCTTAGGACTAACTCATTCAAAGTTTATTATATACTATAATAATAATAACGTCCCTCCAAAAAAAAGAAAGATTGTTACATCATTCTAAAATTTTAGGTGGCTTATTCCTAATTCCCTCCAAAAATTTTGGGTGACTTATATCCCTCCAAAAGTTTTAGAGACTAAAAGTAAATTACTCTCAAACCTAAAAAATGAGTGGCTTATTTCCCTCCAAAATTGTCTTTTTCTTTTTTACCAATTATTTTAGTGTAATTCAATTGAGTCCCAATTTAGTCCCAATTTAGATTAATTTAATTCAAATTCCACATTTAGTTTTAGAACTCTTTTAAGTATGCCCGTAATTTATGCTTCTAGATTTTAGTTTAGCTCAATTAAATCCTAAGTTTAATAAGTTAATTCAATCTTAATTTTTACTAAGCATCTACTATTTAGTGTCAAGAATACTTAAATCTAATCTTTCATATATATATATATATAATTGATTATATATGTATATAATAAAAATATTATTTAACATTTTAAATTGATTTAAAAAGTAATAGTTTACATTTATCAACACTTAACACTTTACATTTACCAAAACTTTAAATTCATCAAATCATAGACTTCTTCAAATATCAGGTAAGTATCATTATCAACTATCAAGCCAGGTCAATATCAGTTCAAGTCAACAACAGGTCGGGTTCAAAACAAGTCAGGTCAATTAACAAGTCAGGTTCAAAAGCAGGTTGGGTAAAATCAGATCTCAAGTCAATTCAGTCGGGTAATATCGGTTATCTGTCAGGTCAGTCTCGAGTTCAGGTTTGTTTCAATCGGGTGCAGGTCGGGTTTCAGGTCTACCGTAACATGTCCAATTCGGGTTCGGGTCGTTTTTGGTCGGATGTAGGTTGGGTTCAGTTACTACAGTAACAGGTCCAATTCAGGTTCGGGTTAACAATAGTCGGTCACAGATCGGGTTTGGGTCCTCAAATCCTCGGGTCAAACCAAGTTCTAACTCAAGTAAGTTTCAGTCGGGTTTTCAGGTCGGGTCAGCTTTTTACATCCCTAATCATGTCATAGAGGACATTTATCACAAAGACAAAGAGATAGGAAAGAGAGGGTCACCTTGCCTAACTCCCCCATAGCCCTTTTGAAAAAAACAACCAAGGACCCATTGAAGGTAACAATGAACCTGAGGGAGGTAACATATGCCTGAATCCAGTTACAGAACATTTAAGGCAAACCTATGGCTTCAAGAACTTTAAGCAGAAAATCTCAGCTAATATAGTCAAATGCCTTTTGCAACTCGACCTTTAGAGCACACCTAGGGAGATAGACTTCCTAAAATACCCCTTAATTAGTTCCTGCGCCAAGAGAGTGTTGTCAATGATACTCATGCCCTTACAAAAACAAATTGTCTCAAGGAAATCATCTTTGGGAAAAGAGTAGTCAACCTATTTGCCAAGATTTTAGTGATTGTCTTATAGATGATCGATCAGCAGGATATTGGTAAAAAAAACTTTAGACATACAGGCATTGGGAACCCTCGGGACCAGAAAATTAGTTGTAGCGTTGAGAGTCAAGAGTAATGAAGATGGACTAAAAAATACTTAATGGCTGCCAAAAAATGCTCCCCAACTATACTTCAGTCAACTTTAAAAAACCAAGTTGTATAACCGTCAAGGTCAGGGCCAGGGCTTTTAACATTTCCCTTAAAGAATTTAACATCCTTGATTTCTTTGTTAGTCACATCTCTCGCCAAATCCTCAGCACTCCCTTCTGAGAGAGAATAGTTCAGTAGTTCTTTAAAAAGATCTAATGAAGTATCCTAAATAACATTGTCAACCAATCCAAGAAGTTACGTATAGAATGTAACCATCTCTGACGATATAACCTCAAAGTTTTAAGTTTGTTATCGTCGGCATCCTGAAACAGACTAATAGTATTTTTTTCTTTTTCATAGCAACCATAGAGTGAAAGAACTTCGTGCTTTGATCTCCCTCTTGGAGTCAGTGGACTTTGGCCTATTGTTTCAAAAAGGAAGTTTCTGGTTTTTCAAGTTCACTCAGCTCACCATGTAATTGTGTCTCAAGATCTATATCTCTCATTACTAGGGAATCTAGGCACTTACTCTGTACATGACACGATAGATCATTGTAGTGTTCCCAATTAAGAGATTTGAGCTTAAGCTTAAGTCTTTTCAACTTGGCAAATAAGACATGCATAAGATTACCATTTACAAGCTCCGTCTAGGAATTTCTCACTACATCTATGAAGGGGGGGTGAGTAGTCTCGAAGTTAAAAAGCTTAAAAGGTTTTGGCTTGTCTTTATGGGACTTTTCGATAAGACCAGACCAAAGCAGGACCGTGATTTGAGACACCTTGAGCCACGAATTCCACAAAAGAGTCTTGCAGTTGCTGGAGCCAATGATTGTTAATAAGTACTCTATCTAACTTTCTCACCAAAAACATTACTTCATGTCTATTAGACCAGGTATATAAAGGTCTAAAATAAGGATGGTCGATGGACTCTAATTCTACTAAGCAATCTTGAAACTCCCCCATTTCAGTTGTACAATGATGCCCCTACACATCATTATCTGAACTCTCAAAGGTTGAAGCAATGATATTAAAGTCACCCCCAATGAGCCACAAGGAGTTGCCAGCAGAGAACTCTAGATCCTATAAATGTAACCAGAGATTCTTTCTTCTAGTACCATCATTACTACTGTAAATTACCTTAATCAACATAAATCGCTCATGAAAATGACCTTAGATAGTAATAGCCTGATCACACACCTGCACAA